>CM057049.1:11556181-11913681 GCA_029948455.1 Solanum rostratum | reverse complement strand
AAAGAGAGGAAGGAGGCCTAAAAAATAACAACTCTTTAATTTTGTACAGTTGAAGGGAGGAAGGAGGCCTATGGTTTAAGAAGAGTAATTAAAGGGAGGAGTGTAGAACATGAAAATAAGAAATTCACACATAAGTAAGTGTGTATATGTTTCAGTTCAACCTACGGTTTTTCTGTCTAGAGAAGGATATCACGGTATTCTAGAAATCATTTTGTTTTGTTTGATTGGTCAATATGTTTTCTTTCTTTTCTTTTTTTTTTTTTGAAAAAAAATATTTTCTTTTAAATATAATAATAATATATAATAACATATTTATTGTAGTCTTATTCCTACCATAGAAATAGAAAGGTGCTTTCAAATAAACCTCGATTCAAGAAAAATTAGTTCAAAATAGTCCAAATAAATATAACAAAAGTATTAAAAAAAAACCATGACATTACCACCCTCGAGCCCCTACTGCCCAACCTATCCTATCCGAACACTCACTGTTTGTGTTAAATTTTATATAAATATTTTTGGGATAATATTTTTTTTGCTTACTTACAAAATATTAGAAAATAAGTAAAACAAATTACTTTGTAAAAATTAAAACATTTCCTTCCAACCAAACACACCCATACTTCTGCTTGTTCATATATTTTAACAGTCTATGGTCAAACACTAACCAAAAACATGTTAATTACATTAAATTATATTAAACCTATATGGTTAAATTTAAATTACAATTAAAATTTTAAATTTATGGTCAGATATTATCTACCATAAATTTCAAATATCTATGATCGAATATTAACAAAGAAATATCAGTTACACTAATTTTTTATAATTTATCGTCAAAGAAATATTAATCGCACTAACAGATGGGGTATAACTGTAAGGCCCCAGATTTTTCTCTCACTGGCGTCACTTTGAGGTCCACAAAACTTGCCCAGAAAACTGCTAGGCATCACCTCACGGAAGGGCCTACATGGCCCGTGTGGAGTCACACGGACCGTGTGCCCTCCCGTGGAGTGACGCCTGGGAAAGTTAGGGTAAACGGGCCTCCACACGGTCCGTGTGGCCTTCCGTATGGTGTATTGCATAGAGTCACCTTTACACGGACCAAGTCACGGCCCGTGTGGCCTTCCGTTTGGCGCATTGTGGAGGGTTACATGTACACGGATGGGGTCACGGTCCGTGTGACCCCAGATGGACCATGTACTTGTCCGTGTGGTGCTACTTAGTCTGGGAAATTTTGCCTCTGAGGATTTTAGGTCGTGGACCACGGCCCAGTATACGGTCCGTGTGATACTACACGGACCGTGTACCGTACCGTGTGCCTCAGACGGGCCAATTTCAGGTACATTTCATTAATGGCATTTTTAAAATATTGGTCATTCCAAACGTGGATTTTGTCATTTTCCACCCCTCCTAAGCTCCCTATATAAGCTGATCACCCTTACTTTTCAGTCATTTCTCTCATTTCACTCCTCTCACTAAAATACTCCTACAAGAATTTCCTCTCACTTCTCTCTAGGATCATTCAAGTCAAGACTCACAATTTGAAGTCCATTTCTCCTCAAGTTTGTCTTTAAATCAGGTATGTGGGTTTTGATTCTTGGTCTCTTTCAACCAAGAAGACCCCAAGTTCCTTTTAAACTATTTTATGAAGTTGTCTACTTAGAAATGTGAATCTTGATTACTTGGTCTTGGTTACTTTGAACCATGCATGTGCTATATAATATTCCGAATTTCGAGTTATGCTAAGTTTTATCATGATGAACTACTTGGATTATGGAACTATGATCATGCATGTCCCTTTAAAAATGTTATTATGCATGGGTGATCTATACTACATTTTCATATGAATTTTCATTGTGAATTTCCTAGACTTTACATTATCTTGCTAATTTTAGATATACTCCATATTACCCATGCCATCCTTACATCATGCATTGCATCACATTCATGACATTGGTACATGAAAATTTTGAAAATGTGGGATTTAGACCAATTTTGTCCTAAAAAGGAATTATGATATGATTTTTGGTAAGACATGGGATATGACAAGAAGGTGATCATCGATATGTCTATGATTATGGCTCTTGGAGCATTTTGGGTGCTTGCACCACCTTGTATATGTAGATGAGCTATTTCTTGCACGAACCATGTGATTTTGATCTTGTGATTTGGCATTTGAGCCTACATTTGCATTTAACGTTTTGAAATGGATATTGACTCTCTTGGAAGCATGTATATATATATATAAGTATTCTTGTGGGATGTTGTTGACTTAGCACCGATGGATTGAGGGTGTTAGGGATATCCCCAAGGTCCCTCTCCCTTTCCTTGAACTATGTGCCAACATAGGGACGGATGTTATTATGTTATTCGTCTATCTGTTTATATTATGACATGTCTTGCTTTGATTCTGTAAATCCTTCCGAAATGAGGGTCCTGTAAGGAAGGTGACCATCCCCGAAATGGTATATTCCGTAAGGTGTGATGTAGATTACCCTTGGCAAGTAATCTTCTCCCTACCGGTGGGAGGTCCCAATCGGTCCAATTCATGTAATAGCTCGCATGGATTTGGTTTATCGATTATAGTCCATCCCCGTCATATAGGAGCATTATCGCATTACACGCATCATAATTCCATGGCATCTTGTATATTAAATTCTTTTGCTTATATGATCCTTGTATATTATGTGCCCTTGTCATCTAACATGGAAATGCAGGTTCGGTAAGTCATATGCATTGCATACCCGCATACTTAGTACATTCAAACGTACTAACGCATACTCTATGCCTACATGATTTTACCATGTAAGGACCGAGCAGTTTAAGTACCAGCCACAGGACGAATAGTCCTTCCTTGAAGATATTTTTGCGGTGAGCCCCATCTTCCGAAGGAGAGCTTTTGTTCTTGTGTCCATTGTGTATATTATATTATGTTGAGGGTGAGCCCGGAACTTGTCCTGAACCCCGTTCCTTGACTAGAGGCATATGTTGGGCGCTTGTAAAATCTTTCCCCGTTTTGTTCATCTATGAATGAATTATTTTTTTTGTGAGACTAAATTTCCACTATTTAATTTTGTGTCTTTAAATGCTCCTGAACCAAGGTGTGTGGATTCCGCGAATTTGAGGCTTGTTTAGGGACTCTCGGGTCCCCGTTCGCCGTGTCACATCTAGGCCCCGATCCCTGATCGTGACAATAACACTTCAAACTCATTTTCCTTTATTATTCATTTTTAAATTACAAATTTAATTGATTAGTGACTCACTACCTTTTATACAGCTCAATTAGTATGTTTGGAAAAGTGACAAACCAAAAGAATTTCAGGTGTTTATTGTGTGAAATAGAATTTAATAATCAATGTAGTTTCAGTTAAAGTTGATGCTGACAACTCAAACTTTTTGTCTTAAGGTGAGTTTGATAATCATTAATGGTAAGATTGTTACTCCATTCTAGGAGCATTTGCCTCCTCTCAACTTCATCGGAAAATGTAATGTGTTTATATAAAAAAGTTTGTAAAGTTTTGAAAAAATTCTTATGCAATAAATTAATTAGTAGAACTATCATTTTTATGATTTTTTATGACGCGTGTAAAGGAAAAAGTTGATTACTAGAGGTAATATTGATTACAGGTGAACGCCGGGCAAAAAGGACAAAAAAAAGTTGGCATAGGCAAAATTATCTATAATCTTGACTTCGCATTTGGAACAGCCGCAAACACCGGGGAAAAAACATGTCTTGGTCAGTAAGAGTGTTTCATAGAGCTAAATGAGGACTATGCGTGATTGTTAATATGCAAAAAAGGTTAGCAATATGGAAAGTAAACAAGTGAACCGAAACATAATTTAGGTAAAAAAATTTCACTGAAGCTGAGATAGTTACAAGAGGACGTAAATAGAAGAACTAGCTTGTAGCATGGTCAGAGTATCACTGAGTACTAGGCAATATAGAAGAATATATAACTTGATGAACAAAACAAAGACTTCGTAAGAGAAGCATTGGCACTATAGTTTAGCTGAATCTTATTTTCACCTTGAACTAAATATTGGAAACTTTCCAGTGTTGATGTTTTCAAGGTTTCTAATCCTCATCCCAAGTTTCAGAATATCGATCATTTCAAATCTTCTGCTCCCTTTCTCATGGTTGTTAATGTTTCCCATCTCCATATTTCCTTCAGTTATGTTGGTAAACGTTGTTGTTACCTTTAGTGCTTTCGCTGATGCTTTGCTCATTTGCAAAGTTTTAGCAGTAATAGTACTCAAATATTCTGCATTTGGACCGTCACTTGCAAGTTCAATACTATCAGGCAAGTTGAGCTTGTAGCCACCTTGGTCATTGTTATTCTTGCTCTCTAGTGGCACCATTTCCTTAACTACATATGGTGCATATCCATCTTTATCCGACATACCATATTGTTGGGTAATGCCAACATCCTGTCTATGGCAAGACCCATAAGGGGGCTGGGGTAGTCCGGGTCAGAGTCATGATCGAACATGGTGCTTGTTTGGTGGACTTGGTTAAGAAATAAAGTTGCGTCTTTGCTATTAGCTATAGCTTTTGACATAATGGTAAGCGCTTGATCCTAACAAGTGGTATCAAATTTCTTGACGTCCCAATTCTTCACAACATCAATAGCCCGAAGGACGCCACAGAAAACATTCTGCTGCAGAATCTATTTCACTCCTAAGATCCACACTCTCTAGTTTTTCACCTTATGCCATCTAGCTACTCTTGCCATATCTCTATAAATACTAGCAAGAACAGCTGGTACTCTTTAACTTGCAAAAGAAAAGAAGCTCATCCATCCATTGCAAAGCATTATCAACTCAGAGGTAATATTATATTCCTCCACTATCCATAGTTTCACATGGAATGGGCAATTGGAATCGTATCTAGCTAGCTAATTTTTATAATCAAATTATGTTCAGGATCTACTTTTTTTTAATGCTATAATATGATAGCAGAATCAAGACCTGTATCTTGATCTTTGATTTATCTTATATTGAGCCTTTACATTATGTTATTCATATCCTAGTTGATAGGTCGAAGCATGTGGTCATATGGGAGAAGAGTGTTATTAGTAATTCCTCGTCATTTGTTGAAGAGGTAAGTCTCAAAACACATTTAAATAATTATTTTTTTTTAGTTTTATACCTAAACTAATAGGAGTATGAGTTTCGTACTTAAATTATCACTTATTAATTTGAAAAACATACTAATAAGTGAGAGTGAAATAAAAAAAGGAGGTGTGTTTCTCAAACTAATAAGTGATATTTAAGGTATGAAACTCACTCTCAATAGTTTAGCTATAAAACAAAAAAAATAAGATAGTTAAGATGTGTTTTTTAACATTTACTTTTTTATAAAATGCACATAATTGAACTCGATATATAATTTTGATAATCCTTACCTTATAAACTTATCTTTAGGGTTAAGTTAAATCCAATGTCTTCCATTTGCTTAACGTTATATTGGCAATCTCTATAATTGATGGACTCATGCAACCTTAAAAAAGAGATTAGAATGTTTTTACCTTCTCTCCATTTTCTGATTACAAAGTAAATTAGCGAATCAATCCCACTTTTTCATTTTATTTGTTTGATTTTAATTTAACACGAAATTTAAGAAAGTAAGTAATTTTTTTAAATTTTATGGTCTTAAAACTAATCGTATGTAGAATGTACTAGTTAAAAGTACTATCTTTTATTTATGTGTTCTTGAATAAGTCACGTGGCAAGATATAACTGAAGAGTTCTCCAAAAAAAAAAAACTTTCCTTTTTAAACAAACTAAAAAATATAAGATAAATAAATTGATATAGGGAAGTAATACCTTGTACTCCCTACTTTTAAAAAAGAATTATCTAGTTTAATTTGGCACAAGATTACGAAAATAAAGAAAAAAATTTAATCTTATGATTCTAAATTAAAGTTATCTCAAATGTATCAAAATGCTCTTTGTGGCCTTAAATATGCCAAATGAAAGGTTGAAACTAAAGTGTTAATAAAAAAAAAATGAATTATCCTTTTTTAAATGAACTAAAAAAAAAATAGATTGTCCATTTTGAAATGAAGAAAGTATATGATAGCAAAACTTTTGTCCCGTAAAAATAAAACATATGCCCTATAATATAAAAGATATCCATAAACTAAAGGGGTAAAAAGTTACAATTTGTGCAAACAAAAGGACTAGAGAAGCAATTTAGCATGTGCATGGAGGCAATAGATTTTGTGCCTATTACACTACTGCGTTTGCCCCCTTAAAAATAAGCTTAAGTCATTCATTCGTATTTTTTATAACTCTTGCGGTCTAGAATTAAAAGAGAATTTTTTAGAGCAGTAAATAGCTTGTATCCATAAAATATTTGGCGTGGCATAGATAATGAATAAATAGGAGTTAATATAATTTCAATTGCCATTATAAAAGTAATTAGTAATTTTTACTCTACATTATTTTTTTACAAAGAATCGAAAGGGGTCGATAATCAATAACACCTTCCTTTAGCAAGTCTGTAAGAGGTAAATTTGTCTGAATCAGCATTGTATCCAAACACATTTCTCTCCTTTGAATTGGCGATATAGTAATTTTGGTTGGATTTGTCAGTCAAAGCAGGAGATAATATACCTTGATATTTTCGAGCATACTTTGATTTAGAGCATCCTTCCATTTCAATTGAAAAAGCAAATAACGTTGCAAGAACAAATCTAGTTCTACTTCCATATTGCTTGTGTATTGTTTTTTAGTTTTACTCTTTTTTGTGTCTAACTCCACGTAATCTTTTTCAAGATTATCATTAGACACCTCAACTAAGATTAGCTCCTATTGAACACCGAAACTATTCAAAACATGTACCTATTAAGCACAAAATACTGATTTGACAAAATATAAAGTTTGTAATTCACTTGCGCTTGTGCTGATGTGGCACCTCCAAAGTGACACACACTTTATATTTTTTTGCTAAATCAACATTTTGTACCATATGTTTTGAATAATTTAAATGTTCAAACTAGTCTTAGTAAAAAATGCGGACAAGTTTAGACTTCATCCTTAAAAATAATTAATAAAATGGGCGAGGGTTATAGGAGAAAGTGCCAACAGTCAAGTGGTCCCCACATAGTCAGATATTTCCACGTCATCGTGATAAGCTATAATATACTTTACCCTACTGAATCTTGGGGAATCCAATTGCTTTACGTTCATTGGTTGTGATACGTCTCTTTTTCCCTCCTTGTCCTTTTATTCTATATTTTTTATTTAAATATTTGTATTACTTATATCTATATTTTCAAAATAATATTTCTATATTATCTTGGAAATTGGGACCTACCTCGCATTATATAAATACTACTCCCTCCCCTCCGTCTCATTTTATATGACATCCTTTAATTTGATAAAGTATTTAAGAAAAAAAAAACTTTTATAATTTTTGATCTAAAATTATTTTTAAATATTTGTATGGTTGAGAATTATTTCATTAAAAGTAAAAAAAAATTTAAAGATAAATTATTTCCTAAAATGACATAGACAAAGAAAGAAAAAATATCATATAAAATAAAACGAAGGAAGAATATAAATAATAAAAATTACAATAGATGAAAATCTAAGCTTGTGTTTAGATAAGAATTATGATATTGAGGCATAAGATTTGCGATCTAATCTGATTTTAAAAGGGAAATAAAAAAGGAGGAACGATAGCTGAATAAATAAAATCAATTGTCCTCCCAAAAAGTGATTTCAATTTTCTTAAATGTACAATATATTTCATAAGATTATATTTTTATATGAAAAAATCATTTAATGTTTCACCAAAAAAAGGACTTATACTCGTCTTGAAGAAATTTCTTTATTGTATGTAAGGATTATATTGAAAAATAATTAGTTGCTATTATTGTTAATTAATAATTTTTAATAAAATTAATGTATTTAAAAATTTATATTCATAGATATTTATTTTATAAAAGAAATATAGAGATATATGAATATTTTATTTATGAATTATGAATTGTTTTTCTAATAAGACTGCATAAGAATTAATTTTTTTTTATCTTTTTTAAATCATTTCATAATTTATGGAGATTTTATATTTATAAATAAAAATAAAAATTTAAATTGCACATTTAAACAACACTTCAATTTCATATTATTTGATTTCAAATCATATTACATATCACAATTAACATGTTTATAGGCCCCTACTTACAGGTAGAGTTTCAAACTTGAATTGTGTGACTGCTTATAATCATGAAGGAATCCTTTCATTTTCTTTATTTCTAATTTATTCTTTTCGTGTCATTCAATATCAACTTTATTTTTATTTTCATTTTCATTTTTATTTTTCGAGTTTTATTTTTGTATTTAATTAGACAATAAAATAAAAATGGCTGTTCGGGATTCCCAAGGGACAGCGACAATGTTTAAGTGATTAATTTTCTTAAAATAGCAACTCCACCAATTTCCAAAAGTCAAATTATATAAGCAAACTATATAATTTTTTAAAATAATTTGATGGAGTATATTATAATACTTCTTTCATGTTTTCTCATTTCCAAATTAATATACGTTAAAACATACTCCCTCTATTTCATATTAATTTATTCTTTAAGATTTTCTTGTTCAAAATAGTGAAATTATTCAAATTTAAATTATGTATTTTAATTTTTTTCTATATTTATCTTTTTATTTATTAAAATTTTATATTACTTAGGAGAAGAATTACACTATTTGCAAAGCTATATTTATGATTTCATAAAATATAATAGTGAAAAGTGTGATTTAAATTATGTTTTTAAATATTTTTCTTAATATGTATGTATCGACTTATAACTAAAGTTAATATGATACAGAACGAGTAATTACAAGATTTCATTCAAATCATGACCATATGTATAAATATACTTTTATAGAAGATTATTAACAGAAAATTAATAGGTAGTTAGAGTATTATCTAACTTTTATATCAGTAGTGTTATTATTATTGCTATCCTAGTGTTTTATTCCTCAAGTTAAATATTGCCCGTTCTTTACTTAGCTTTAGTTATCATTAATTTTGTTATTATTATTTATTGTTTTAAAAATATTTAACGTGATTTTTTTGCTACTATATTTATTTTTTTATTTTTAGTATTGTGTGGAGGTGATCGGACAAGATATAACGAAATCTCATCTCACAGAGGATATGATCTTAGACAGAAAGGAGTGGAGATCGCGTATTAGGGTAGCAGGTTTATTTGGTTAGTAAGGATAGAATATTGTCAGGCCTTGCAATATAGTAGGTTTGTAGGATTAATCGATTTTATCTTGTATTGCCATTATATGTCTTATATTTGTTACTTTTTTTACTATTATTTTTTTCGTATTTACATACTATCATTTGTTTTTCATTATTAATATTTTTTCTTTTATGTTCTTTTTCTTTTTTTTTTATACTTAGTATTTTCTGCTTATGGGGCTTGATTCTTAAAACGAGGATTTTTCGGAAACAACCTCGTTATCTCTATGAGGTAGTGGTAAGATCTGGCTATATTTTACCCTTCCTAAATCCACTTATGAACTTATTAAGATTTCACTGAGTATGTTATTGTTGTTAAGATAAAATTTACTTGGATAGTCTGTCAAAAATATATTTTTATAAAAGCTTCTTAGAGGTTACACTGCTTGCATCTTAAAGTGGAACAAAAAAATTAAAAGTGATAAATGGGACAGACGGCAATTCTAGAGAATGCGAGGAGTGAACTAGTAAAATCATAATGATTCCCGAGGGAGTTCCTTTCAGGGACATATTGTGAAAACATAAATTCTATGAGGGAGTGATTAGCAAATATGAAAAAAATCACTAACGAAAAAGATTATCAGTTGTTATTACGTTACGCTTATATATACAAACCACATTTCTTGTTCATTTTCCCCCTCACAAAAATCAACTTCTTTTCCGATCGTTGCTCAGCCGACACTACCGCTTTTCCGTTTATAGAGATAGAAACTTAAATCCAGGTAAGCCATGCATTTATACACAAATTCTTTTATTTTCGCATTTATATTCATACATTCTGCTATTTGTTTTGTACATAATTTTAAAAAAAATTGACGATTTAACAAAATTGTACTAAAATGGAACCAGTTGATTCCAACAAAGTTATGGTAGGAACAAGCGCCGTTCGATTTGATCCGACGGCTGTGGTATCGGAGCCGGTGCCGGCAGTGGTGAAATCAGACGGTGTAGCGGCGGTTAACGGCGGCGAGGAGCAGAAGAGAGAGATTGTTTTAGGGCGAAACATACATACATCGTCTTTTTCTGTTACTGAACCTGATGCTGATGATGATTCTACTGGTGATAAGGAAGCGTATATGGCTAGTGTTCTGGCTCGGTATCGGAAGACTCTCACCGATCGAACTAAGTACCATTTAGGTATTGTGTTCATTTTGATTTTGAATTATTACACTTGATTCTATTTATATATGGTTGCTCTATAGATAGAATCATATATTTTATTAGGTTGGATTAGATTGCCTTTTTGACAAAAGTCACTACTGATGGCTAGATTTGGCTCGCCAAATTGCTGTTGTACATATCTATTATTGGTTAAATCGCCCTTAAAACTAGAAAGACTAGGATATCAGCTCCCGATGTAATTTTAGGCTGAATATATAAGCAAACACATAAACTTGTCAAAACTTTTCATATAGGCACCTGAACTCACTTCAAGACCTTAGCTCAAACCTATGCTGCTCGGACCTTCCAAAATGGATGCCACAGCCGTGTCAGATCCTCCAGAAATGCAATACTTTTTGAGGATCTGGCACAAGTCTGTTACCATTTTTAAAGAGTCTAAGTAACATAGGCTCAATGTGCCAATTATACAGAGTGTTGACATGACCCAATGGATGAGTTTCACCTATCTTGAGATCATCTACATGTCAAAATTGAGCTGACATTTTTTTTAATGAAGTAAAGAGTGTCAAAATTGAGGAAGTCAATAAAATCCATCCGGGTTCCCTATCTGGATCTTCAATTCATTTTTCTCCTCAAAGTCACCATTTCAAAACACTGACATGGTGAGACCAAATGTTCCAAGAACTACTCAGAAACTAAAATCAACAGCAACAAAGAAATAGTTATCAAATTTGGTTCAAGAATATTCATAAGCTAAAAACTACCAGTACCAGATGCCATTGCAAATTGCTATGGTTCTTGACACTTTTGCGAGCTTTATTGGTGCATCCCAAAATGTAGAAATGAATAGGTTGCTCTGCCATCTTCTGCCTGGTGGCACAGGGTTAGAGCTGTTGGAAGTGAACTAGAACATAAGAAGCAATCTCTATTACTTTATAACACTTGGCTGAGATTTGGACATAAAAGGTCTCTATCTGATGGAAGGAACTAGAATTGCACACCAACTCATTTTTCTATATCTAGAAATATGGAAAGGTACCCTAAAAGGTTAAGCTAATGCTAATCTAGGTTACTGATCTTGTATAGTTGAGGTGTCTTTAACTCGTGCTGATCTTTCTCCAGTTAGAAGTGGAGTAAAAACGTAAAAGAAGGAAGAGGGGACGAATATGAGAAATGGGTGTTTTAGCTTTTGCGTATAGCGGGGTCTCATTGGAAAGAGATGACAGGGTTTGGTCCCGTCGTTGGTTTAAGGAAGAAGAAGAAAAGACAACTTTTGTTTTGCTCAATTTTTTTGGAAGCTACTAAATCCATGTGCCTTTATTTTATTGTTCTTTTCCAAGTTACTCACTTATGAAATACACATCTCATTTTTTGACAATCTCAATGTCTCATGTGTGATGCGTATGGTTCTGGAGTAGTCTGGTTTATTCATTAGATACCTTCCCTAATTTAGGTGTCTAAATGAAATATTCGGGCAAGTTAGGGGGCAGCTTAAGTATTTGGCTTAGATTTTATTATTTTATTCCTCTTTTGAGCTTTTTGTTGGTTTCAGAGTTTGTTATTTGATTATTCTTGGGGCTTAAACGTAGCCATTGTGTGAAATATTGAGTTTTGCCTTTGATATTAGCAAACTTGTTATTTCTACCAAAAAGTGTGTGTGGTGTGTGTGTGTGTGTCAAATCTGATATTAATGTATCCTGAGAGCTTGAAATCTTTGGGTGTTTATTTTATATGAAGTGTTTCTCATAATCTTCACCAAAGTTTTTCCACCTCCTTTGGTGGAGCAACATAATTTGGTTTGGCTTTTATCTTTCTTTTAAACATCCATATGGGTTGTCTTATTTGTTGATGATGAAAGTATGATTTTTGTGTTGACTTTAGCTTTAAAAAGTTGTTGTCCCTAAAACCAAAATTATTCGGATCCTTGTATTTCCTTGTTAAAGAAGTCATTGTCTCTATTAGAACCTTAGGTATTGATACTTGGGTGCGGGTGTTCGATACGGGGTGTGGATCTAGAGGTTGGATCCTTCATGATCTAATTTTTAAGATTCGGGGATATGGATCTATATATATAAATACAGGTGGAGGGATTCGCCTAAAAATAATCAATCCAAAAATAGAGTGATAAAACCTAAATTATGAGATATTATATGGAGAACTCGAAGAGAATCCTGGAAGGAGATTAAAGTAAAAGGCGTCAAATAGAAATTTTTGTATAAAAGGTATTCTATTTTCTTCAATTTCACCTTAGCTTTTGTTAATTACATATATCATTGAAACCGTTCAAACTCTCCCTATTGATTTTGGTCAAAGTACCGGAAATCGGTTGATCAAATTGGACACGGATCCCACATCCACACTCATGTCGTATCGACACGGTGCGGCACCAAAAGTGAAGAGTCCGAGCAACTTAGCCTAAGATTAATATATTGTACAGTACATATATATTGTTGAAATTAGCCAACCGTATGTCCCAGTGGCAGGGGGAACTAGTCTAGTTTACAATATCCTTTACTTCTTTCATTGCATTCCAAGTATAAAGAAATATTGCCTTATTATTTCTGAATGTTGATTCTCCCAGGGTATCCATATAATTTGGACTTCGATTATGGTGCACTCACACAATTGCAGCATTTCTCCATCAATAACTTAGGGGATCCATTCATTGAGAGTAATTACGGTGTGCACTCAAGGCAGTTTGAAGTTGGTGTTTTGGACTGGTTTGCACGCCTATGGGATATTGAGAAGGATGAATATTGGGGATATATCACAAACTGTGGAACCGAGGGAAATCTTCATGGAATCCTTGTTGGGTTAGTATATTTTTTTAATTTCTCCCTTAGGAATCTTTAGATTTGCTGATTAAGTAATGATTAACGCCCCACGCACCCCCTCCCCTTCGTTTACTAATCCTATGGAAAACATGATCTTTGATAATGCAGGAGAGAAGTATTTCCTGAAGGAATTTTGTATGCTTCAAAGGAGTCTCATTATTCTGTTTTTAAAGCAGCACGCATGTATAGAATGGAATGTCAAAAGGTTGACACTCTACTGACTGGTGAAATAGATTGTGCAGACTTCAAAGCTAAGCTACTAGCCAACAAGGATAAGCCTGCAATCATTAATGTCAACATTGGTACTGTCTGACCCTTTCAGTGCCTGATGTATTTCCCTAAATGCAACAATCACTTAGTTACCTAAGGTGCTATCTTTTTTGGTTGTCAGGAACTACTGTGAAAGGAGCTGTTGATGATCTTGATCTTGTCATAAAAACCCTTGAAGACTGCGGATTTTCACATGATCGGTTTTATATCCACTGTGATGGGGCTCTCTTTGGGCTTATGATGCCATTTGTCAAGCGCGTAAGTAGATTTGTTTCTCCAAACTGTTTTTATTCTTCAACTTCTCCTTGCATTTCTTAAACTAGCCAGTCTGAAGCGCATGCATAAATACTTGGCTATTGTTAACGAAGCAGGAGTTTATGAGGTACTCTTGTGAAATCGAAAATGTGAAAATAGTTTGCAGACTTATTGGGTACTTGATACCACTAACAATGTTGCAGAAGTTTATTATGTAAAATTATTTTTTGTTCTCTGTAACCATTGGTTTTGGAAGTAAGGAGAGAATAGATGAACGAAAAAGCAGAATTCAGTTCTTTTGGTTGATTAGAAGGACCGAAGGATGAATTAAACTTCTTTTCATATGTGTTCCTTGTGTGGATATACTTCACAATAAAAGCAAATCAGATAGGAAAAAAAGAGATTTTGTATGTAACATTAATTTGTCTATTATCTTTCATTGCTCCTACTCACTACTATTTTATGGAATGATGAATTTAAATATTAGCTTTTCCAAAAAAGAAAAAAGAAAAGGAAAGAACTAAAAAAGGATTGCTGAAGATGTTGCTATTGTTTCAGGGTTTTCCTCTAAGTGATATCTTAAATTCTTACAGGCACCAAAGGTTACTTTCAAAAAGCCAATCGGTAGTGTGAGTGTCTCTGGTCACAAGTTTGTGGGATGTCCAATGCCATGCGGTGTTCAACTAACAAGGCTAGAGCACATTAATGCCCTTTCTAGTAATGTGGAGTACCTTGCATCAAGGGATGCCACTATCATGGGAAGTCGGAATGGGCATGCTCCACTTTTCCTTTGGTACACCCTGAACAGAAAAGGGTACAAGGGATTCCAGAAAGAAGTCCAGAAGTGTCTAAGGAATGCTCATTATTTGAAAGACCGCCTTATAGGAGCTGGAATCAGTGCTATGCTCAATGAGCTGAGCAGCACAGTTGTGTTTGAGCGACCTAAAGATGAGGAGTTTATTCGCAAGTGGCAACTTGCTTGTGAAAGAAATATGGCACATGTTGTCGTGATGCCTAGTGTGACAGTTGATAAGCTGGATAATTTCGTGGACGAATTGATTGAAGCACGATCAATCTGGTACAAGGATGGGAACATCAAACCTCCTTGTCTTGCTTCAGATATTGGGAGTAAAAACTGTTGCTGCCCTCAGCACAGAGCAAAGTCTTAGGCAGAGAAGCTATAGATTTTCCATTGTTTCTGTAGGAAACATTAGAGGCATCGTAAAGATGATGTTTGTATTAGAGAAGCTATTGGTTTCTCTATGTTTCTGTATGACACATTAGATTCATCGTAGAAGTGATGTTTGAATTGTGAGTTGGAGTATCGTAGATGCATATGATTGTTGTTCTTTCATTTCTGCATAATTGTGTCACCGTAAGGAAGAATTTGCCAAAATTACGTGGCAACTTTGTGAATTTTTTTTGTGTTCCTCTCCTCTTGTTCGGTTATGACTGGAATATTTTCGTTCAATCAAGTCCTACCAAGACATTAATTGGATGTAAAAGTTTTAACCATGTTGGGGGAAAATACTTTTTTTTGCCTGCCTTGGGGAGCCAAGAGAAGGATGGATGGTTTTGTGTGTGCATGTTGCCTCTTCCCTTTTTTGGGGTTGGGAGCACATATACGTTTAGCCCGTACTTGCTTTGAACTTAAAGATATATTGCTTTATTAGACTGCCATTATTTAATCATCATCAAAGAGTTCCATCCTAGATATTTCAATTAAACACTGGATCTTTAGGAACATTTCCAACTCCTTGGTTACTTGTTCGACTGAAACCAGGAGTTAGCATCTTTTCCTTATTTGTGCCATCACATTCTCCTACAAATCTGAAATGCATTAGTTCTTCTTTTTCTAATACAATGTAAAAGGCATTATCTAGATTGTCTCAACCATGACGGGATACTTGTTCTTCAACATCCTGACTAGTGTAGGCTGGACAGAGTCATCTGTGTCTAACGGTGTCCATCTACAAGGAAGACAAATTTTCAAGTCAGTAATGCGGTTCATCACAAGGAATTCAATTTTTTTTTTCTGAAAGGACTGTTTCTTGATTATTTTCTTTACTTGTATCTGCAGACAAGATGATGAAGAAAAACAGAAATTTCCAGCTTGGCTAAGTTGATTCCAGGACACATGCGTGGTCCGCTTCCAAATCCAAGGAAGCTGAAAGGTTTTAGAGGTTCCTGTACAGAATCCAACAAGTGTCTTTGTTATAAAAAGCTCAGGGGTTGAATAGAAGGAGCATGCTTATTATGTGGGAGAACTTACATCGAATCTAGAAGGATCAAACTTCTCAGGATTTGGAAAAATCTCGGGGTCGTGGTGGATAGACACTACATCCAAGTTAAGTGACCATCCCTTCTTGATTTTGCACCCTGAACATGGTTTTAAAGAATCATTTTAGATCATACAAAATCTAGATATCAAGAAATCTGACTGTTACCCTCAATCTCAAAATCTTGTGCTGCTTTTCTTGAAAACCATGGAAGGATTGTGGCCATTCGAAGTGTTTCACTGATTACCTGAACATTGAAATACCAACAAAAGAAGTTCAATTCTTTTGAATTTCAGAGATGAAGAGAAGCTGGACTTATGAGTTATGACTAGTATGCAAGCTCACTTTGGCGGTGTAAGGCATATTGTTGACTTCGGACCAGGTGAGACTTAATGTGCCTTGTTTTCTAGCTTGGATTTCTCTATGTTCCTCCTGTAAATAAAAGATTCTAAGTTATACTCTAACATCAGCAGTTTAACACTGCTCCTTATACCCGTTATGTTTGGTGAGAATTACCCTTAGTCGTTCCAATACATTAGGATTTTCTTGAAGAAATTTGAGGAGCCATGTCAAAGCAGCAGTCGTAGTATCATGGCCTGCAACTAACAGTGTCAATATGTTATCCTTCAGTTGTTTATCTGTGAGTTTGTCATCATCATCTCCTTCTGGTGCATCTTTGCCATGCTTCTTCACCAGGGATTGCAAGAAATCTTGTTTTAAGCTTTCCCCATTCCTTCGTTGGTCAATTATCGAGTCTAACATAGCATACATCCGATCACGAGCCTGTAGTCAACAGATAGTCATCTCTTTTAAGCTGTCATTTATCATATTTTGCATAAAATATCAACAATTTGTTACCTGAATGCCACGATAAAAGGCAGTTCCTGGGACCTTAAAGGGTAAAGAAGCAAAAGAGCCAGAAATAATCTTGAAATTGTTTCGAAATTTCTCTTGCTCCTCTCCAGTTGGCTCTAAGCTCATTATCATGTTGCCTATCACCTTGAGTGTAAACTGCAAGAAATATAATCAGACAAGTTCAAAAATGCCTGTACATTAAAACAAAAGAATTATCTAAAGACTCAACTGTGGAAGCTTCTTCAAGAACCAAAATTTTCCTTCCAGACCACTGATCCAATGTTTCAATAGCTAAGCTGTTTATAAACTGAAAATACTTCTTTAAACCATCAACAGAAAGTGGTTCAGCAATTAGTCTTCGGAGTCTCTTGTGCGCCTCTCCAGTCTGTTGGAGCAAGCTAGTAGGTCCAAGTACTTGCTGTCCTGTGTAGAACAGGTTTAAGCTCACTATCCCATCTTTTCCTGTCAATAAGATTTTGCTTGCTTCTCTTCCGGTCATGAACACCGTATACCTTCCTAATACATAACTTTTAAACACCTTCCCATACCTATTTATGAACCAGACAATAACACAGATCATAAATTGAGGTCAGAATGAGCATTCTAAGAATTTTCTTCACGGAGTGATGTAAAGATAGCATGTGAAGAGTTTTCTGAAGGGAATAAGAATGCTAGATCAATCTCTAAAGCTTATATACAACAACATACCTAGTGAAATTCCATAAAATGAGGTCAGAGGAGGGTAGAGCGTATGCAGTCCTTACCACTACCTCTCCAAGGTAGAGAGGTTGTTTCCAAAAGACCATCAGTTCAAGCAAATCAAAGCAGTAAGAAAACAGTAAAACATGTGGAGAAACATGACAACGAATAGCAAAACAGTAAAACTATATGCAAGGAACCGTAACAACCCCAAATATAGTAAAAACCTCAAATAATAACGAATACCAAAAGCTAAATACTACTTGAATAGGCTAATACTTCAACTGACTCAATGCTTATATATATAGCAAAAGTTCTCTCTGAACAACTTTTTAATTTTCTAATACATAGCACATATTCAGGGTCCCCTGGAGACGCTTAGAATAATTTGAACAATTCTCGACGTGCTATATCATGAAGTACAAAAATGATCATATATTATGATGAAATTGCAGTGACATTGATTAACATTTTGTTGCATTTGTACTTACAGTTTCTGTCTCTTGTTGATGAAGCTGTATATACCAGCAGGGCTCGAAAATTCGGATATGAAAGAGAGACTTTCTCCAATAATAGGCCATCCCAAGGTACCTGGAAGTGCTTCCATTTCTTTTGGAGAAGCACTATTTGTTCTTAATAGGACTAGTAAAACTACTAAAACTAACACTATTAACATTACCACAAACATGATTAGCTCCATTCTTGATTGTGTTAAGTTTGCAAAATTTGATGAGTTTATATGTGATATTCTACTGATGATCTCAAGAATGTTCTGTGAACAGCTTTAGTATTAAACATAATTCCTTGTCTATTTTTGATTGATTTGTCCAAGATGAATGGGATAAGACAAATTAACCCCATTGAATATAATACTCCCTCCATCAAATTTATATGACATTCATTCCTTGTTAATCAATTCCAAAAGAATTACTTATTTATATATTTAATAACAATGTAACCTTAAACTTCTCATTTTACCTTTAACAAAATAATTTATAGCGCATAAATATCTATGATCTATTTTATACCATAAGTTTTAAAGTGTACAATTAGTTTTAGAATGACATTTATGAAATTTGTTTTTCCTAATTCCAGAACTCCATTAAGAAGTCATTTTTCTCCCTAATAAAAAACTTATTTTTCTAGATTTTTTTTAAAAAAAAAAAATTTAACCAACCATTGTTTCCCTCGTTTTCTGCAAAATGCTACATCTGAACAAAATTTCACTTTCCTGTTGGAATTAAGCCAAGTTTAGCTTAGTTGGTGTCAATATTCCTATCTGCTTGACATGTGGACCTGGGGAGTTATTAAGTACTCCTTAATCAGCTTGGAACTACTCCATATGCCAAAGTTTAACTTAGTTGGTATAAACATTCTTGTCTAATTACAGGCTACTTGACATTTGGAAGTCATTAATTAATTAATCCTCGAATCATAACAATGTATTTTGGCGTCTTCTCTGGTAATAATGTCAATTGTTTCATATCTATTTTCGTACATTGTAGATTCAACTTTATTTATTTGATAAAATTACCCTTACGATTACTGTTTCTTAATCCACACATGGGAGCGGATACATAGAGGTAGGGGTGTCAATTTCAATCCATATAAGGAGAAAGAAGTCCATTTAACCTGTATTTATTTTAATAGATCATTCATATTTTTTAAATGAGTAAATATAAGTTGATCTATTTTATGAGGTCATACAAATATGATCAAAATGGGTACCCATATAAACTCATAGATTCTCCATTCATAATAAAAAAATTCTTAATTGCACTGAAAAATTATTTTGTGTGCGGGAAATTTTTTTTAATAAAATTTGGGGACGGGAGTGGGGATAGGTAGGGGGGAGGGGTGGCGAAAAAATTTAACTTTTTTTTAAAATTTTTCTTTAAAAAAAATTTGAGAGTGGTGGTAGAGAGCCCGATTGGGGTTTGGGGGGGGGGGGGTTGGGGGTAAGGATGGAAGTGGGAGGTGAGGTGAATTTTTCTTTAAGAAAATTTGAGGTTGGGAGTAGGGGATCCGGTAGGGATAGGGGTGGGGAGGAAAATTTATTTTTTTTATTTTTTATTTAAAATTCTAGGAGTAGGAATGTGGGGTTTTTTTTTTTTTTTGAATTTTTCTTTAGAAAAATTTGGGAGTGGGGGTAGGGGTAGGAAGTCCAGGGAGGGGGTGTAGGGCGGGGGGTGGGAGTGAAAAATTTAACATTTTTTAAAAAAAGAAATTTGGAGGGTTGGGGTGGTGGTGGTACCGAGGTAGGATGGAAATGTAGGTTGGTGTAGTAAAAGAATTTAACTTTCTTTTTTGATTTTTTCTTTTAAAAATGTTTGTGGGTAGGGGGTCCGGGAGGACTTGGCGATGAAAATTTTATTTTTTTTAAATGGTGATAGGGTGGGATGTAGGGACGGGTGAGGGGAGGATAAGGAGGACGAATTTTTTTGATTCTTTGTAATTTAAAAGTTGGTGGTGATAGAGGTGTGAGTAGGATGGGGATGAAAGTTGGGGCTGGGGTGGGAGTGCGTGGGTAATAGAATATGAAAGTAGAAAAAATTGAATTTTTTTTAATGAAAAGAATATTTTTTTCAAATATAATTATTTGAGAAAAAGGTTGGGGTGATAGGGGGTTGAGCATTAATAATTCAATTTTGATTTAATTTTTTTTTTTTTGCTTTAAAAAATTAAAGTGGGTTGAAATCATATTTATCCAAACGTATTCGACCAAATCCGTATTTGCGCAAATCCAATCCACCCATTTGTCAATGCCTCGGTTTTTCCCAAGTTATGATTCCATCACAATAGTTCCAATTGTGGGAAATAAATAGAGAGAACAGTGCAAATTTATTTCCATAACCAAGACCATGTCTTCAAGAGCAATATATTATCACCAGCAAGGTATATAGTGCCTCCAACCAGAGGCCTCACAAATAATACATAATGATAAAACATGCTGAACAATATCTAATTGTTGTTTGTAAAACAACTATATCCCATAGCATTTATGTAACTGGTATTTTGATAGTGGTACAAAGTGATCTGATCAGAATGCACCCACAGCAACACTATTCATTACATATATGTATATACACAAGGCTCTATGCTAAATTACTCATTAGTGATTTGTTGCCTTTTTGACATTTTCAACCCCTGTTATTGAAGTTCATGAAGCTTGGTTGGGTCTGCCCGCTGATATTTTGGGTACTTGTGGTAGACTGAGGAATGTGGGGCTGCTGCTGTTGTTGAGTATGGTGATTACCACATTGGACAAATGACTGCGGCTGGGGAGGGAAATGTGGACGCGGCCCCCGGCTTCCATTTGCAGCTGACATTTGACCAGCTGTTATCTTTAGACGCTGCAGTTCTTCTCTCAAAGCTTCATTCAGAGCTGGAGATTGTCCACACATGTCAATACAAGTAATAGCAGTGAAAATTATACTACTTATTAAGTTATTATAGGGCATACCGTCTCTAAGATGGGCTTGTTGCTCCAAAGCTTGCAAGCGTAGTTTTAGTTCTTTGTTCTCAGTACTCAATCCGCTATTGTCTCTCTGCATCATCATACAGAAATGGTTTGAAAATGATTAAGGATATGTTAATTGTGATTATGTTTCTTGACATGAATGTGTTAGCAATAACATAATTTGCAGTGGTAAACATAAATACAATACAGTCGTTATATGTCTAAAGAAATGTCCACAACTTGAAACTGTGATTTTGCATGCACAGCATATACGACTCATGGATAAATGGATTATCTTAATGTACGTTACCAACCCAAATTAATGAGAATAATGGCATAAAGTTTCATTGTGGACCAAATTAATTTTTAAAAAAGGAAAACAAGAACGGCAAACCTTCAGCACAACAAACTGCTGAGTACGCCACACAACCACATATGTATGATTGTGGCAGTCAAATCCAGACTTGACAACTAAAAAAAGGGTGAAGTTGCATCATAAAGATGAGGGCAACCAAAAGATGACAGTTTTACACACAAAAAAGAGACTTTCCAACCAGAGAAACGAAATTGTAAATTCTACAAAAATAAATTATTGTTAGCAGCTAGCAGGATAGCATACTTAGGTATCCTAGTGATGCCAGAAAACAAGATAAGAATTAGAACCTGTTAAATGATGATAACTATTCCTCCACAAACAAGTTTCAATGAGAAGTGCAACAGCTTAGAAAAGCCTCTTTGCCTGACCAGCTAGTGAGTGGACAAGAAAAAATTAGACTAAAAATTTTCCTGTATGCTAAGAAAAGTTACGTTTTCCATGATTAGCACCAAAGATAAGTGCAACAGCTTTGAAAAGCTTAATTTCCTGTATTTTCCTCCCCTCCATCTTGCTAATGCTTGCACAACTTCCCTTACCTGATTGTATGCATTCAAACCTTAACAGAATCACACTATCTCACTTTTTCCAAATATTCACCTCCCAACCACTAACTACTTCCTCTAATGCTAGCAACGGCCCCCTCTATATGGCACTAGGACTCCCAATACTCCAATTCCACTCCCTCTTCTTGGCTGTAGTACTCACTCTCTTCCTTTCTCATTGCTGCCCAACCCTCTTCCCAAGCAAAGGCACCCATCTCTCTCTTCTCCAGTTCCCCATTACCATTTTTAGCTCTAAGCATTCCACATCACTTGCAAAAGAGGGCAGGAACATGAACATAATATTCACTCACTCAAAAAGAATCCTAAAAGGAAAATGAAATGATTGCAGTCAATGTAGCCATAATAGTTTTGTCGTAGATCGGTACAAGTTACCCCAGTAACAGCCCTAATTCTAGCTTCTTTGATGAAAAAAGGGTTAATTTACTGCAAGCAGGATATATCTAATATCCTAACCTCGGTAACTGAAAGCCAAAGGTCGCTTCACTATTTTAGTCAACCATCCATGCTGCATTGAATATATATATTTTTTTTGTTTGCACCGAGTGTCCGAGTCTCTTAGAGCCCCGACTAATCCCGGGGGTGCACAGCAACATTTCTTCCATAGTCACTTTGTTATTGATCGCACAATATTTTCTTATGTTTGAAGTTCTTCGCCAAATTGGTTTGCCAACTGTTGTCCCAATTACTCCTTAGCTCGCAGACAGTCAGATTCTTGACTCTTCATCATAGTCTTCTCATTAGAAGTGTGAAAGATCAATTGCTTGACCAGAATATAAATATTTAAATGTATTTTCCTTCACCTAACCACATGACCAAAACCATTTAAAAATCAACATAAACACATTCCTTCACAATCATCAGCACTCTTCTCCCTTCCTTGCTAATATTTGCTACCCTGATCCTCTCTTCCTGAAGGGAAACCTCCTTCACCTTCATAATGCTAATACCCTCTCCTCCTCATGCACCACTAATTCCCTCACCCATTGCCAGCTCCGGTGCTCCTCAAGTCCTACAAAACCCTTCTAGCTTTGTGATGCGCCACTGCTTCTTGGCTGCAGCACCCACTAACATGCTCTTCATCAAAATTTTCCAATTTCTCAATCTCAATGTTAACCCTTCACGAAAAGCTACTTCTCACCCCCCATAAAGCCATAACTTCAGTAAAAGAGAAGAACCATAAAACATAGCACTTCATTTCTTTAATCTACTTAAGGGTAGGTGCTTATTCAGCTGAAAGACAACCCAAAAAGGGAGGAAAGAAGACTTGTTGTCTTTTGATGTTATGATTGTAGTTTAGTGCTAGCCGAGTTGTGGGTATACTTGTCCGAAAGAGTACTCAACTTTCAAGCTTCTTCGGTAGGGCCAGCTTTCCTTTAAGCAAAAAATAACCCATTTCGATATCCAAGAGCTAAACATTTGCTGATTGAAACATAACCATCCAGGTAACATTGGATCAACTATAAATATAGTGAACTAAAAATTATCAACACTGTTGCCAACTGGTTTAATCCCATGGGGGGATTGGATTACAAACGATGCTTGGATCTTGTTTCAAAAGCTCCTAGAAAATAACCTAAACAGATGAACTTATACATACCAATAGTGTTACTTGTAGGCAAAGACATATTCTATCCCTCTGTTCCTTCTGATCAATAGGAGAAATGATCCTAATCTACAGAACCCTATTGAAACTAGCAAATAGAGCCTCTACTTTTCAGTCATCAATTACGGCATTCATAATGTCTGATCTTCAAGCACAAGATGGAAGAGAGATTGTTTATCTTCCTCAACCCTCACAATTAGGTAAAAGGTACAAGAGATACAGAAAAATTCTTTATAAGGACATCTATTAGAAGATCATTCAACCAAAATTCTTATTGTAACAAATTACCAGAATAAGAAAACCATGTAGTTCATTCTTTGAGCCCAAATAAAATCCCATAAGAATATTAAACCATAACACCCTCATTCATTATCAAGGCAATGAATGAATTACGAAGTTGAGCTGATTCAAGTTGAGTAAAAAAAAAAAAAACATACAAAGCAGAGAGCCACTTTGATTTAAAGATGTGGTTACTTTGACCCACATACATGCAATCACATATCTGAAACATACAAGAATTCTATCGACTCTCCAAGGTTAATTCATACAACAAAATTTCATAACCATGATAAATATTGGATATACTCATTGTTTATTGTATGAAAACATGAGAAGCAATTGAATTTTCAAGGCTACTTCATACAACAGAATTTGATCACCATGAAGAGTACTGCATATTGTCATTTTGCCTTGTTAAAAAAAAAAAAGAAAAGAACTGCATATAGTCTTCCAATTTCGTACCTGCAGAACTGCACAAATAAAAAAGAAGAAAAGAACTGCATATCATCTTCCAATTTCGTACCTGCAGAACTGTGATTTGTGCAGATAGAGTAGTAGCTTCAGTCTGAAGAGTCTGCACCTTTCTCTCCAATTCATTAGTATAACGAATTTTCCGCTCCTTCGATCGTGCAGCAGATTGTCTGTTTGCAAGAATCCTGTAATAATGCATAAACAAAAATGAGTTTGTACAAAACTTTAAACCAAAGTTTAATGCTAGAACTATTATCTATAAGGGGATTTAGTATTTTAAGGAAAATTAAAACACAGAAATGACAGGACAGCTGGGAAACCAAGCTATGTAACAGTGACACGCTATAGCTTTTGCGCAAAAAATTTCAGATTACTATGTTGACAATGAGAGATCATCAATAACCTATAGTTTCCAAATCTTCTCGTCTGTTACCATTCAGGTAACAACACTTCACTAAAGAAAACATCATAATAGAATTGCATTCTCTTTCATCTTAAATCAGCATACAAGGTACAATAAGATCTCTTCATTAACTCAGTATTCCAACTTCTCTGCTAGGAGCCACTATACTGGCTTTTTAGTATAGTCCCCCCTCCCTCCCTCCTCCTTTTTTCCCAATATAGAAAGTTCACTTGTAAAGACCAATCCACCTGTGTTAAATATCCTGGCCATTCACATATAATTTAGTGGATACTTATTTCATTTTCCACAAGAGAGAATTGTTGCAAAGGTCACCAACTTACTTCTTTCTTAATCATATCCTTTTCTTCCCTTCCATCCATTTGAGTGTGAGAATATGTGACCCATATAATTTCACCAAATCCACACTTGAGAACTCCATTATACCAAGTCAAACATGCTCTTTACAACTAAAACATAGACAAATTTGGCATTCCAAAGAAAAAGCAAATAACTTCAAAACCAAGAAATATAGCAACAATCTATTTTGCTTCATGTGCCCGAGAGTTTCCAAAATGCCACATAATTTAAACAGAGCCTCTAAAACATTAGAGCTAAGTATATTTCAAAAGTAGAACTCTTAATCAAAGAAAGAAATGCTCAACCCCAAAAAAATTCATACTACAATTGAGGCAACTACATATAAAATATGAAATTTTTTTTTTATGAAAGTTCAAACCTTTATTCACTATAGCTAAGATAATTCCAAAGTAAAACTCCGAACCAAACAAAAAAAAAACTCAAGCCCAAAAAGGTTTGAAGAGACATTTCCTCTTAACTGAAAACTCTTCACTAGACGGAAAAAGGAAAAAGAAATTCAACCCCAAGTTTGCTTAATCATTAGAGCTAAGAATAATTCCAAAGTAAAACTCTTTTAACCCAACAAACAAAACCTCAACCCCTACAATTTTTGAAGAGACATTTCCTCTTAAATCATTAGAGCCAAGTATAATTCCAAAGTAAAACTCTTTATCAGAAAACAAGAAAATTCTAAAATATTGGAAACACATTTCCTCCTAATCATTATAATTGAAGTATCATTCCAAAGGAAAAAATCATAACCAAACAAAAAAAGAAATAAATTCAACCCCTAAAACTTTCACATTACAATTGAAATAAGATAAAAAAAAGTTTATAAAAAGTTCAAACCTTTTGGCTCTCTTGGGATCAATTAAAGCCAACTCAGCAAGCCGATCAGGAGGCATAGCTTTCTTAACAGAGCTTTCAGCCTCAAACGACGCCGTAGAAAAAGAACCATCCATCGAATTGCTATGCCTATGACGAGAACCCGAACCCGAACCCATCATCTTCTTCTCCTCTCCCGACACAGCCGGAGTTGTCGCTCCAGCTTCACCAAACTCCAGTCCATCAAAAAAGTCGGCGTCAACGGAAAGACTCCTGAAGTGATTCAACGGTCTAGGGTTATGATCACCACCCGTTCCAGCTACTAAACCCGGTCCGTTGGAAGACGAGTCAGCTGAATTCGCCGGCTGCATATGGGTATCAGCAGACGGAGACAACGACGGCGCCGAAATGTCAAGGTTAAAGTCAGCAACGACGTCGTCTAAGAGAATATCATCGTCGAAGTCCGGGAGCCTAAAGAAAGTCTCCGACTGCGCTCGGCGATGACGTGCTATACGGGTCGGAGTATCCGGCATCTGGTCCAGGTCAGTCCGACCCGCTAGAAATGGAACGGGTATGGGCTTTCCGGCGAACTTCGGGTCCATAGAAAACAAACCCAAATCAATTCTTCAGTTTGATTTAGGAAAGAAGAAGAGAGAGTAGAAATGGTGTTTGACTCGGGGGTAGAGAGGCACTTGGCTAAAAGAACAAACTCACATGAGAGGGTTTATAATAATTGTTGGGAACGGTTAACTTCAAAGTCAAATAAATAAATAAGAGGTTTTACTATTTTATTGACCATAGAGTAAATCAGTAAACTCCTTTTTTTTTTTTTTTTTTTACAAATATCTTAAATAATGGGAAAATATTTTCAATTTTGTGAAAATTGGACAGGAAATGGTATAAAATTGTTTAAAGTAACATGTAAAAAAGTACATATAATAATTGACAATAGACCGTAAAAATTCCATAGTCTTTTGAATTTGATTCACGCTATCATGACAATTCATGAATTTTGAGGTTAATTAATAATCCTTATTTGGTATACATATATATATATATCTTTATATTCATGTGATTTTATAAATATAAAATGAGACTTAATTTTTTTATTATAAGTTTAAGAGTCTTCTTTTGACCATATTATATGATATAACTATCTGATTTATTTCATCAACTCAAATACTGAAATATAGATGCAGACATATGTAATAGGAAGGGGCTATAATTATTCTTATTATATTCTCATAACAAATATTGTTAATCAAAATATATGATTAATAAATACAATTAGTAAAAAATGGATATAGAATATTAAGCTAAAGGTGATTAGATTCAAAAGTAAAAGACATACTACAATTGATTGAACTATGTATTCATAATAGTAACTCTTTACTTCATTATGAAATAACTTCATATAGCTTATTGTCAAATAATTGAACTAAAGTTGAAAAACATAAAATTACAACACATATTAGAGAGTAAAACAAATATGTAGAACATACATAAAATTAGGTTTTCCGAATTGAAACATAATCTCATAAGATTATTATACCTCTATAATCATTATCTAAAAATTACTCTAAAATAAGTGAATTTTTTTTTTGAATAACATGAATATTAATTCTCTTTTAGAATATTGATCAGCGACAAACTTCCAACAATACTTGTCCAGTTTATGAAATCAAGAGACAATTCTGTATTTAGTTCCTAATTCACCTTTATAATTAATTATGGTCATTTTCCTATCACATTTTTCAAGACATTATATTTATTATATTTAATAGGTGATTTTGTAAAATTACTCCTATCATTTATTGCTCCTTAATCTTTGTGTCAAGTCAACATGAGACAAGTAAAGATGGACGGAGGTCTTTATGCGCACAATTCAATAACAAATAACAAATCGAAATAATAAAGTCATCTCTATTCCTTCTAGTCGAGCCTCTCAATCTGTCAAACTGCTAATTCATACAGAGCTATCAAACCAGCCTAACCAGCAATCAGAGCTGTATGCATTATAAAACTAAGAACCAAATAAGATAAAAGAAATGGAAATAATGGAACACATTAAAATATAATGGGATAGGAATAAATTATTTGGCTAACTCTAGAACAGTTGATTATTTAATTGGTTATAGTTTAATCACCACCAAATAATTGTTGAGTAATATTGCTAAAGAAGCTTCCTTCTTGTCGGGACAATTTGTTGTTTTCTATTCAAGTGATTCAATGAGTATTTATCACTCTTAACCTAAAATAATAATGGTTTTGACATTAATATATAAGGCCACCAACAAATGATTACACAATTAGGAATATAGATGCAATGAATTTAACTTCACTATATTTTTGATCTGTTTAAATAAGATCTTCAGATAAATTATAAAATTATTATTACATGATATAAAGATTTCATATTTTAATTATGAAAATTATCTTTTATATTAGTAAATATAAAATTATACACAATCGTTCTTATAGTTCGATGCTTTTTTAAAGGATTTATTACAAAAATATACATTTTTTGTACCAAATTTACACACTTCCATTTATTTACAACAATAGCACCAAAATTACCATAATATACATGTCCTTTTTATTCTTTTTTTTTTAAATGAGTGCAGGTGCGCCGTCAGCATTAATTGCTGACGTGACCTCACTGCGACGGTGCATTTAATGGTGTCCGACGTGGTATTTAATTGGTGTCCGGTCAAATATATATATATATAATTTTTTTTTAAATATTTGAAGAGACATTATTTAATGTGACTGGACGTGTGTCAGCCTCGACTGACGCGCCGGTTAAATCACCCGGCGCGTCCCCCCATGCCTTCATATATACCCTTCCATATACCATTTCATATCATTTTCATTTTTGTTGGTGTTTTGGCTTCCATTTCTTCTCCTGCGATCTATCAGGTATGTTCATCTATTTTTGTTGTTTTTTTTCTAATCTTTATGCTTTGTAATGGTTACATGGTATGCATATTTGTTAAGTGGATTATCAACCTTGTTTTTTTGGGTTGTATGTTGGTATGCGGGTTGGGTTGCGAAATGGCTAGGTCACATTTTCTTTTTGTGATTTTAATGTTTATTGTTTGAAATGGTGAAATCTTATACTTTATTGGTAGGCCGTATGTTTTTTTTTTAATTTTGATGTTGTTTTTAGGGTTTTGGGGGTGCCAATGTGTGAATGTCTATCCTTGTATCAACATTTTGAAATGCTTTTTTTTTTGCATTTTTGTCTCGGATATAACTGAAATTTGGTTTTTTCTAATCTTTTATGCTTTATAATGGTTATATGATATGCATATTGTCAAGTGGATTATCAACTGTGTTTTCTTGGGTTTCTATAATGTTGATGTTTTTTGGGTCTGAAATGGGGTAGACCCCCTTTTTTTTGTGATTTTTAATGTTTCTTATTTTAAATTGGGGAATTTCATAATTATTGGTAGGTCATATGCCCTTTTTTTTGTTTGGGTCTGTTTTTACTTTTCTTTTGGGGATGTGCCAATGTGTGAATCTCTACCCCTGCGCGAATGTTTGAAATAGTTGTTTTGCAATTTTTTGCTCGTAATTACTGAAATTTTACCATTACATACCGAAAGGAACGTTTATTCCAATGTTTGTATCTTGTTGATACCCATGGTAGATGGTCCCCTTTTTTTTAGCCCTATTTTATATTCATTTTTTTTCCAAAGAATTGTAGTGTATAACATTAAATCATGGACGTTACACCCACGAGGAAAAACCCAAGGCTTTCAAATCTGAAAAGGGATCGTCGGCAGGTTTGGTGGTCCAACGAGGCAAGCTGTGCACGTAGGTGAAAGCAAAATGGTCTCGGTGTCTAAGTATGTTCCTAGGAGGAAGATATAGTTTTAATATAAAGTTGGACAAAAAAATTTTGTACATCAGTGTAACCTTTTGCGGTGTAATTTTTGTTTCAGATATTTTTGTTAATTTTTTATTCCCTTGCGGTAATTGTTATCACATGATTAATTTTTTTTCATGCCCATTTATTCTGGTGTCATTTTGGTAACACCCCTAATTAACCTTTAATCAACTCATGGATTACGTTGAATTACTATTATGTGCCAACAAGCAAGATTCGTTAAATTCATAATTTTAACTACATTCCATAAAATGTTCGGCTCCAAATTCTCTTTCCCCTTTTTAAAATATATGTAAATTCAAGTAAAACCATGAATTTTAACTACATACCAGAAATTCAACTTTTTTAAGAAGTTACATAAACATCAATAAACCATGAATAAAACCAAATGAAACACCAAAACAGAAATATATTTGAACATATGGACATTTCATAACTTTCCACAAAACTTTGTATTACGTTATTTAATACCATAAATTTCATATTAACTTATAAAAATGGGGGAGAAAATTATTTTACCGGCTTACTTATTTTCATATCGTAGTGGCATATATATATATATATATATATATATATATATATATATATATATATATATATATATATATATATATATATATATATATAATTATGTGCACATTTGGTATTAAGGTCTACAGTTTTTACGGCGTTCTTTATGGTTATTCACACTACGGTGAACAGGAAGCAGTTTTCATGGTGTCGGAGTTGTTTTTTGCTAGAGGAAACCATGACTATTACCAACCCATGAAACATAGCTCTCACATAATAACTGTAATATCAACATAGTACCATAAATTTCATTTTTTTTAATTTAAAAAAAATAAAAAAATTAAAAAGTTTTTTCACTTTTTTAATTCTCCTATATATATATATATATATATATATATATATATATATATATTTTTGTTGTGCATAGTTAGTTGAAGGTCAACAGCTTTAATGGGTTTCTGCATGGTTTTTCATGGTGTTGGAGTTGTTTACAAACTCCCCTTAAAATATGACAAACTTACCATCATGGTCATCTTCCCACAAGTGTACAAAGTACACCACCCCAAAAAAATTATAGTAAAAGTACCCTTTTCAAATCATCCAAGTCACATCACATTAATTGATTTTTATATTTTTGAAATCAACACAAATATATTTGAACATATGGACTTTGTATCACCTTATTTAATAGTATAAATTTAATATATACATATTTATATAAAAAATAATTGTGTGCATATGGGTACTCTATGGTTTTTTCGGGGGTTCTCTATGGTTCCTTTTTATGGTTAATATGTGTAATATCAACATAGAACCATAAAAAATGTGTTTTTTTAATTAAAAAAAATTTAATGGATTTTCATGGTTTTTCATGCTTTTCATGGGTTTTCATGGTTTTTCCATGGTTTTTCATGTCCTTTTTATTTTATTTTTTTAATTTTTTTTTTTTAAATTCGGGACATGCGCCGTCAGCATTTAATGCTGAAATGACCTTGGCGTGACAGGTCATTAATGGTGTCCGACGTGGTTAATTTCGTGGTGTGTTATATATTAAATGTGGTCAAATGAAATATATTTGTATATATATAATTTTTTTTTTAAAAATTTCAAGAGGCATTAAATGTGATTGACGGCTTTGTGTTTTCTATGGTTCATTTTATGGTTAATTACTGGAAAACATACAATTTTTAATGGTTTTTCATGGGGTTCTATGGTTTTTTCACAGTTTTCCATGTAGGATTTTTGCATCATTTTATGCATATATATATATATATATATATATTTGTGTATATATGTATTGGGTTCTATAAGGTTACCTGTATTGGTTTCGGCAAGGTTGCCCGTATGGTGTATGTATGGTTTTCACTGCCGCACTGAACCATTTTTATATACTTTCTCACCATTTCCCAATACTAATATATCACATCAACCAATAAATAATTTTTCATTCACTACTTTTTTCCAAATCCCAACACATTACATCACATCAAATACTATATTAATTATACCAAAACATTCTCTCTCCTACTTTTGTAATAAAAATTGGTATTCTAGTTGTAATTTTTTTGGCTTGGTAGGCTAAATGAAAAAGTGATTTTTAAATGTATATTTATGAAAAATCCCCTTTTTAAATCAGATACATAATCAAAATGTAATATATCAAATTGTCTTTATTTTAAATTTTTTAATGGTGAAATTAAATCACCCCTTAATAGGTAATGCCACTTACAATATAATGATGATATATATTTATATGGTCTATGGATTAATTATATATTCTTCAAGGATAATAAGTTTCATTGTCGGCTGTGAATATGAATATTTTATGCTGATAAAGACAGGTATTGCTACTCAAAAAGGGGATTCATATTTTAAAATATTGATTTAAGCTCTTATTGAATTGATAATAAATTAAACTTTGTATTATTTAAATAATACTAAAGATAGTAGCTAATCAAGAATTCAATCAAAATAGGTTCTCAAGTAAAAAATGATGTGTTCTAAAATTATCACTACTTACCCATGAGTGTCCCTGCGGCATTGGTTCTCTTTTTTTGTCTTTGCTTTTATACACTAATAACTTGTAACGATTCTGAACATATCATGACTAACATTTAGACTAACTCTTCTGTGAAAGAATTAATAAACCAACACAATTAATTGAATGGACACAATGTTTAACAAGTCTGAAATTACGGAAGCAATTTTTTAAATGGTTGAGCTAGTTGCATTCTATAACTTAGCAAAACTAATCAATGCAAAATACTATCCGAGAACTAAAGGTCGTTGTCCCAATGCTTCTAACTACAAGTCCAATGTTGGAGATGCAACCCCAAAACTAAAATCAACAATTAAAACAAGAAGTCTGAGTTCGGAAACAAAAAGGACAAAGCTAATGAAAGAATCAATTGCGGCCCCAAATATGCTAACTCACTCTTGAATTCTGAAATTAGCGATCTTCTAATTGAGGTCTATCTGCAGTCACTTAAAGATACTTTGTACTCATGTGTACTGATATGATCACACGATTACTCCAATAAGCAAGATATACACAAACAATCAACACACAGTAAATCAAACATATACTGAAAATAATACAATGTTTGCAATTCACACTTACATAAGGGTTTCACCTTATCAAAATCGATGCAATTTCAATAGTAGTCCTCTCAAGGGACCCAAACCCAAATAAGTTATGTGTCAGAATGTGACATTCGATCCAAATACTGTGCCGGAACGTGACACCCGATCCACAAATATAAGCACAATCACAATCACATCCATAATGAAAATGCACCACTGGCCTATTTTAATTAATAGGTTCATTGCACTAATTAGATCTTGAAGATTGCCGATTAACTTTGATTCATCATTCTCATTTTCACACACATGCAAGAAGTACTATGAAATAGTTAACATGCTTATATCACACAAATGAGAATATTAAACCATCACCTACCTCGAATTCAAGTCTTGAACTCTATAGAACCAAAGCTTTCCTTTTTTCCAAAGTCCTACCCCATTCTTGGTCTATAAACAATCAAATAATACACATAATCAACAATAATGACCTAATTTACTTAGATTATAGCAAAATCATAACCTTGGGCAATCCCATGATCTTCTCTCCCAACTAAGGCTTTTACCCCAATTAATCACAGGTCTAAATCTTTTCATATATCAACTTTTGTTAGAATCTAAGATCTATGAATTAAGATACAAGTTAGGAAACCGATAAACTTACCTTTAACAAGAGAATTGGTGGAAAACTAAAGAAGTTTAGCACTAGGTCATTCCTGATCTCTTAAAGACGATGTGGGGGGGAAATAAAAATAAATTTGAGACTTTTCTGAAGTTTAAACCATGACTATCCCGCTACGGAGGCAACTTACACCACCATAGAAACTTCATAACTCGCGTCCTAACACTAGATTTACAACACACTCTCAATCATGACATTCCACAACATACCCTTAATGGCAAAATCAATTTCGGGAGTTCTACTCACTCAAATTTAATTTCGTAAATCCATACAGGCTTCTTATCATCTTGGATATCAACTCGAATGATCAAATTTACGAACCAACTCCCAATCTATTACCAGATTGTTCTAAACCTCACATGACTGATAATTCATCTGAAATTGGCGCAAGTTCAAAATTTTCAACTTACTACTCAAAAATTTTCTAGCTCAATTTCCTTCCCTATTGACCTACCCATAATGACGGGATCAGATCGTTACATAATTATACTTGAATTATAAGCAAGATAAATGATATATGTGTATCCTTGTAATAGAAGTCTGTATATTAGAAGCTTAAATAAGTTACGGTTTGAGTCAACAAAGAAATTATTAACTATATGAATAACCCAACATGACATATATGTTGAATATAGTGAAAGTCTACTAGTTTGTCTAAGACGATATTTAAATAGCAACGCTGTTGACAAATCACTCTTATACATGTGACATGCACATCAAAAACATATTTTACTTACAATTTTATTTTAAAAATTAAATATCTTTTACTACTTTGAATAAATTTGTCAAATGCGGGTCAGCACTTACAACCCAAATCAGCTAGGGAAAGGCTCGATCAAGGACTAATGATCGGGTCAAGTGCTAGCTCGGGTTTTGACCCACAAAAATGCATCGATTTGAATCGATTCAATTGGTAGTCAATTTGGTATACTATTTTTTTTTTTGATAGTTTAGAAGTATTTTGGTCATTTAAAAATAAATAATAGACTTTCTTCTTGTCATGAACTCATGGCGTCTCATAAATTTTAATTTTTTTTACTTTATTTTGATATGAAAAGATTACATTCAAACCAAAGGTAAGAGACCTTGAAAAAAAGAAGGTAACATCTCTTTAAAGTTTGAATCAAGACATAGACTAGTCTATTGGAATTTATTTAAAAAGGGAAACGTGTAAATTTGAGCTTTGCCAAATGGAAAAGAAAGAGGCTGGTACTTGACTTCTTAATCAAGAGAGCCGACTCAAAATAAAATTGGACGTCTAAAGTTAAATTTTTAGAGAAGGTCTTTTTTTTTAATTTTAAAATTATTATATATATTTTTATTTAAAATTTATTTTTGTATCTTCTTAAATGTGAAGTCATGAATTATTATTTTTTATAATAAATTTATTTTAACAATTTTTTTCAATTAAAATAATATAGCTAATTCATTCCATTTTTCTTGAGACATTGTTGATCTTAGATAAGATTTTATCAATTTTAGTTTTGAAAAATTTCTTTCAGCTAAGGTAACGATTATAAAAACTATTAACATTATTCTATAAACAATATACGTATTTGGAAAAGAATCGGGCCTTTTTATTTGATTGAGTATTTTCATTAGATCACTATCTTCTACTTGTATTATTTCTCTTAACACATTCAATTCTATTAGTGACTTGTTCACTCGAAAAACATCATACCAGATTTTTTAATTCAAAATTTTTACTATTCGTTAAAGATTTATCAAAGAGTTCCTTTTTAAGTTTATTTAATTCTTCATGTTGTCTCTTTTTCTCTCTTTTTATATAATTGGAATCATATTTGCTAGTTAATATATTTAAATTAAATAAATTTTAATAATAACTGAAACAAAAATTTACAAACCGATAAACTAAGAATATCAGTAATAATAATTTTTTAAGAAAAAACTATAAAGTAAAGTTAGAATGATAAAACATGGTTTAGGAATTTGATAAATCGAAATAACAATATTGACAAGTGTTGAATTCCTTCAACATAATGATTGCTTGTTGCAACTCTTGAAATTTTGAAAAAATATCAAAAAGCAATTATTTTTTAACTTTGTAAGCAACAATAAAATAAAAAAATTTGTAAGAGAGAGTTCAATATTGACAATAAAGATAATAAGATAGAGAACAATTGAGATGAGTAAAAGGTAAATAATAATATAAAGTCAAATTATTAGGAGATATTTAAGGGAGTACAATTTCCCACATATGGAAGTTAGTCCAAAATATTATTCTATTTCCTTAGGGAAGTGAGGAATACCAACGGCTGTTTTTTTTTAAAAAAAATAAAAATTAAAGTACGCATTTTTTTTTTTAATAATATGCATAGATATTTTTTAAAAAAAAAGAAAGATAGGCCCTCCAAAATTATGGGGCCCCAAGCAATGACTTTAGTGGTCTAGTCTTAAGACGACCCTGTTAATCAATTGAGCATACAACCTAGTGTTTATTTTATTTTATTTTTTAAAAAAATAATTATTATTGAAGTGATAAATCTAAACTCACATGTCACACCCCGAGTCTACACCCTGGACGTGATCGGCACTAAGAAATCATTTTTAGTCCCGAGCTAAAGACTTAAGCAGTAAAAATGGGTTAGAGTTTAGTACAACTACTAAATTAATGTCTGAAATCATAATAAAACAAACCAACTGAGAAGTCAATAATTTGAAAGAGATACTAAAATACTATCTATCGATTTATGAAGCCTCTACAAGTCTTGACTAGAGAATGGGTACCGCGACAAGCCACGGCTATCCCAAACTTAAAGAAATACCTAAAACTGAAAAAATAACAATAACGAGCCTCTCACTGCAAAAAGGTCTCACCAATGGCTAGTAGGAATGCTGGATCGTCTGATGATACGCTTACTGAGGGGTTTTGTCATCTGTGTCTGCATCGTAAAATGATGCAGGTCCAAAGAAAATCAGTACATGGAGTGTACGAGTATGTAAATTAGTCTAAATAAAAAAATTCAGTATCAATGCTCAAATCATAGGCTTAATGTGGAAATAACTCAATAACAAATACAATACAATATTATAAGTTGTCTTTCCCAGTCAAATATCCAGTTACAAGGACATGGACTCCACCATTAAAGGATTCTTGGGCATCCACAGACTGGATTTCTGCTCTGAAATCTCCATAGTTCAGTGAGAGTATCTTATCATTTATTGCCTGTGTTTGACATCAAACAAGAGAATATTAGCAACTCCAGTGTAGTTAATTCAAAAGATCAGGAGAGATAACAAGACAGGGTAGCAGAAAATGACAAATTATCTCCCTATTATACCTAAAGGAGAGATTCTCAAGGATGGCCAATTTAAAGTCATTTAAAGGGTAATTAGATCTTCTCCAAACCCAAAAACCTACATCAAGGAGAATAGCACTGATCAGACCCAGTTCACCTATCGCATGATAAGATGGATGACGGAAGCCCATACGGGGCACGGGGTTCGAAGGCCACGATCATCGGAGCAATCAACGGTAAGTGCTCCCGGTCTATACCTTGGCTAAAGTATCTTGCCAGGTATGGTCACAGTAAGGGGAGAGAACACCCTGACTGTTTCTATCCGGGTACGATCATAGCTTCATTTATTCGTTGAACCTTGGGGATCACCATTAACATTGAGGGCAATCACCAAACACAAGTAAGAAGTTCGTCAGTCCTTCCTCCGATGCCTCCCGTTCATTCTTCTTCACAGGGATTTTCCAATATTTCTTTGGAAGTTGAATCAGATTTCGGATCAATCTATATTGAGTAACTGCCTCCATTATGTTGTTGTAAAATATCTGATTTAATGCATAAATAAGTGCAATTCATTCTGTGTCTAAAAATAATATATACTTTAAATTGGGGAGTTTCTCTAATCGACAACTATTACTATGAGCCTCGTGATGATACAACGTCTTGCCCACGTTGCCAGAGGCATCCCATACCTTGCCAGGATAAGGGATGAAGTGCTGGGGATCCATATAAACTGGACCATCTCAGTGGCATATGAGGAGTTGTACATCTGGTACAATCCTATCCTACGCTGGCTACGTACTTTATGGGGTTGGAGTTATTTAAACTCGCACCCACATTGGTACTCAATACCACTTCCAAAACATGCGTTGTGCTCAATAATTGTAAAAAATATTCCAGTTTAGGGGGGAATTGAAAATCGGTTAGTTGGAGCCTTGGCTCAACAAGTTTGGACCTCCGATGTTTTTTTTCCAAACATATCGACCTTTAATTTTGATTTTTGTAATTTTTTTAAAAAGAAAATCGATTTTTGGAGACCCAATCTCGACCCTGAGGACTTCTTCACTGAACTTTGATCATAGACTCCGACTTTGAGACCTCATGACCTAACCATAACACCAGTTCTAGCTAGGTTGAGTCTCGGTTAGGGTCAAGAATTTAATTCAGTGTTGAATTAGTATCGAGTCTTGGATTAGGCTCAAGACTTGGGTCACATGTCAAGGTAAACGTTGGTCTAGGTTGAGGAGGGTCACATGTGAGTCATTGGATCTTGGGTTAGGGTTGGTGTAACACCCAAAAAAATTCTAAGCTAAGATCGAGCCATCCTTCATATATGTGTATAAGGCTTTGCTAGATAATTCCTAATTGAATATAAGTGTTAAAGTCAATTTTTTAGTGCGAGAATAGTTTTGAGATGAATTAAGGTCATAAGAACCCTCTAGCACAAAGTTGAGTTAGAAGCTTCCTTACTGATTAAATTTTGATGTAAGAGTTAGGTGGCCCACAACCTATCAAATTAAAGATCTATAAATCTTCTTTCCAAGACCACCAAAATTGCCTCATTTTGAGTTTGCATAAAAACTTATGACCATTTTGCCACAAACTGCCTGAGTAAAGTTTTCTAGGTCAACATTAACGAATCCTGATCTATGGGCCGTAAATGGGTTGACAACCTGCAAACCCTAACTCATGAAAAGGTCCTTCAATTCAATTTTTGGGTCCCAATTCCTACAAATTCAACCATGGGTCATAGAAGCACCTATGGACCATAGTCTGGGCTCGTAAAATGAATTTTAGGACCCCAAATCTCATACCAATTTCTATGATTGCTTTTACGGATCGTAGATGACCTCAGAGGCAACTCTGACGGTTTTAATGAGGGTTAGTTTGTATTTTTTCACCTTTTTCAAGTCTAAACCTGGACATTGTAGGACTAAAATAAGATCTTTATAAATACCAATAGGTCTTTTCTCTCATTAGCACTTAGAAATCTTTGAGAGCAAAATTGGAGAGGAGAAAAGTTAGGATTCAAGCATTTGACTAAAGTTCTTCGAGTTTGGAGTAAACTTTCCATCTTCCAAGTATATAGGACTATCATAGTGTTGGATTGAGTTCGTCCACCTATATCTAAGTTTTTATTTTGAATGAGTATTGAGTTGAGTCAATTCTAGTTTTTGAATTCTGATCGAGTTAATTCTTTATCTATTGAGTTCTATATAATTATAATACTATTACTTTTATTTTTATTATCTCCCATGTTATTGGAATTGTTGTTCGTGGCTACTTTCCCATGGTTGAGTTGATAATTATGGCTTTCATATGTATTATTTGATGTTGAGATTCATGATTTTGAGTTAATAATCATAGCTTTCTCATGTGTAATTTGATGTTGAGATTCATGATTTTCGTGTATTAAATAAATTATTATCTTGAATCAAGATTTTGCTTGTTTTGAGTAAAGTTAATATCTTTTATATATAAAGTAAAGTATTATTTTCAAATCGAAATGATGCATATTTTAATGAATTTTCGATAAAATTAAGCATTGAGTTAAATGATATTTTGAAAAAGAGTTTTCATGATGACATAAATGAGTTTCAAATATTTATTGAGGATAATGATGATGTTTTGAGACGAAACTAATGTTTAAATTAAAGTGCATTGAGACTTGATGAGATGGAAAAATAAGCACATATTGTTAATTGTGAAAATAACTTTTAAAAGAAAAAATCAGTTTAAAACTTAATTAATTTAAGAAAAATCAATTTTTTTTTTGAAAAAATACAAAGTCGCCACTTAATTTTTTAAAAAAATTTAAGAGAACTTTTAATTTTAAGGCTCTAACAGAAAAAAGTCCTAAAATTTCAGAGAAAATGAGTAAAACTTTCTATTACTATTTTAAAAAAGTATTAGCACTTAAAATAACCGCTAACACGCAATTATTGATGATTTACAACATATTTTGACTAACCATTCAAAAAATTGATTAAAAACTAAAATATAAAGTAACTCAAGTAAAAAATCTATTTGACTAAATTAGATTTGCGAGGAAGCTAAAAAACCCATCTTTAAAAAAGACACTTAGAATTTAAAAGGAAACTACACTTCTAAAATTTTAAGTAAGATGTCTAGAACAATTAATAAAGAAAGCCCATTTCAAATTGGACCAAGTATGAAAGAGAAAGTTCAGACTTATTTTAAGAAAAAACTTGGAATATTTCAAGCAAAAAGAAATGTATTTGCTTATTTATTTATTTATTTATTTATTTATTTATTTATTTTTGAAGAGAAATAATAAGTAATCTAAATATATTTAAGTAATTTTAAAAGAAAATATTTGTTGAAATTTTAAAGAGGGCTTGGAATCTCAAAGCAAATATATTTTGTAAGGAAATTAACAAACTTTGACCCTTTTTCGAATAATTTAAATGAACTAACTTTGCCGAAAAATGACTAAAACTATAAAAGAACATGAAATCGTTTAAAAATAAATTAACACAAAATTGTTTGTCGGTGGGAATTTAATTGAATTAAATATATAAACAAATGTCAATGTTTAAATAAACAAAGGGAAAATTTTCATAAATGACTTAGGCTTAAAATTTAATATGGTCAAATAGTTATATTTTACATAATTACACAATATAACCTCGATTAAGTGACATGAAGAGGAGGAGAGAGGCAAGCGAGATCGAGAGAGAGGGGGAGAGAGGTGACTTTTATATGTATATTTGTCAAATTGTATGTGTATATCTATCAAATAATTGTATATGTGTAATTAATATACATATATATATATTTGTATATCAGGCAAGTGAGATTGGAAGAGGGAGGAAAGAGGCGAGCGAGAGAGAAGAAAGGTGAATTATATATGTTTATCTGTCGAATTGACTATGTATATTTGTCAAAATAATTGTATATAGGAAGGTTAATAGGTTAGCAGGGTTAAGTTGATATCTAGTCGTGGGGTATTGTTGGGCAGTAGATTTTGTCGAGTTCGTATACCATGTGGTGTCCTTATCTGTATCATATATGCTAAATTTATTGTATTTACATATTATCATGTGTTTTTATTAGTAATCGCTCTTCCTATGCATTTCTTTTCCTTTCCATTTCGTCATATCTAATACTCTGCCAATAGGTTATTGAAATGAGGGTTCCCCGGAAACAACCTCTCTACTTCTATGAGATAATGGTAAAGTCTGCGTACATTCTACCCTCCCCACACCCCACTTGTGGGATTCTATTGGGTACGTTGTTGTCAAAATAATTATATATATACGGTTGGTATACATTTGTAATTGTATATCTGCAAGAAATTGCAGAGAGAGAGAGGAGAGAGGAGAGAGAGAGGAAGAGATGAGAGAGAAAATAGCAACAAAACCCTAACTATATCTATAAATTGTAATTTTTTCAAAGTATAGTTGTATAATGTAAATGCATATCATATGTTTGCCTAATTATGTTATTTTTCCATAAAGAAATAATAATTTGGGCTTCAGCCCATTTCCATCGATGTATACCAGGATAGTATGTACAGTCTATATGAGTGTATATACCTTTTTAAAACCTGCATATATCTCCTGTAAATTCAACCTTATACTCCTTTGTCCTATTTCTATTAAAAAAACTAGGCGTGGCTTCTCTCTGCCGTATACAAAAAACCGTATATCAGTGTATACCCTATTTATCAAATGTATACAGCTTGTTTTTCAGTGTTTTCCAGCTTGTATATCAGCCTCCCAGCCTGTAACCAGCTTTCCTGTGGCTTGAATGGTACTAAACTCGACTGGAAACTCACGACCATGCAAGGGTGAAGTCCCAATGGACTCGGATTGATGTCACATGCAAAGAAAATAAAATCACACAAGTATTGCCCACTCAAAGCTAATGAGATTTTAAGGGATGAAGTTGATGGATATCCGACCGTATGGAATTTTATGAAGCGACCAAAATATTCTTTGCACAAATGATAACATTCAGGAGTATAAGTGATGGACATTTTCAAGGAAGACTAATTACAAAGTGAACAAATAGGACATGGTGGCTAAGACTCAATCTTCCAGCAGCTTACAACGTAAACAAATAGCAATAAATATGCCATTTTTGGCTATTATACCATGATACAAACAAGCTCTAATAACTTGACAGAGTCTAGTTACAATATGCCTTGGTTAAACAAATGTCATCTTGAAGCAGGGACTATTTTGCTAATCTCTAAGGCATGTAATCACCAACAAGGAGGATTTGGTACAGGCTCAAACCATGGGACATTTAAGACATAGAGAAAACTACAGCCATGTAGATTCGGACTAATTTTAACCACTCAAGACGCACCAAACCAGACTATTAGTTCATGAATCCAGAAATACATTTATAGACAAATGACAAATTGACAGGGATCGCAGTTAATGAATCTTTCCAAAATCAATTCGGAAGACTTGACATTAGTTTATACATAAGAGGCGGGCTAAAATGCAAGAAAACAGACAACCCAACTAAACTTGGAGGTCATTGAACATTGAATAAATCATCTTACAACTTGTTTGGATGGTGGTTTGCCATGGTTTCATAATGTATGCTACTGTATGGTATGGTATGGTATCGTACAGTACAATACCATACAATGTTTGGATAGAGTGTATGGGTTGCTACTGTTTAATGATAATTTGTTGTTTGATTTGACTGTATGGTATTGTATTGTAACTTATAAATTTACAAAAATGTCCTTAATTAGTATAAATATTAAATTTATCAATACTTTTTTAATATTTTTTTAAAAAAAAATAAATACACAGAATCAGTAGGGAAACATACAAGCTAATATATCTCCAAACCATAGAAACAACGTAAGAAAATTAAAAAAGTAAGAACTTAAAAAAAGAACCTCAAAAAATAGATTAAAACGTGAAAGAAAAAATGGGAGACGAATAAAAAGTTTCAAAAGTTGATGCGGAGAAAAATAGGTAATACAAAAATAATATATATATTTGGGTAAAGTTTAATAAAGAATAAAGGATAAATTAGAACTATTTAGATTTAAATAAGGGTATAATTGGAAAAAAAATAAGGAAACCATGGGATACCACCAAATTGGTGGTTTCAAAAAGTGAGGATTTTCATGGTTACAGAACCATGAAACTAAACCATACCATACCATATAATTAATGAAACAATCAAAACAAACGTCGTTCCGTTAATAACCATACCATACCATGAAAAACTACCATCCAAACAAGCAATTAAAGTAACATCATTTTTAAAAGAGACAGTGAGCAATGTTCATGGATTGATTCACCGGAGTAGTTGCCGGGCCAAACAAATTTAAGATAAGAATAAGGTATTTAGAGAATATTTAACCAAACGTCGTGAAATTGGGACCAAAACAGTAAGAGGAACGGTCTACAACAGTGTATAAGCAAATGACTTGCGCAAACTGTGAAGATTAACCATGTGAGACAGAGAGCACACTTCATATACAAATCTTTAGGGGACCCGTTTTTCCCAAATATATAGATTTCATAAACAGGAAGAGAAATATCAAATTTACAGTAAAATAAAAAATACCTAAATAATATCCGCACATCTATGAGTTAAAACACTTTGATGTCATTAAATAGAAACACATTACTGGAAGCTCCACTATGGATGCATTGCAGCAATTAAGGATGCACAACGACTTCACTAAACAAAGAGCAAAACAGTTAAATTGGACAAAGAGAAGTGCAGGCGTTACCTTCCTAGGAGCAGCGACAGGGACGAGACGGGTAGCGAGATTCCTCCACCGTAATGAGCTTCGACGAAACCTTTCGATGAACCAAAAGAAAATCAAAACTTGGGTTTAAATCTGTGAGGGCTTAACTTATGAGAACACTGTTCTCTCCCAAATTTTCAGACTCCCCCCATCCCCTTTTCAGCAGCCGAGAATGAGGTATTTATAGGCGGAAAATTGAGAAGAAACTAGGGGAAAAGGGACCCATTTTGGTGCTTTTTGAATTCAAAATTCAATTCCCCCCTGGAAAGTGGAATATGGCATCAATTTGTTGGAATTTTTCCAACGGATTGATAATTCGTGACAAGGGCGAACTATAGACGAGATTAAGGAGAACGGAGGGGTGAGGATTAGGGGTCATTGTTTGGTGCGTTCTAGCTGGGTTGCTGTTGTCGTCTGAAAAGTTTGGAGGAGAAGGAGACGCGTGAGGAGTGAAAAGGGGCGCGTGGATTGGTATGAAAATGTATGTATTGATGTGTAGTATAATATGTTGCCTGATTTAAGAGAAGTGGGCCGGGTCTTTTCATAAAATGGGCCAACATTTGGTTCAAAATGGACTTGCAATGAATTTGAAGAGGGGGTTAAAATGGGCAGCAAATTAGTTTTGGAAAATTTTTATAAAGTGTTTTTTTAAGGAAATATACTACTTTGAGGTTTGAAATTACGTTTGTCAATTTATTTACTTCACTACCAATTAATTTACATATACCGAGTCATATAATGTGACTTTTCCATTAATGTAACGATTTTTCTCTTTTTTTTTTATATTTTCGGCGCTTCTGACGGAACCAAGCATTAAATGCGCAGGCGGCCATTTAATGGATCATTTAATGTAACTGGTGTCTTTTTAATTTTTATTTTTTAATAAAGCAACCGTCATAATTTTTATTTAATAAGAAGCAAATATTCATTCACACGTTATTTATTATTACTCAGGTGTAATGAATGCGTGTAATTAATTACCTGACAGACGTGACGCTATGGAAAGACGCGCCGGGCTGTCAGCCGGAGCGTCTATTCACGAGGTTAAAAGTCCTTTTTGGTCTTCTTCTTGGTAATATTGTTTGTTTTTGAAAAAAATTTCATCTTCTTCTTCTCCATAACCCTTCATCTCGCGGATCCAGGTATGTAATTGTTGCAATTTTTTTTATTTTCGTTTTGAATCGGGTCATTCAAGTAATGGTCATCTCTCATTTTGTGTAAAGTTTATCTCAATATTTTTTATTTGATTTTTTTTGCATTCCATGTCGTTGTTCTTCCTCCGAAGTCCCTTTTTTCGTTATTTTCGATTTTATTGCATATATTTTGGGGTTTTTGTTTTTGGTGATGTATGTAATCTTTTGTATTTGGTGATGTATGGAATCTTTTGTATTGCATATATCTTTTGTGCTTTTACCCACCTTTTTATTTCTTCTGATTGGTATTCTTTCTAGTGGTTTGGTTAGTAAGTCAAATCTGTCCTCCTTTGGTGTGCAAGTTTTTTTTCCTTAACTATTTCATGGCCTTTTTTTTTTGTTTGCAACTGGTAATTGGGGGGTCTTTGACTTTAGCATGTGCTTTATCTCCTCTTGTTTGTATGTAATTTGGTTATCTTTGGCAGCAACTGTTTGTTTTTGTAGAAGAGTAATTGGTGACATCTATAGGGTTTGTATGACAATTCTTGGTGTTTTTTTTTGGTATTCGGCATGGCTGTGACTTGGTACGTTTTATGGTGTCCAAGTTTGGCTGCCCGTTTGAGCATAATGGTATTGCTGATGGTAAGTTTGTAGGCTAATTTGGTAATCGGATGGGTTTTTTCATATTTGCTGTTTTGGTATGCAAGATGTAAATTATTCGAGGTTGAATTTGTGGTATTTTTTTGTGGTATGCAAATGGTATAATGTGGGCATGTTACTTTAGTATGTGCTGTTTGTCCCTCTTAATTTTTGGTTTATTTTATGGTATTCTTCATGGTTGTCAGACTTGGTATTTTATATGGTATCTCAGTTTGGAAGCCGGATTGTGGATAATTGGTGTTGCTGATGGTAGTTTGGATGGTTTTGTTCCTGTTTGCTGTATTTGGTATGAAAGATGTAATTTTGTTCGAGGTTGAATTTGTGGTATTATTGTATGTATTTTATTTGGTTGTCCGTTTTTTTCATGTCTATTTATTAATGTATTATTTTTGGTATATTTTCTGGTATGCATTGGTGTCTTCGTTTCAAACTTCAACAGTATGTTTTTTGGTAATCAAGATGTATATTTTTTCGAGGTTGAATTTGTGGTATTATTGTATGTATTCTATTTGGTTGTCGGTTTTTTCATGCCTTGATATTATTGTCTTTTTATGGTATATTTTCTGGTATGCATTGGTGTCCTCCTTTCAAATTTCAACAGTATGATTTTTGGTGTTCTATGTTGTATTCTTTTTTGTATTTAATATTAGTTATCTCGGTTTAATGTGCAGTGTTGTAATTTACTATGGAAGTGACACCAACGAGGAAGAGCCCTCGTTTTGCTAGCACCCCTCATTCGCCATCTAGGCCAAGTTTTGATTTGAATGATTACACACCATCAACTCCTAAAAGGGCATCCGGTTCGGTTTCAAAAAAGTCTAAGGAAGAAGACGCAAATGTTTCTTCTAGAAGAAAGCATGGTAAAATAAGTTCGGAGAGTAAGGGAAAGGGTAAAATGGCAGAGGTGGATTTGGCCCATGACAGCGACTTCGAGGATGAAATTCCTCTTTCAAAGAGGGCGAAGTTGAATAAAACGCAGAATTTACCTCCTGATGTGAAGTCAAAGGTATGTACTTTGGTATTTTGTTTATATATACACGTATTAAGATGGATTCCATTTAATATATTTTAAATTGTTATTTTTTTTATAACTAGAAATCTGCACGGAACAAAGGAAAGTCACCATCCGGCAGCAAAAAAACTAAACAAGTGAAGGAGAGGAAGAAAGATCAAAAGGAAGCGCAGGTATAATTATAAAATTTACTTTATTCTCCATGATTTATATTTGGTTGATTAATTTTTTTTTGGGGGCCCATCTATCTCTGTAAATACATAAAGTTTTTTTTATTGGCATTTCTTAGGACACCAAAAAAGTTTGTCGATGGTGCTCTATGTGAATGTCAAAGTTTTTGAGGAAATATCGGAGTTTTTGTCCAAGTTTGGTATGGTTGATCATTTTAAATCTGGTCCTTTTGGTTACTTGCTTGACCTGCCTCAGTTGACAGTTCAACCACAGGTTATTCGAGCAATGGTCCATCATATGACCAATAAGGATAACATTGGTGATTTTTTTATATTTAATTTGAATGGTAAAGAGTTAACATTTGGTTTAAGAGAGTTTCGGGCTATCACTGGCCTGAAGTGTGGAACTGCTGATGAATATACCATTGACTTGTCGGGGAGTTCGAGAATTATTGAGCGATACTTCCCATGGCATGTGAGAAGGGGCTGGAGAAGCACTATTTAATTAGTGCTTTTAAGGAAGGTTTGTTTGAGAAAGAGGATGTTTTAGATATTGTCATTATTTATTTTATCAGTACATATATTTTGTCTTCTCCCCCGAAGAAACATTTTATACCGCTAGACCATTTCCTGTTGGTTGAATCTGGTCACTACAAATCATACCCATGGGGTCGTCGGGCTTTTTTTGATTTGAGGGATTGCATGGCCCGTCAATTAGTCGGAGACCCTGATTATTTCAAGTTCTGCGGATTTCCCTTGGCCTTGCAAATATGGCTGTACGAGTGCTCCAATAAGGTGGATCCTATGGTTGCTGTCAGGATGCAAAATCGTAGTCCGCGGATTTTCAACTGGACTACGCCACATTACAGGCTGTATTATGACAAGTTGTTGAGAGGAATGTTTCGTCGTTATGGTAGTCAGGTAATTCCTTTTTGTATTGTTTTTTTTGTTGGTTTTGATATTTACTCTAAACTAATATTTCAATTTTTTTGTTATAATTGAAGTACAAGTTTCAAGGAATTGCATTTCATGCGGAAGAGGTTGCTGCTTTTGAGATTGAGCAGTTGGAGGAATCAAATTTTGATGCGTATGATGTCCCCCAAGCTTCTGCATATTCGGATGAAGATGTTGTTTCACGCAACATCAAAAACATATCTGCAGAAATTGTGTTGGTAAGTAGTTTATTTTATTTTGAGTTTTGAAGGTCTTCTGTCCTGTATTTTTTCAAAAACAACATTTTTTTTCTAGGTGCGCAACAACTTCAAAGCTCTGGAATTGAAGGTTGAAGCGCAGTTTGGTCAACTTAAGGCGTACATGGAAGAATGCTTCCAGAAGTTACTCAATGAGATCAAGTTGGTACGCAGCGAAGGCTTAAATAACCAAGGAGCAGGAGTTGAGGTACTATAGAAGTGACCATTCACTAATATTTGTTTTTGATTTGTATTTATCGATGGTATTAAGTAAGCATGTTTAAACATTCCTTGTTTAAATCGATGTCTGGCTTTTACCATGTGTGTTGGTACCACAAGTGGTATTTTTTTTATGAAATCTGATTGGGTTCGTGGTATTGTTACTGGAAGTGTTCTAAGTATGAGGGTTTGGTTTCCAAAAAGGTTTTCAGGTTGGTATTTCCAGCACAGGTATGGCTGGGTAATATACTTTGTATTCTTCAGTTTTTTTGTGTGTTACGCATGCTTATGGTTGATTTTTTTTTCCAATGGCATTATATTATTTTTCTCTTTTTAAACACCTGGCCAATCCCATACTTGTTTTTTTTATATGGTATGTAAGTTTGCATTTCTGGTTTTATAATAGGTATTGCGGAGGGTAGTTTAGAAATCAATGATTCTTTTCCACTGGATGGTATGCACTATGGTAGTCTGCTAGGTCTGTTGGCATGTTTTTTTGGTGGTTGGATTGTGTTTTTCCTATTTGTTGTTATTGTAGAAGGATGGGTTGATTTACTGTTATTATGTATTTACTGTTTGGTATTAACAATGGTATGTTGGTATACATTCTCAGTATCAAGTGGTGGTATTTGCAATGGTAGTTACCAACCATTCCTGGTTCAAAGTGTTGGTAGTTATTAGTTCTACTTTAACTGTATTTGTGGTTACAAGCTTGGTATCCTTTTATGTGAGTCCACATGTCGCATTGATGCAATCTTTGGTATCCTAATTGGCTGTCTGAATGTTATCCCTTTGTGGTCAGTATGAAAATTGATCATTTCATTTTTTTAGGTTGATGATGGTGATAGTCCAATTGATGCCGATGCACCTGTCGGAGATTTTCAAAATCCCATTCCAGAAGTTGCCACACATTGTCAAGGCACATCTCACTCGCCCAAATATCCCGTGTTTTCGGAAGGTAAGTGTCTATGTAAGCAATTGATTGGTGTGAATAATAATTACAATTGCACAGTGTTTAACTTGCTTTCTTACTGAATAACATTTCCTAGTCGAAGAAACAACGTCTGCACAAAAAACTCCTACGTTGGATGACTTTGAGCTACCTGAGTATAGAGAGTCGCAAATCGTTGCACTGGAAAATAAAATTTCATATGTAACGCCAACGCAACGTGAACGAACAAAGGCTCCGGGGAGGTTTGGGCAGTCACCATACACTGATTTAAGTAGTTCAGCGTGTAAGTCTACGGATTCGCCAGTATATTTTCCAACGAAGCACCCTTTTGCTGGCTATGGTGAATTGGAGGTCAATCCCGAGTTGGTTGATTTGTTTAACAAGTGGATTAAAGATAGATTATCCAAAAAACGTGGCAGGTATGGTAAATTTCTTCCGACATATGTTTTATCTTTTTGTTTATATCAGTTATATATCATCCTTTTGTTCTTGTTTAATTAGGAGAGCTAGCGCTTTCACAATTACTTCAAACAAGATAAATCCCCCATTCGACTTTGGGGTTGAATCAGTTGGATTGATGGATTGGTTTTATGTCATGGTTACAACGGGGAATGCTTGGACTGATTCGGTAACTTTATTAATTATTTTTTCTCTTTTATTAATTTTCGAATTATTATTTTTTGTTGTTTGAATTGGTATTGCAGATGGTAGTTTAGAATTTTAGTCACTGTCATAGCTGGGTGGTATGCACATTGGTATTCACTATGGTTGGTGGTATTTTTTAGTCACTATCATAGCTGGGTGGTATGCACATTGGTATTCACTATGGTTGGTGGTATATTTTAGTCACTGTTATAGCTGGGTGGTATGCACATTGGTAGTCTCTATGGTAGGTGGTATTTTTTAGTCACTGTTATAGTTGGGTGGTATGCACATTGGTAGTCACTATGGTTGCTGGTATTTTTTAGTCACTATTATAGCTGGGTGGTATGCATATTGGTAGTCACTATGGTTGCTGGTATGCTGTTTTTGTTAATTGGATTGTTTCTTCGTAATGGTTGTTATTATGGCACCATGGGTAGTTTTTCTGGTATTCTAATTGGTATGCTGTTTTTGTTAATTGGATTGTCTCTTCGTAATGGTTGTTATTATGGCACCATGGGTAGTTTTTCTGGTATTCTATTTGGTCTGATGTCTTGGTATTCACATTGAGACATCCCCCAATGGTAATAAACATGGTAGATTGTAGCTGTTGGTTTTTTTTATTATTCTTAATTATTGTTTATGTTTGTTATTTCTTTTTAATACAGCATGTTAACGTACTTATGTACTACCTACGTAAGAAATGCAAGTACGGTGACGCATCCCAGAGTAGAGTTACCACCACGGACACCTTTTTTATGAACTAGGTGGATCAAATTCATGACATTTGGATCGCCAACAACAGGGACAGCACACTGATCACAGAAGATCATGATGTTGCACAGTACATTCGGGGATACAAGATACTGGCGAACACGCCATGGGACAAAGTTGACTATGTATGCATACCCCTTCATGTGCCCGAGAAGTGTCACTGGGTGTTAGTTGTTTTTTATATTCAAAGTAGGTGTCTCTTTATATTTGATTCGCTCAGTGAAGTTGGTTCGACGCACAATTTGGCTGTGATTCGGAGGGTCAAAAAGATTGCCGATATAATTCCTCTTTTCTTGGTGAGCACTGGTTTTTACGGCAAGAGGGATGACATTGATTGGCAAAACTCTGTGGAATATGCCGAGTATGCATTTTCGGACAGCCTCACCTTTATAACATGCGATAACATCCCCCAGCAAGTTGCAGATTCAAAGTAAGTACTTTTTATTAATCTTCTCAAATTTTTTACTTCTTAATTTTTTATATATGGCAGGTTTTTAATATACTTTTTTCCAACAGTGATTGTGGTCTATTTACATGCGTGTTTGCCGAGCTTGTATGTAATGGGTATGATTATGTTCAGATCGGATCAAAGTGTTTTGACCCAGCCTTCTGTCGATTACGTTATGGCACTTCATTATGGGATTATGGCACCAAAAAAATTGAAAATGGTGCCATAAGTGAAAGTGAGGTGAGGGGGAAGGTGGTCAGCCGCTTTGGTGGTCCGAGGAGGCAGGTTGAGCATGTTGGACAAAGTGAAAGAGTACCGGCATCCAAGTATGTTCCGAGGAGGAAATCGAAGTTTCAATTGTATTGTTGGACATAATATACCCCCCCCCCCCATGTTGTGTGAACAATGGTGTATATTTTTTTTTCCCGACGGATTGCTGTTTAATATTAAATTTCCATTTTTCATTCTATTTGTTTTTTTTGTCACTTGTTATTTGGTGTAAATTTGCATGCCTCACTGTCTCAGGTTAATGGTTCACATTGTGGTTAGAGCTATGTCTACTGACATGATTTTTTTTTCAATTTCTTTCACAACATCCCCATTACACCAAAATGAATACCACTCGGAATATCACAAATATACACCAAAGAAATGCTATTAGTATCTTGACTCCAAAAAATAAATAAAAATAATTTAATGGTTCACATAGTGGGTGACGTTTATGCAGGCACTATGCATAATTAACCCACACGTATATGTCAAATGCGATGAATAATTAACCTCCTTACCAATTTTTACAAATCCTTCACAAAACCAATATGGACCCCATGTTGTATACCACAAACAACACCAAACAACTGCAATTGGTCTCTTCACTAATGGAAAGTAATTATCATTGTTATATTATAATACTTGCAAAGGATTGTATCAAACTGGGTTCCTGAAATAACTTAATAATAATAAATTGTCATTTTCCTCATTTTGCCATTTTTCATCAGATATGTCAATCGCCATCAATAATTAATAACATTTTTTTTAATAAACATCCCAAAAACCCAATATGGACCCCTTACCTTATACCAAAAATAAACCAAACAATTGCTATTGCAAAATACACTATGGCTAAATGTTCAATCATATTATCAACCTAACTGCTCCACCCAAAATATTCATAATACATACCAAACACAACACCAAACCACTGCCAGATAATACTAAATCAAAACAACACCCTTCTATAAATCCAGCAAAAAAAAAGGCTTAATGCCCAATATTCTAGTAGCCGTACTAAATTTTTTATTTTTTGGTGTTGCAATGCTTCTTTTCGCGACCTTCCAACCCACTTATATTGCTGTTAACTTTACTCCTCTTTGACTTCCTTCCGGAGAATCCCTTCTTCATGTCTTTGCTTGATGGCCGCCCCAGTCTCCTTTTTGTGCTGGGGGGCAGTACCATTTCATCTATAACATGCGACAGAACTGCCCAAGTGCTTTCACAGGGTAGTGGCTCTATTGGTATTGCATAAGCATCCATGAAGTTCTTGTTACTGTAGTAGACGGAGCAGAAGTCATTGACGCGTAAGTTTCTAAACTCAATTGCAGATATTGCATGACAACATGGCAATTCATCAAGTTGAAAAAGCCCACAACTACACGTGTGCGTGTTAAGACAAACGGTGAATCTCCTTGCGCCGTCGAGGACTGTATGAAGATGTTCTGTCGAAGCACGCACCTTTATTCAAAAATTAATCATTATTACGCAAAGGTTAAATCAATATGAATATTTATAAAATTTAAAGTATATTACTATACTAACCGTCAAACTATTCGACAAATTCATATTTTCCACCAACAACTTGTTATATTTTTTGGTCAAAACGGTTGTTGTTGTCCTGCCTTCTTCATTGTTTTTTTCATTCCAACGCTGTATTGTTTGCCTAACATATTCTAACATTGGTATCACGGGAAGCCTTCTCCCAGGCAAGATTGCATTGTGAAGGATTCAGCTATGTTGCTTGTCAAAGTCCATGTTCTCTTTACTCTTGTATGACAACGCGACCACTTCTCAAAATCAGCCTTCTCTAGATAGGGACGAATTTTTGGATTGATGTCGTCCATTTGATCCATAAGGGTGTTAAATTCTTCGATTGTATATGCCTTTGCCAAACTGAAGAATACCTTTCTCACCTCATCAATATGTTTGTTGGTGAACTTTAACAAATTAGACCACAAATGGTAGATACAAGCATAGTGTTTGATGTCTGGATAAACTGACGCTATAGCATTCCATATGCTCTGATTTCGGTCAGAAACAAAACACATACCGTCCCATTCACCAAAAGCTATCTTGAAATTTTCGAAGAACCATCTCCAAGAGTTGTCATTTTCAGAGTCAGCGATACCATAAGCCAATGGCAAAATATGTCCTAATTGGTTATCAAAATAATACGTTGAATAAAACATAGATGTCTTATATGTTGATTTTAATTTATTTTCGGGCTATCATGAACAAACAATTATGATGAATTATGAACAACTTATACTAAAGATTTATTGATAGAATACCAACCTCCTGGATCCATTGTGGTAGCTATCAACATTGTACCTTCAAATGTCGAACGGATGTGTGTCCCATCCACTACAACAATTGGACGGCAATATTCCCATCCTCGTATGCTTGCATCAAGAGCTATGAATGAATATAGAAACTTGTCCTCATTGTCTTTTTTTAGATTAACAACGCTGCCCGGATATGATTCGGCCAATATATGCAAATAAATTGGCATTTTTGAGTACGATTCTATTGGGTCCCCCGCAAAATCTTTATTGCTTTCTGTCTACACCTCCATGCCTGCATGTATGTCATTGAAATACCGTGTTTCCTCCGCATGTCTGTCTTTGTGTCGCTGGGGGTGTAAATTGTCCGGGGATCGTTGAACTTAGGCAGTAACATGTTACCTAGTATAGAACTATAGCATTGATTTCGTGCGTACAACCTCCCCACACCCCCGCATGTGTGTACATTGTTGAATACGCGGACTTTGAATAATCCAGACACACCAATGGATGAAGACTTAAACAACCATGAGCATTTCTCATCTGCACATCTCAATGCAAAGCTAGAAACAACAACAAATCAAATTAACTATAATAATGCCATATTGCACACTATGAAATTTATGTATGTCTTTTTATTATAATACCTTGCTTTACATGAACGTACAACTTTAAATTGGAACTGCCTGACCAAGGCATATCTTTGCATAACATCAATGAGTACATGCTTGTTTAAGTAGATTTGTCCTTCCATGACTATATCTGTTGAAGCGCTCTTGATTACTACTTGATCTTCATGGTCTTCTTGGAATTCCACATTTTCATCATCACTTTCTTCCCAGATGTCAACAGGCCGGTTTATTTCTCTGTGGAGCACTATTTCATCATTTCTTAACTGTGTTGTGGGATCAATATCTCTTGTATTATATGTCACACACAATGGATACTTGGAGAAGAAATTCGGATCCAACCTTCTTTGATCCAAATAGACCTTTACGCCCATGTCATTGTGTATTGTCAACAGTGGTAATTTCACGTCTACGACATATTGGATTACCAACTCAACGCTTCTTATGTCTAAACCTATTTGGGAAGCTATTACTTGCAGTAAACCATCGTAATTTGATGAAGTATCATATAATATTCCTTCCATTTTGTAATCCGTGTAATCACCTGTAACCACAGCAAATACAATATGAACATCAACAGTAAAGTCCTAATCCTTACAGGAATACCATTACAACCACCAAACTGGCCACATAGATTACATTGTGATGGGAATACCAGATGTCATACCAATGAGCCTACCACGAATGAAATAGTGTTTTTAAAAACACATGTGTCACTGAAAATCCCAATAATATACAATATATTCTTCCAACGAAAATACCCATATTCGTCCACACTTTCCTGTTCAGCGAGAATACATAAATTCTACACCAAAAAATCCATCACGCAACAACACTTTTAAGCTCCAACATTTCAACTTTTAGTTTTTCATCAACATATGAACGTGAGTGACCAACAATACCACCAACTAAATATGTGTGAAAACAAGGTCTGTATGGCAGTGACATTTTACCAAGTCCTCTATCATTTGGACCATAAAATACGATATATATATATAATATATACATAATAATATACCTGTTATCTCCCATCTTCCATCATATTTCAACAAAATAGATACCACTTTTTCGCTATCCATGTCCCTTGTTCAAAGAAAACTCTTACTTTTTGAAGCCTTTTGTGTCCAAATTAAAATTCTTTGGTCAAACACTTATTAAATACACCAAAAATATTCCCTCCAATTTCTCTTTTGTTAATTTTTGTGCATGGAAAAAATGAAAGACACAATGGCGGCCGTACCTCTTGATGTGGCATCCCTTGTAGGGGCGTGTAGGCTGCAAGAGTAGGCTGCCCATAACCCATCAAATCAATTAAATGGATGTGATGTGTCCTCTTTTACCACCTATTTTATTATTTATTAAAAAACCAAATTTTTTACAGCCTCTTACAAATATTTGTTTTAATTTAGACTACTTGCCTTTACAAATTTTTTACTGGTGTATTCTGTTTCCATCTGAAAAACAAAAAATTATTTGAATTACAATAAAAAATGACGATTTTTGCATCCATACTAATACAACACGGTGGTAAATGGGATTGTAGAGATTAGTCAATTTCTTATTTTTTTTCTTGATATAATTATGTGTAATAGTCATTTTTGGTGCATTTATTGTGCAATTTTCAACCAAAACGATGGAAAAAAATCATTATCCAGTACTTGTTGATTATTTTTTTGATATTTAAGTGGCTTATAATGGAAGCTGACTTTTGAATAAATCACGATGTGTAGTATATTTTGAATTTGGCATGGACCTGGTACAAAACAATGTATAGTAAACATATCAAAGTGCAATAAACATATCATTCATAAAAATGCACATTATGATTCAAAATGAACATTATAATGTTGAATCAATGTATAATTTATATAAAAAATACATTAAAAACATGTCAATGCTCTGGATATTGAACCGGTGTGTATTCTATACCGATGTATATTACTAGATATATCAATTTTATATAAAAATCTATATGTATACCAATTTTATACCAAAAATACACTAAAAGGCATGTCAGACTCATATAACTACATTCCAAGAAAGTATACCAGGGCCAAGTCCAACAGTTTATATTCACACAATTTTTATACAACAAATACACTAGCATCAACCAATGTTTTTGTTGTTCCACCAATGAGTATTTTTTACAAAATTGATACAAAGTTTGAACATATCGTATATTGTAAAGGTGTTATAACAATTTCATATAAAATGCATTCTCGAAAATATACCGGTGTCAAGTCAAACAGTCTATATTCACATCAATTTTATACAAAAAATACACTAACAACAACCAATGTTGTTGTTGTTATATCAATTTTATATAAAATGCATTCATAAAAATATACCAGTGTCAAGTCAAACAGTCTAGATTCATACCAATTCTATACAAGAAAAATACAGTAACAACAACTCTATATGCATACCAAATTTGTACCAAAGATACACTAAAAGATATGCCAAGATCATAAAAACTGCATTCCAAAAAAAAATAAAAATACTAGGCATAAGTCCAACAGTTTATATTCACATCATTTTTATACAACAAATACGCTAACAACAACCAAATATTGTTGTTACTGCACCAGTGTGTATTTGTTACAAAATTGATGCAAAGTTTAAATATTTCATATATGGTAAGGTATTATACCAATTTCATATAAAATGCACTCACAAAAAATATATCAGTGTCAAGCCAACCTGTAACGCCCGGTAAAATTATCAAAATATCCCTGGAGGAAGGGTATGTGTGTAACGCATCTTTCAATGCCCGTATGAAAAATCCGAGACTGGATTTGTGATCAATACCAAAAATTAAGTGGGAAAATGGTCTCGGTCGATTTTTAGAGCGACCGGATCAAAAGATAATTTTTTGATCCGAAAACCAAGACAGTGTCGGTACGCGAGGCAGACACGTCGTGCCTCTGTAGCGGACCCACACTTATATTTTTTTCAAAACTTTACAACGAGATTGGGAAAACTCGTTCAAAAAATTTTCGGAGAAAAATACACTTGTACTCGACCAGTCCATGTCGCGAATTGGGGTATTTCGAGGCTGATTTTTTTTTAAATATTATGAGGAGCATTCCGGACAATTTCCAACCCTTCTTAAACTCTATACACGATCTAATTAGGTCGTTCTGACGTAAAAAAGATCTAAAACTCCATTCTAAGTCCTTTTCTAATAATCTAACAAGACTAGAGCTTGAGGAGAAAGGAGAAGAGCTTGAGATTGAGGAATTCAAGAGGCAATCCTTGAAGAGATTGTTGAGAGCTTCATTCCAGGTATGTAAGGCTAAACTAAAAGCATGAGATAGTTCTCTCATGTGCCCCATAGATGGTCATAGAAGAGTTGAAAGTCTAAAAAGTCTACATACATGATTCTTGATGGTTTTTCTAGAAAATTATATTAATTACATGTATTATCCTATGTTGATGATCATCAAAAACTTGTTTTCTTGAATTGAATATTTTTCATGAGAAATTGTTTAACCCTACATGTTAACTTTGAAAGCATGCATGAATGAACCTAGGGATCGAGTCTAGAGCCTTGATGTGAGAATGTCGATTGTGATTGTGATTGTGATAAGAGAATGGCGATGAGTTGATAGAACTTGATAATCCTATGAGTCTCCATAAATGAACTCCAATGATTGTCTATTTAATTGTTCCCTAACAATTTTGTTCTAAGCTTTGAGCTATTGACTGAGATGTTGATTGATGAGGGGGTTAAAGTCCCTGTGAGATATTGATTGATGAGAGGGTTAAAGTCCCTATGAGATTGATAGATGAGAGGGTTAAAGCCCCTATGAGATTGATAGATGAAAGGGTTAAAGTCCCCATGATTTGATTGGTTTGATTGGATTGATTGTCTTATGAGCATTGAGTCATGGGAGGAGTATCGAGCACCGAAAAAGTAAGAGTTAGTCAAACTAGCGCTCGTCAAACTACGTAGCTAATCGTAGTTGAGGATTAGAACCATCACATTACATTGTGGTTCCTTCTTGAGAGAGTCCCTGATAGAGGACTTGTTAATTGCAACTTCCCTAGTGGATTTGATTTGTTCCCTACCTGGCAAGTATGGAACAACTATGGTAACATCGGTGGGATGTTGTGCAATTATTGGCTCATGAGTGATTGTTGTCGGATAAGAGAAACTCCCAAAAAGTTCCTACCTTGAATACTCTGAGTCGAGATGAGATGAGTCCCTTTGAGATGAGTCTGACTTGATTGATGAGGTTGATTGGTTGATTAGGTCACTTGCCTACTCTTTATTCTTGCTTTGGATAGACATTTGATGTTTTGATTTGATGATTGTTCCGAGTCGATGATTGTTCCGTATTATTCTACCCGTTTCTGTTTCATTCAGCTATTTTATATACCGTATATTCTACATACTAATGCCACTCGGTGCTGCATCATTTTATGATGCAGATACAGGGATTAGGGATCGTCAACAGGCGCATCGTTGAGGATCCAAGACGTTCAACTTATTGTTGAGCCTCCCCTACTCTGGAGGATCCACTATTTATTTCATCATGCTTTTGAGTTAGACTAGACTAGTCTTTTATTTTGATTTCGATAGTCATAGGTCTGTCATTCGTACCACTTGATTAGTGATAGAGGCTTCATAGATGATAGTCGGACGTTGATGTTGAGATTGTGAGCTAGTTCTTTCTACTACCCATTATATTGAATATACTATATTTTTGAGGACTAGATGAGATGTTCCCATTTACTTTCTTTTACTTCCGCTGATCAGTAGAGTTACTCGATCGGATAGATGTGATAAGGCCAAGTGGTTCGCTTAGGGACTAGCAATAGTCTATGGGTGCCAACCATATCTTGGGTAGCCTCCCGGGGCGTGACTCAACCAGTCTATATTTTTACACCAATTTTATACAAAAAATACACTAACAACAACCAATATTGTTGTTATTATACGAATTACATAGAAAATGCATTCACAAAAATATACCAGTGTCAAGTCAAGCAGTCTAGATTCATACCAAATTTATACAATATATATATAGTAACGACAATATTATGATTGTTTTATATAAACCAAACTCATGTCAACCAATTCAGATTTATATCTGGTTTTATATACAAAAAAATACACTGAAGGCATGCCAATATTATGACTGTTAATCAATATAAATTTTATACAAGGAATATACACTGTACATTTGCATATCAGAATTGTGTTAAATTATACCAATAATAACAGAAAGAAAGTCATTTACCATTTGACTGTATTTTAAATTAGTATGAAATTAGTTTACCATTAGTATTCAAACAAAATAAACATTCGTTTCTGGAGACTCACATGCACAATAAAAAATTTTAAAAATATGTAATTGCGAAATACAACATGAATTTTTTTTTTTATATTGTATACATAAGAAATTATTAAAATTATGTTTGAAAAAGAAAATAATGCCATAAAAATAACTCAGCATCCGGTTTGATCTTCTTTTGCTTAGGAATTTTTGAATCTTCTTTGAATGTTCCACAAGCTCTTTTTCTTTGTAGATTTCGAGGACTCTCCTTTCAAAATAGTCTTTGTTTTTTTTTAAATATTGGACTAGGCAAAATTTGAATCCGAATCAGATTCAACAACTAAATCTGGATGCTCTATCGAATAAGAATCGACACTTTTCTCCCTTTTTTTGTCCGTTTTTAACAGACGAAGTTGGACCTCTCTTCTTGATAGGGGCACTCTTCTTGGCAAGGGTTTGAGTTAGACCTCTCTTCTCCTGTGTTGCATTGTTCTTCACTGGTGTTTGAGTTAAGATGTTAAGATTTGGTGGCTCTATTTCGACATGGACTTCCTTCCCAGTCAGCCTGGGCTCTTTCTGGGTGTAGTCGATGCCTTCTGATTTTTGTTCATGATTTTGGAAAAAAAAATGTAACAACGATGAAATCAGCATGATGATGATGAACTCACAATGAAGATTGTTTATTCAAGTTTGAAAGTAGTGTGAAAGAGAAAGAAAGAAGAAGAGACGTGAGAAGGTGCAGAGTCACCTTGGTAGAAGGAAAAGTAAATCCCTAAAAATGGGTAATTACTTTGTATAATTCTCAATAGCCATTATTTTCTCTTTCTAATAATTAGTATTTTAATATTTTTGATATGAAAACGATAAAAAGTTTTTAAATTAAATCAGAATTGTTATAACATGTAATTAATTTTTTAAAACTAGTAATATAACATAGTATGTTTGAAACCCATAAAAGAGTATAAGGGGTGATTTTTCCATTGAAAATTAACCATTTTAGTTACAATCATGGCCAATTTAGAATTTAAAAATAGTCGAATTGAATTAGTTGGTTAATTTGAATACAAGACAAATTAAATTAATCAATTAATGAGTTTCTTTAAAATAAACTAAGTGAAATAATTAACTAAATTATGAACTACTTAATCTCGAAAATAGTTTATAATTAAACTAAGATAATTAACAAAAAATAATTTTTGGATATTATGAAAAAAGTAAGAATTAAATACACAATTATATATATACAAATCTATATGAAGGGTATATATATATATATATATATAAACACCAAAAACAACTTAAAATATTTTTTGATTTTTTCAAAAATAATTATGTCAAATTGTTAAAAATTGAAGAAGCTCGATAATTAATTTATACCGTAGAGGATTAAAATCGGGTGTTAACATATATTTCAGGGGAAGTATTAGCACTAATTTTGGTAAGAATATAATTATCTCAAACCCTATAAACTACGTCGCCAACATAGAATGATAAATGGACCATACTTCTGAAGTCCCTAAGGAGGTTCTTATTGAATCCATTGAGTTTGCGTCCTTTACCCTGGCAAGGTACTGGATGACTGTGTTATAGACATCAGTTCGTTGTTATCACTTGCTCATAAGTGGTAGTTTTCGGTCATAGAAACTCTCTAAGAGTAAAATATATTATTTTACTGAGTTATATGGATGATAAATGAAAACTTTGTTTATTTTCTTAAACTTACATATCATATTGAGTTGAGTTGAGCTTTATTCTTGTCATTGAGTTTTCTCTTGAGTTTTGTTCTATTATGATGCAGATTCAAGTATTAGAGATCCCCAGTAGACGTTTCATTGAAGATTTATTCAGTTCCTGACAGTGGCGAGACCTCTTTGATTTTGAAGGAATCCTTTTATTTCAGTTTATTTCTTTCTATTGTCTTGAGGTAGCTTTGGACCTATTTTTGCACCTTCTTATGAGTTGATATAGGCTTCATAGACTGAGTTAGAATATAACATGTTTTTCTTTCCGAGTCAATTTTGAAAACTATTGTTATTTATTTGATTAAAACATTGAGTTATTTTAACAAGAGATATCTTGAAAACTTTTTGTATGATGATTTTAATGTTTACTTGAGAGTACTTTATTTGGTTTCATTGAGTCTTTCACTGACTAAATAAGTGAAATAAGCTAAGTAGTTTACTTGAGAACTAATAATGATTTCTAAGTGTCGATCACGCTTAGGGTACCCCTCTCGGGGCATGACAAACTTAGTATTAGAACCAGGTTTTCAAGTATCCTAGGGTGCCCATGAAGCCATGTTAATAGGATCTTATTTATAGTTATGAAAGCACCACTATTATAAATGAGGGACTATTACTATCTATATATTTTGAGACTTTAGATGAGATGTGCCCATTTACTTATTTCTATTTCCGCTGTTGAGTAGAGTTGTTTGATTGAATGAATGTGATGAGGCTAATTGGTTCGCTTTAGGACTAGAAATAGACTCTAGGTGCCGGCCACGCCAAGGGTACCCTCCTGGGGCGTGACAAACTTGGTATCAGAGCACATAGTTCAAGTGTCTTAGGGAGTCTATGAAGCCGTGTCTAGTAGAGTGTTTTTTATGGGTGTGTTGTCGACCACATTTCATAGGCAGGAGGCTATAGGACATTAGTAATTGTTACACTTTTCTTCCCATTCCAATTTGTGCAATGGAGTTGAACTCTATGAAAGTTCTCTTCTAATTCGTGCTCTACGCGTGCAGAACTGATAACATGCCTCCCAGAAGAGTCGTCAGAGGAAGGGGACGTCCTGCTAGGCAAGCTATTAACCCACCTGAGCCTCAAATACGCGAGGAGCTTGCGGACCAAGCTGTCCCTGTTGAGCAACCCCCTCAAGATGAGGTCTCCAATGCTGAGCTACGCCGGGCTATTCAAGCTCTAGCTCAGGCTTTCACAGCACTTGCCATGAGACAAGGAGCTAGTAGACAAGATGCTCATGGCACCTCCAGAGTCCGGGAATTTTTAGGATGAATCCGCCTGAATTCACAGGGTCTGCATCCATTGAAGATCATGAGAACTATGTGGAGGAACTTGAGAAGGTATTCCAAGTAATGCATGTGGCTGATGCAGATAAGATTGAACTGGCTACTTTCTAACTCAAGGGTGTGGCCAGGCTGTGGTTCGACCAATGGAAGAAAGGAAGAGGGAATGATGCTCTATATTTGACTTGGACAATGTTCGAGGAAGCCTTTTGGGACACTTCTTCCCAAGAGAACGAAGAGAGGCTAAGGTGAGAGAGTTTCTAAATCTGAAACAGGGCTCTATGACTGTGCAAGAGTGTGGGTTGAAGTTCACGCAATCATCTCGCTATGTTCCGGACATGGTTGCTGACATGAGTAGAAGGATGGGGTTATATGTTGATGGATTGATAGAGGACCCAAGAGAGATGGTAGGGGAGAAATGCTTGTGAGTGATATGGACATCGGGTGACTGATGATATTTGTGCAACAAGCTGACGAGGAGAGACAACATGACAAGGAAGAGTTCAAGCGTAAGAAAGCTAAGACATCTAGCCGTGAGGTTGGAAGAAGAGGCAATGGCAACCGATTTCCAACACCATCAGCTGCTAGTGCACCTATGCTCAGAGGTAGGTATGATTAGAGATCTCGGAATGGTGGAGATCATGGACCTCAGTCGCAAGCTAGTGTGGCTCAAGGTTCCCAAGGTAAGCCACCATGTTTTAAGTGTGGCAGAATGCAACCTGAGGAGATGTCGTGATGGGAATGATGTGTGCTACGAATGTGGCCAAGCGGGTCACTACCAAAGAGATTGTCTAAAGCAGGCTGACCAGGGTTAATCTACTACACCAGCCCCACCAATTAGAGAAAACTAGAGAGGCACTACGTCAGGCGCAGGCGGAACAACATACCGCTTGTATGCCATAGGTAGTCGCCAAGATTAGGAGAACTACCCAGATGTCGTGACGGGTATCATTCGAGTCTATACTTTTGATTGTTATGTTTTGATGGATCGGGGTGCCACATTGTCGTTTGTATCTCCTTATGTGGCCAGTAGATTTGATAGAACACTTGAGATTCTTCTTGAACCCTTTGATGATTCTACTCCAGTGGGTGAGTCTATTCGAGCTGAGAAAATCTATAGAGCTTGTATAGTGTCCATCCATCATAAGGATACTCTTGTTGATCTTGTTGAGTTGGAAATGGTTGATTTTGATTTGATTCTTGGCATGGATTGGCTATGCCTCCGTTGATTGTAGATCCCGAACTGTTAAGTTTCAATTTCCTAATGAACTGGTTCTAGAGTAGAAGGGTGTGTAACGCCCACTAAAATTACCAAAATACCTCTAAGGGAGGGGTGTGCACATAACACGTCTTACGATGCTCGGATGGCAAATTTGAGGTTGGATTTGTGATCAACACAAAAATTGAATGGAGGAAAGGACTCGGTCTATTTTTAGAGCGACCGAGTCAAAAGATAATTTTTTGTTTCGAAAGGAAAGATAGTAAAGGTTTGTGACAGAGCAGCATCGGGGACCTATCGCAGAGAGGGACTTAAGTTTTTTCAAAACTTTTCAACGGGATTGGAAAAAACTCGTTCAGAAATGTTTTGCCGAAAATGTACTGTTTGCGACCAGTCTGCATAGCGGACTAAGTCACTCCGAGTCTGAAAAAATTTCTAAAATTTTTGTGGGGCATTTTGGTATTTTTCTAACACCTCCTAAACTCAGTATACAATCCATATAAGTCGTTTTAACGTGAAAAGGGTCTAAACCCCATTCTAAGTCCTTCTCTAACAAACCATCAAGACTAGGGATTGAGGAAGGTAGAGGAGAGCTTGAGATTGAGAAGTTCAAGAGAAGATTTTCGAGGGAGATTGTTGTTATCCTTATACTAGGTATGTAAGGCTACCTAAAGCGTTGGACTATGTTCATCCACGCGCCCTTTCGTCTTCTTGAATCATGATCATGAGTATGAGTCATATATTTTAAATCCTGTGATTTTCTGGAGTTTTAAATTCTTGTACATGATGGAGTTTTCATGAATTTACTTGAGTCAATTTATGAGTTGCATCGTTATTATCATGAAATATGAATGTTACTCGAATGTCTAATACTCTAGCCTTAAATTTAATATTTTCTTACTTATGTACTAAATTGAGAAATATGAATTTAAATTTTCCAAACCCATGAATTGAACCCGAAAAGTATATTTTCTTGCTTCATATATGTATATAGAGAATACCTATTTTATCTTATGAGTTGAGGCTGAATAATATGATATTCTTGACTGAAATCACTGGAAGTCTTGCATGGCATGAGTAAGAGTCATGAGTTACATTGCATAAATGATGGCCCTGAACATTGAGTAATTGAGACTCTGAGTCGAGTTATTGAGAACTGAGTTGACTTTTTTGAGATGAGTTAAGTTGATTTCTTTGAGCACATTTTAGTCTTGAAGGAGTATTGAGCACCGAGTGGGTGATTGAGGGGCACCCCCGAACTATGTTGCCAGCGTAGGATGGTCACACAGGATGATTCGGGTGTCCCATGTCCCAATAGATGGACATTCTCTTTAGATCTAAGAGAGAGGTAGAGGTAGAGGTTGACGTTCTATTCCTTGGCAAGATTAGGACGGGTGTGGCAACGATGTCTTTTTCATTGTACACCACCCAAGCCCTCGGTGGTGGGGAGTTATCGATTAGAGAAATTTCCAAGCAACACTTGAGTTGGGCCTATCGTGATTTTCAAACTGCATTGCATTAAACACTGAGTCCAATTTTAAAGCATGATTTTAAACTTTAAACTTGCACCATTTATTTTAGTTGAGATATGAGATGAGGAAAAGCATGATATTAAACTTTAAGCTTACATTATTTATTTGAGATGAGACACGAGATAAGGAGTTGATTCAGTTGATTGAGTTTGAGCCTTATTTGTTTCTTGAGCCAACTTACATACCGTACATTCCACGTACTGACGCCACTTGATGCTGCATCATTTCCTGATGAAAATACAAGTGATAGAGGATTTCGGCAAGCGCACCATTGAAGTTCAGAGTTCCCGAGTTCCAGAGTTTGTGAGCCCTCCTTGCTATCCGGATAAGCCTTTATTTTATTTGATTAGTTACTTCTGTTTCCTTTGAGTTGGGTAGTCATGTGTCACGCCCCGGGAGGGTACCCTAGGCGTGGCCGGCACTCAGAGACTATTGCTAGCCCCCAAGCGAACCACTTAGCTTCATCACATCATTCATTATAGACATTTCGGAAGGAAATAGTAAACAATACTTTAAAAATAGTAGGCCTATGGCCAAACATCAATTTGATCATCAAAACCAAGCAAGGAATTATTGCTCAGTTGTCAAAACATTCACCTTGACTACATCATTATGTCTACAAAGCCTCTAACATTCCTTAAAACGTCTAGGAAGAGGACCATGACATACCATGGCTACTCGACTCAAAGAACAAGATAACATTCATAAATAAAGGTTTCCTCCGGAAACAAGGAGGCTCACCACAGTCAGAACTTGGAAACACTTGACCTCAACGGGGCGGCTGCTGAAGTCCTCTAGCTCCTGTATCTGCATCATGAAACGATGCAGCGCCAAATGGCGTCAGTACGTGGAATGTACTGGCATGTAAAATAGCTGAATCACATCATTAGAATCATCCGAATATAACGTACATCATCATGAGACTTTAACATTTATATCAGGGAAACATTAACATCGACCTTTACATAACATTTGACCTTTGCATTAACATTGGCCTTGACATTTACATTGACCTTTTTCATTTGAGTACTATTAGGAAAACTTCTTCTGGGAGGCCTAACTGGGAGTTTCTTTAACCGACAACCATCACTTATGAGCCAGTGATGATACAACGAAGCGATGCCGTTGCCACATCCATCCATTACCCTGCCCAGGGTAAAGGACATTACATTAGTGGATCCATAAAACATAACATTAGTCCTCATTTGGGACAAGATAGGAGCCATCCGCATTGCGGTTCAATCCTCTCTTCCTACGCGGGCCACGTAGTTAATGGATTCAGGTGGGACTCACCTTTATCCATTTCGGTGCTCAATACTCCTCCCAGGACTCGACATTGCTCATAAACATTAACATTCATTAGTCCCATAGGGACGCATTTCATCATCATTAGTCCCCCTTTTTGTATTAACATTAACCTCATTGTCATTCCATCTCATTAACGTCAACATCATGGACTTTAGGGACACTAGTTTAGGAACTTTGACTCTCAACTTAGAGACAATCCCACATTCACATTCTCAACATTCATCATTCATTATTTTGTCATTACTCTAGACTCTACACACACACCCATGTTCATCATGCATGCTTTTCTAGAATACATATGCAATAGATATAAGGTTTTCAACTAAATGCTTTTCAAGAAAATAGTTTAAAAGGATGCATGAGGGTTTTTATGAGGGTCATCATCAATGCAGGAAAATATGTAGGTTTATGCATAAAATAATGGCATTTATTCATTACATTACATGAATTAACATGTTTCACTTCATTACCCTAACATTATTCACCATTAAACTTTAATACATTACTCAGGGGCACATGGGAGGACATTCCCATGCTTTAAGTATAGCCTTACATACCTGAAAGAAGATAGTTACGCTAAAGCACCTTCTTTCCTTTTGCTCTCTTCAACCTCCTTCAAGCCCTAGCCTTAAGAACCTTAGGAAGACTTCTTCAATGGGGTTTTTCAACCCTTTTTCGTGAAAACCGACCTATATAGGTCATAGGGGTACGTTTAGGATAGGTGGGATTGGACTATACTGCCCTTGGAAATTTTAAGAAATTAAATCCCGTCCTGAAATAACACAGTCCGCGACGCGGACTGGTCGCGGACAGTGTATTTTCGGAAATTTCAACTCCGTCAAAATTTTCAGGAAAAGATAAGTGTGTCTCCGCGACCAGTCCGCGTCGCGGTTCCGTCGCGGAGGCTCACTGTTTTTCGTTTTGGAACGAAAAATTATCTTTTGACTCGGTTGCTCTAAAATTCAACCGAGACCTTTCCCCCACTCCATTTTCAGTGCTGATCATGAATCCGCTCTCGGATTTCCGATCCGAGCATCGGAAGGCACGTTTCTCGCACACCTCTCCTTGAGGGGTATTTCGGTAATTTTGCGGGCGTTACATTATCTCCCCCTTGGGATCATTCGTCCTCGAATGATAAGTAGGGAAGTATTTTAGCACGAATAGGCTCACGACTCACCTCAATATTACTTTGATAGCCTACTACCTTCATCTTTCATTGGTCTATAAGCTCATTTATTCAACATTAACAATTTCACATGGAATTCATGTAATATACATTAATTTACATTAAGTAGGGTCATTACCTTCGATGCTTCCATCGACCTCGGGCACGAACAAGTGCGGGTACTTTGCTTTCATCTCCTCCTCAGCTTCCCATGTGGATCCCTCAACGAATTGATTTCTCCACAGTACCTTAACAGAAGCAATCTCCTTGCTCCTTAGTCTGCGAACCTGCCGATCAAGGATTTGGACTGGGGTTTCCTCATAGGACAGGCTGTCCTTGATTCCTGTGCTCTCTACAGGCACTACCAAGGCCGGATCCCCTAAACATTTCTTCAACATTGAGACGTGGAACACTGGATGAATACCATCTAATTCAGAGGGTAGTTCCAACTCATAAGCAACCTTTCCAATCCTTCGCACAATTTGGTAGGGACCAATATAGCGAGGACCCAACTTCCCTTTCTTCCCAAACCTCGTGACACCTTTCATAGGTGATACCTTTAGATAAACCCAGTCATTCACCTCAAACTCTAAATCCCTTCTCCTTACATCTGTGTACGACTTTTGGCGGCTCTGGGCTGCCTTTAACCTTTCTCGTATAGTCTTCACCTTTTCCATGGACTGGTGGACAAGGTCTGGCCCAATCAGCCCGGCCTCTCCAACCTCGAACCACCCAATGGGCGATCTACATCTCCTCCCATACAAGGCCTCATAAGGGGCCATTCGGATACTCGCATGATAACTGTTGTTGTATGCGAATTCAATCAAGGGTAAATGGTCGTCCCAATTTCCTTTGAAGTCAAGAACGCATGCTCTCAACATGTCTTCCAACGTCTGGATGGTGCGTTCTGCCTGGCCATCCGTCTGTGGATGAAAGGCCGTGCTCAAGTTCACCTTAGTACCCAGCCCTTTCTGGAACGACTTCCAGAAGTGAGAGGTAAATTGGGCTCCTCTGTCTGAAATAATAGACAAGGGAACTCCGTGCAATCTCACTATCTCCTGAATATATATTCTGGCATAATCTTCGGCAGTGTTAGTCGTCTTGACTGCTACGAAATGTGCTGATTTCGTCATTCTATCTACAATCACCCATATGGAGTCATGTTGCCTCCGGGATTTCGGTAAGCCCGTGACAAAGTCCATGTTCACCATCTCCCACTTCCATTCTGGAATTTCAAAATTCTGAGCCAGACCACCTGGCCTTTGGTGCTCAACCTTGACTCGCTGGCAGTTGGGGCATCTGGAAACGAATTCTGCGATGTCCCTCTTCATTCCACTCCACCAATAGACTTCTTTCAAGTCGTGATACATCTTGGTGGAACCTGGATGGATGGAGTACTTAGCATTATGGGCCTCAGCTAAAATCCTTTCTCGAACACCATCAACATTAGGGACACATAATCTGTCCTGGTACCTTAGTACCCCATCTCCCCCTTTGGAAAAGGCCATCACTTTTTGCTTCTGAACATCTTCTTTTAGTTGGAGTATAATGGGATCTCGATCCTGCTTCTCTTTAACTTCAGTCACCAGGGATGATGAAGACCCATTTTGAACACTAACTCCTCCTTCATCATTCTCTTCAAGTTGGACCCCCAATCGGGCCAACCTGTGCACCTCCCTCACCAGTTCTTTCTTTTCTTCATCAACATGGGCTGTGCTACCCATAGACAACCTGCTAAGAGCATCAGCAACAACGTTAGCCTTACCTGGGTGGTACATGACGCTCATATCATAGTCCTTGAGCAACTCTAACCATCTCCTCTGTCGCAAATTGAGCTCTCTTTGGCTGAATACATACTGCAAGCTCTTATGGTCTGTGAACACATCCACATGCACTCCATACAAGTAGTGGCGCCAGATTTTATGTGCGAACACAACGGCTGCCAACTCAAGATCATGGGTAGGATAGTTTCGTTCATGAACCTTAAGCTGTCTGGAAGCATAGGCTACCACCCTTCCTCTTTGCATTAACACGCACCCCAACCCAACTCTAGATGCGTCACAGTATACCACGAAGTCATCTGTTCCGTCAGGCAATGTCAACACAGGTGCAGTGGTTAACCTGGTCTTCAGCTCTTGGAAACTTTTCTCACATTCGTCAGACCATTGGAACTTAGCCCCTTTTTGGGTCAGTTTGGTCAATGGTGCAGATAGGGAAGAAAACCCCTCCACGAACCTCCGGTAGTAGCCTGCCAGCCCCAAGAAGCTTCTTATGTCAGTCGGAGAGGTTGGCCTTGGCCAACTTGCCACCGCCTCAATCTTCTGGTTATCCACTCGAATACCATCACCCGAAACCACATGGCCTAGGAAAGCCACTGACTTAAGCCAGAATTCACACTTGGAGAACTTAGCATATAACTCGTGGTCCTTAAGAGTTTGAAGGACAACTTTGAGATGTTTAGTATGTTCTTCCTCATCCTTCGAATATATCAAAATATCATCAATGAAGACGATTACAAACATATCCAAGTAGGGTCTAAATACTCTGTTCATCAAGTCCATAAAGGCTGCTGGTGCATTGGTCAACCCAAAGGACATCACTAAGAATTCAAAATGACCATATCTTGTCCTGAAAGCTGTCTTTGGGATATCACACTCCCTCACCTTTAACTGATGGTAACCCGATCTGAGGTCTATTTTTGAAAAACATGAGGCACTCTGAAGTTGGTCGAACAAGTCGTCAATCCTAGGAAGAGGATATTTGTTCTTGACTGTGACCTTGTTCAGTTGCCTATAATCTATACACATTCGAAGCGTCCCATCTTTCTTTCGCACAAACAACACTGGAGCACCCCACGGAGAAACACTAGGTCTAATAAAACCCTTCTCTAACAGATCTTTCAACTGTTCTTTCAGCTCCTTCAGTTCAGCGGGGGCCATCCTATATGGCGGAATTGAAATAGGCTGCGTATCGGGAAGTACATCAATACCGAAGTCAATCTCCCTATCAGGAGGGACTCCAGGTAGGTCCTCCGGGAACACCTCAGGAAACTCATTAACAACTGAAACCGACTCAAGAGTAGGGGTCTCAACATTATCAGCTTTAACTCTTACTAGGTGGTAGATACACCCCTTAGAGATCAACTTCCTTGCCCTCAGGTAAGAAATAATTATACCCTTGGGTGCAACATAACCTCCCTTCCATTATAAGACCGGTTCAAGTGGGAATTGAAACTTAACCACTCGGGTTCTACAGTCTATGGATGCATGGCAAGCGTGAAGCCAATCCATCCCAAGGATCACATCAAAATCCACCATCTCTAATTCTACCAAATCAGCCAATGTATCCCTATAATAAATGGATACTACACAGTTTCTATAGACCCTTTTTGCCAGAATAGATTCTCCAGTAGGAGTTGAAACGGAATATGGCTCACGTAGACATTCTGGGGCAACTTCGAACTTATTGGCCACATAGGGAGTCACAAAGGATAAGGTGGCACCCGGATCAAGTAATGCGTAACAGTTATAAGAGAAGATTTGAAGCATACCCGTTACAACATCTGGGGCAGCCTCTCGGTCCTGCCGATTTCCCATAGCATACAGGCGATTCGCTCCGCCTCCAGCATTCGTAGCAGTAGCCCTCTGTTGACTGCCCGCAGGGGGCGCTGTAGATGACTGGGCTCTATTACCTCTGTCGTTTCCCCTATGGCTCCTCATAGGACATTCAATCTGGATGTGGCCAGGCTGTCCACACGTATAGCATAAATTGGTGCCTTCCCGGCACGCACCAAAATGTTGTTTGCCACATCTGCCACAAGTTGCTTTTTCTCTGGGGCCCTGGGCGACACTGGCCTGGGACTGAGATGCCTGTGCCCTGAAATTCTGATGGCTCTGGGGCCTTTGGTCATACTTGTGCTGCTGAACAGGTGCATTCACCATCGGTGTTGCATGGCGAGGAGGTTTCCTCTGAAAGAAGTTCTTGCTGCCCTTGTCCCCCTTTTGCTGGTTTTGTTCCTGGGCCACAGCCTTGGCTTTCTTGCTCTGCTGTTCCTCCCTGTCCCTCTTCTTGTCCTCTTCGGTCTGTTGAGCGTAAACCATCAGCCTGGAAATATCCATGTCTGGGATCAGCAATGCTGCCTTGCACTCCCTCTTCACATGTCTGCCCAATCCAGACACAAATTTTCTCATCCTGGCCCTCATATCAAGAACCATCTCCGGAGCATACCTCGACAGCTGGGTGAACTTTAGACTATACTCTTTGGCGGTCATATCCTCCTGTTTTAAGTTCACAAACTCTTCAACCTTGGCTTCCCTTAACTCTTGGGGAAAGAAATGATCGAGAAAAGCACTCTCGAACTCTTCCCACTCGGCTGGTCCAGCACTTTCACCTCTAACATCCTCCCATTGGTTGTACCAAATGTTGGCCACATCCTTAAGTTGATATGAGACCAACTCCACTCCTTCAATCTCACTTGCATGCATTGCCCTTAGGATCTTGCGCATTTCATCAATAAAGTTTTGCGGATCCTCCTCAACCTTAGAACCCGTATAGACTGGCGGATTCATCCTCAAAAAGTCTCTGAGCCTGGAAGCAGCAGTTGGCTCTTGGGAACTGGAGCTTGGGGCCTGGGGACCACGACTGCTACTTTGCGAGGCCACCAACTGGGTGAGCATGGCAATGGCTCCCCTGAAGTCTGCCTCTGAAGTGGGGGCTGACTGTGCTGGGGGTGCTGGTGGAGCCTCAGCAGCTCTAGCTGGTCGTCCCCGTCTCCTTACCTCACGTTCTGGCAAGGGGTTCTCAGTACTTGGGACAGAACCATCTCTTTGGGCAGCAGTGCGTTTTGGAGGCATTATCTGCAAACGCGTAACGCACGAGTTAAAGAGGTTTGCTTAAAGTCAAGCTCTAGCGCACGACTCAGAACATCAAAGAAGTGGAACCATTTCCTAATGCCCTGTAGCATCCTGTTTATGAAGTGTGGTGCACAACACACGCATAAACGAGACTCTACTAGACACGGCTTCGTAGACTCCCTAGGACTCTTGAACTCTGTGCTCTGATACCAAGTTTGTCACGCCCCGGGAGGGTACCCTAGGCGTGGCCGGCACTCAGAGACTATTGCTAGCCCCCAAGCGAACCACTTAGCTTCATCACATCATTCATTATAGACATTTCGGAAGGAAATAGTAAACAATACTTTAAAAATAGTGGGCCTATGGCCAAACATCAATTTGATCATCAAAACCAAGCAAGGAATTATTGCTCAGTTGTCAAAACATTCACCTTGACTACATCATTATGTCTACAAAGCCTCTAACATTCCTTAAAACGTCTAGGAAGAGGACCATGACATACCATGGCTACTCGACTCAAAGAACAAGATAACATTCATAAATAAAGGTTTCCTCCGGAAACAAGGAGGCTCACCACAGTCAGAACTTGGAAACACTTGACCTCAACGGGGCGGCTGCTGAATTCCTCTAGCTCCTGTATCTGCATCATGAAACGATGCAGCGCCAAATGGCATCAGTACGTGGAATGTACTGGCATGTAAAATAGCTGAATCACATCATTAGAATCATCCGAATATAACGTGCATCATCATGAGACTTTAACATTTATATCAGGGAAACATTAACATCGACCTTTACATAACATTTGACCTTTGCATTAACATTGGCCTTGACATTTACATTGACCTTTTTCATTTGAGTACTATTAGGAAAACTTCTTCTGGGAGGCCTAACTGGGAGTTTCTTTAACCGATAACCATCACTTATGAGCCAGTGATGATACAACGAAGCGATGCCGTTGCCACATCCATCCATTACCCTGCCCAGGGTAAAGGACATTACATTAGTGGATCCATAAAACATAACATTAGTCCTCATTTGGGACAAGATAGGAGCCATCCGCATTGCGGTTCAATCCTCTCTTCCTACGCGGGCCACGTAGTTAATGGATTCAGGTGGGACTCACCTTTATCCATTTCGGTGCTCAATACTCCTCCCAGGACTCGACATTGCTCATAAACATTAACATTCATTAGTCCCATAGGGACGCATTTCATCATCATTAGTCCCCCTTTTTGTATTAACATTAACCTCATTGTCATTCCATCTCATTAACGTCAACATCATGGACTTTAGGGACACTAGTTTAGGAACTTTGACTCTCAACTTAGAGACAATCCCACATTCACATTCTCAACATTCATCATTCATTATTTTGTCATTACTCTAGACTCTACACACACACCCATGTTCATCATGCATGCTTTTCTAGAATACATATGCAATAGATATAAGGTTTTCAACTAAATGCTTTTCAAGAAAATAGTTTAAAAGGATGCATGAGGGTTTTTATGAGGGTCATCATCAATGCAGGAAAATATGTAGGTTTATGCATAAAATAATGGCATTTATTCATTACATTACATGAATTAACATGTTTCACTTCATTACCCTAACATTATTCACCATTAAACTTTAATACATTACTCAGGGGCACATGGGAGGACATTCCCATGCTTTAAGTATAGCCTTACATACCTGAAAGAAGATAGTCACGCTAAAGCACCTTCTTTCCTTTTGCTCTCTTCAACCTCCTTCAAGCCCTAGCCTTAAGAACCTTAGGAAGACTTCTTCAATGGGGTTTTTCAACCCTTTTTCGTGAAAACCGACCTATATAGGTCATAGGGGTACGTTTAGGATAGGTGGGATTGGACTATACTGCCCTTGGAAATTTTAAGAAATTAAATCCCGTCCTGAAATAACACAGTCCGCGACGCGGACTGGTCGCGGACAGTGTATTTTCGGAAATTTCAACTCCGTCGAAATTTTCAGGAAAAGATAAGTGTGTCTCCGCGACCAGTCCGCGTCGCGGTTCCGTCGCGGAGGCTCACTGTTTTTCGTTTTGGAACGAAAAATTATCTTTTGACTCGGTTGCTCTAAAATTCAACCGAGACCTTTCCCCCACTCCATTTTCAGTGCTGATCATGAATCCGCTCTCGGATTTCCGATCCGAGCATCGGAAGGCACGTTTCTCGCACACCTTTCCTTGAGGGGTATTTCGGTAATTTTGCGGGCGTTACACCATGACTTGTCATGGTACCATCAAGATGTTAGAGGTAAAGGCTTCATAGACATTGAGCAAACAATGTTGAGTATTGTTTTTTTTTAAAATTCTTGTTTATTGGAAATTTCCTTTTTATTAAAGACTTGGTTTACTTATTTTATAGTCTTTTCTTGGGTATTTTCTTCCGCTGTCGAGTATGATGTGACGATGAGTCCAAGTGCCAGCCACGCCAAGGGTACCCTCCCTGGGCATGACAGGGTGATTCTGTTGCGCCTAAATGAAAGTTTATCTCATATCTTAGAATCAAAAAGTTGATTTCCAAAGGTTGTATCTATCACCTCGTGTGAGTGAAATTTGATAATGTTGAGTCCCTAACTCTTGAGTCAGTCCCGATTGTTAATGAGTTTCCAAAAATATTTCCTGATGATCTGCCTGGAGTCCCTCCCGATAGGAAGATTGCCTTTGGGATTGGTGTTCTTCCCGATACCCAGCCTATTTCACTTCCACCTTTAGGATGGCCCCCGCTGAGAGTTGAAACAACAATTAAAAGATTTGCTAGAGAAGGACTTCATTAGGCCAAGTGTTTCTCCTTGGGTTACTTCTTTCTTATTCATGTGAAAGAATGATGGGTCCCTCAGAATGTATATTGACTATAGGAGACTGAACAAGGTCACGATAAAGAATAAATTTCCTCTCCCAATGATAGATGATTTGTTTGACCAACTTCAGGGCGCCTCCTGTTTCTCAAAGATAGACTTTAGATCTGGCTACCATCAGTTGAAAGTGAGGGAATGTGACATTCCAAAGACAACCTTTAGGGCTAGATATGTCCATTTTGAGTTCTTGGTCATGTCCTTTGGGTTGACGAACGCACCTGCAACCTTTATGGACTTGATGAATAGAGTATTCGGACAACATCTTGATATGTTAGTTATTGTTTTCATCAACGACATTTTGGTGTATTCGAGAAGCAGGAAGAAACATGCTAATCATCTTAGAGTTGTCCTCCAAACTCTTAAGGACCATGAGTTGTATGCAAAATTCTCAAAGTATAAGTTCTTGCTTAAGTCAACGGCTTTCCTAGGCCATGTTGTTTCCGATGATAGTATTCGAGTGGACGCGCAAAAGATTGAAGCGGTTAAGAACTGGCCCAGACCGACCTCTCTGACTGACATAAGAAGTTTTTTGGGGTCGGCAGGCTACTATCGCAGTTTTGTTGAAGGATTTTCTTCCCTATCTGTACCATTGACTAAATTGACTCAGAAAAAGGTCAAGTTTCAGTGGTCCGATGAATGTGAGAAGAGTTTCCAAGAGTTGAAGACAAGGTTAACTATTGCACCAATCCTAACCTTACCCGATGGGACAAAGGACTTTGTAATTTATTGTGACACTTAGAGGATTGGATTAGGATGTGTACTGATGCAAAGGGGGAAGGTGATAGCCTATGCTTCTAGGAAACTCAAGGTTCATGAGAGGAACTATCCAACCCATGATCTCGAGTTGGTAGCAGTGGTGTTTTCACTTAAAATCTGGCGCCACTACTTGTATGGAGTGCATTTGGATGTGTTCACTGACCATAAGAGCTTGCAGTATGTTTTCCGTCAGGAAGAGCTCAACCTGCGACAAAGGAGATGGTTGGAGTTCCTCAAGGATTATGACATGAGCATTCTCTACCACCCAGGTAAAGCTAACATCATTGCTGATGCTCTTAGCAGGTTGTCAATGGGTGGCACAACCCATGTGGAGGAAGGAAAGAAGGAGTTAACCATGGAAGTGCATCGATTGGGAGTTCAACGTGAGGAGAATAATGAAGGAGGAGCTAATGTTCAGAACGGGTCTGCTTCATCCTTAGTGGTAGAGGTGAAAGAAAAGCAAGACCAAGATCCTATCATACTCCCATTTGAAGGAGGCTGTCCACAAACAGAAAGTGATGGTTCTCTCCAAAGGGGGAGATGGAGTGTTGAGATATCAAAATAGATTATGTGTTCCCAATGTTGATGGTATTCGGGATAAAATCATGGCTGAGGCCCAAAACACTAGATATTCCATTCATCCTGGCGCTACCAAGATGTACCATGACCTGAGAGAAGTCTGTTGGTGGAGTGGAATGAGGAGGGATATTGCCGAGTTTGTTTTGAAGTGCCCGAATTGCCAGCAAGTGAAAGTTTAGCATCAAGGGCCACGTGGATTGGCTCAGGATTTTGAGATTCCAGAATGGAAGTGGGAGATGATCAATATGGACTTCATTACTGGTCTACCAAGGTCTCGAAAGCAACATGATTCGATATGGGTGATTGTAGATAGGATGACTAAATCGGCTCACTTCTTGGCAGTTAGATAACCAACACTACGGAGGAGTACGCCAAGTTATACATCCAGGAGATTGTAAGGTTGCATGGAGTTCCCTTGTCCATCATCTAAAACAGAGGAACTCAATTTACCTCCCAATTTCGGAGGTTGTTCCAGAAAGGATTGGGTACTAAAGTGAACCTGAGCATAGCCTTTCATCCACAGATGGAGGCAGAGCGTACAATTCAAACACTAGAGGATATGTTGAGAGCTTGTGTTCTTGATTTAAAGGGGAATTGGGATGATTACCTACTATTGATTGAATTTGCACATAACAATAGTTATCATGCAAACATTCAAATAGCTCCTTACAAAGCCTTGTATAGGAGGAGATGTAGATCACCGATTGGGTAGTTTGAGGTATGAGAAACGGAGTTGATTGGGCCTGATCTTATCCACCAATCGATGAAGAAGGTCAATGTCATTAGAGAGAGATTAAAGACTGCCCAGAGTCACCAGAAATCTTACACTGATGTAAGAAGAAGAGACTTAGAGTTCGAGGTAGATGATTGAGTGTATTTGAAAGTGTCACCTATGAAGGTTTTCCTAAGATTTGGGAAGAAGGGAAAGTTGAGTCCACGCTATGTTGGACCATATCAAATTTTAAGAAGGATTGGGAAGGTCGCTTATGAGTTAGAGTTGGCTTCTAAGCTAGATGGAGTCCATCCGGTATTCCATGTGTCGATGTTGAAAAAATGCTTGGGAGATCCTGCCTTGGTGATCCCTATTGATATCATTGGAGTGAACGATAGCCTATCTTATGAAGAGGTTCTGGTTCAATCCTCGATTGTCAGATTCGTAAGTTGTGGAACAAAGAGATAGCCTCAGTCAAAATCCTGTGGAGAAATCAACTTGTTGAGGAAGTCACATGGGAAGATAAGGAAGACATAAAGGCTAAATATCCACACCTATTCGTGCCAAATGATGAGAGTGTTGAAGGTAAACTTCTTACACTTCACTGAATTAATTGATCTATTCTTGATGTGACTTTCTATTCTTACGTCTGAGCAGTATTGATTGACTCAAGTATTGAGATGCGTTTGAGTCTATTTGTGCCTTGGTATCCACCTATACTCATCATTCAAGGACGAATAATTCCAAGGGGGAGATGATGTAATGCCTGATAAAATTACCAAAATACCCCTAGAGTGAGGTATGCGCGTAACACATTTTCCAATGCACGTAGGGAAAACCCAAGGTTGGATTTGTGATCAACACAAAAAATTGAGTAGGAAAATGGTCTTAGCCAATTTTTAGAGCGACCCCATTAAAAGATAATTTTTTGATCCGAAGTACAAAAATTGTGTTAGGGCGCGACAGGGGCGCGTTGCGCCTCCATCTCGGACCAACACTTATATTTTTTTGAAAATTTTTGACGGGATTGAGAAAACCCGTTCCAAAATTTTTCTAAAAATACACTATGCGCGACTAGTCCGCATCGCGGACTAGGTCTTTTCCAAGCTGAAAATTTCTAAATTTTACGAGGGGCATTCCGGTCTATTCCCAACCCCTCCTAAACTCTATACATAATTTAATAAGGTCATTTTAACGTAAGGGTCTTAAACCCCCATTTTAAGTCCTATTCCATAATTTAATAAAGCTAGGGCTTGAGGAAAGAGGAGAAGAGCTTGAGTTTGAGAGACTTGAGAAGAAATCCTTGACGTGACTGGTTGATAGCTTCATCCCAGGTACGTAAGGCTAAACTAAAAGTATGTGATTATTCTCTCATGTTCCCCATAGATGGTCATAGATGAGTTGGTTGCATAATGCTACATGACCAATTTGAAAAACATGCATAATGAACTTGAGAATTGAGTCTAGAGTCTTGAGTTGAGATTGTTGATTGTGATGACAGAATGATGATGAGTTGATAGAATTTGATTGCCTTACGAGTCTCTATAAGTAAACTCTACTGATGTGTTTATTCGATTGATTCCTAATGATTGTTCTAATCTTGATTCATTGATGAGATTGATTGATAAGAGGGTTAAAGTCCCTATGAACTTGATTGATGAAAGGGTTCGAGTCCCTATGAGCTTGATTGATGAGAGGATTAAAGTCTCTATGAGTTAAATGATGACAGGGTTCGAGTCCCTATTAGATACCGATCGATGATTGGGTTTGAGTCCCTATGAGATTGGTTGAGATAGAGGTTTTATGAGCATTGAGTCATGGGAGGAGTATCGAGCACCAAAAGAGTGAGAGTTAGTCCGACTTGAACTCGTCAAACTACGTCGCCAAACATAGGTGAGGCTTAGAACCATCAAATATATATTACGGTTCCCTAGTAAATAACAGTCCCTGAAAGCAATAGTGGACCTGTTGAATATTGACTCCATATTAGGTGAGCCGATATGGTTTCGGTCGTTTCTTACTTGGCAAGTTTGGAACGGTTGTGCCAAAATCAGCGAGATTGTTGTACATTCACTGGTTCATAAGTGATTATTGTCGGATAAAAGACACTCCCATAAATTTTCTACCTTGAGTACTCTGAGTTGAGATAAGATGAGATAGAGGAGGTGAGCTCCTATGAGATGAGATAAGAGGAGGTGAGATCCTCTGAGATGATATGAGATGAGAGAAGGTGAGCTCCTCCAAGATGAGTCTAAGATGGTCGATGAGTTTGAGTTGTTGACGGGTCACTTGTCTACTCTTTATACTGGCATAGACATTTAATGATTTGATGTTATTTGATGATGATTTTGAGTTGATGTTATTTTCATATTATTCTATCTGTTTCTGTTTCACTCAGCTATTTTACATACCAGTACATTCCAAATACTGATGTCTCTTTTTGGACTGCATCCTTTTATGATGCAGAGACAGATATTAGAGATCGTCAACATGCGCTCCGTTGAAAATCCGAGATTCTCAGCTGATTGGTGAGCCTCCCCTATTCCGGGGGATACACTACTTTTAATTCATCATGCTTTAGAGTTAGATTGGACTATTTCTTTTATTTTGATTTGGGTAGCCATGGGTTTGTCATTTGCACCACATGAGAAGTGATAGAGGCTTCATAGATGATGGTTGAACGTTGATGTCGAGATTGTAAGCTAGTTTCTTTTTACTAGCCTATATTACTATATATATATATTTTAAGACTTTAGATGAGATGTGCCCACTTACTTATTTCTATTTTCGTTGTTGAGTAGAGTTGTTTGATTGAATGATGTGATGAGGCTAAGTGGTTCGCTTAGGGACTAACAATAGTCTCAAGGTGCTGACCACGCCAAGAGTATCCTCCCGGGGCGTGACAAAGCCAAAAGCCTAATTTGGGAGTGTGGTATGGTTAAGGCAAAAGCAAGTTATGATTATTGGTGGCGACGGGACCGGAACCGGTCACACCGGACCGGCATTGACCGGTACCGGGACCGGAACCGGTAAGGAAAGGAAAGATTTCCCCCGTACCGGACCGGAACCGGGACCGGTAGTACCGGGAAAATCCCCCTTTACCTTACCGGTCCCGGTACCAACCGGGACCGGACCGGACACCGGAAGTCCGGAACTCCTATAATTAAAAAAAAAAAAAAATTAAAATTTAAAAATTTAAATTCAAGTTTAAAATGTTAAAGGTTAAAATAAAATGTTAAAATGGTAGTATTATTATTCATAAATTATTATATAAATTGTTAAAATTTAAAATGAAGTTTGAAAGTTTGAAATTTTGAATTCAAAATTGTTATAAGTTATTTATAAGTATAACACTATAAGTTATATAATTTATAATTCAAACTTAAAGTTGTTAACTTGTTATAAAGTTTAATTTTAAACGATTAAAGTTTGAATGTTTCTTTTTGTATTTTAAACTTTAAAGTTAATAAAGATTTGAGAAATAAAGGGGCAAATATATTAAAAAGAAGTTAGAAGTCAAAACTTAAATTAAGATTAAGTAAAAAGAATAATAAAAATAAAAAAAGAAATAAGGCGAATAGCCTCTAATTTTATTATGTAATTTTAAAATTTAAATTGTACAATGTAGAAAGGTAAGATATTAGAAATCAACCTAATCTACGCAGCCACCTTCTAGGAAGGGTTCTGTTTCAACTAGGTAATACAAATATATTTAATCACTAATATCTTAAACTACTTTGAAACTCTTGTCTAAGAGTTTCTAACATTTCAGCTGTCACATTTTCTGGAATCGGCTCTTGAGCTTGTTCTTCCAGAAATTCCATGCCGTCTTCGCTTGATTCCGATATAACATTATCGATATCGGCTTCAAACTGAGAAGGCAATGTCGGACGCCCTAAATTCCTCCACTCCGCATTTATCCAGTCTCGAAATAAGACTGAAACTTCTAAGCTATCGCCAGCTAGTGAATGCCTATGGTCTCCAAGTTGGAACCTAGCAGCGCTAAAAGCGCCTTCCGAAGCAACTGAAGAAGCTTGAATTGCCAGCACATCACGAGCCACCCGTTGAAGTCTTGGAAAATTTTTTCCACGAGTGTTCCACCACGCCAACAGCTGCGGCTTCCCCTCTGAGTCCTTGATGCTTTCCGGTGCCTGGTTAAGATATTCATCAAAGTCGTTGTTTGTGTTAGATTCTAACCCAAGTTGTAATTCTAACATTGCGTCCATGTCATCATCAAATCTAGCCCTAGTAGGTTGTGGTTGGTGTTGTACATTTTGTATTGAATTATATTGTTCTAAATCATATAATTTCCTAGCTTCAGGTCTAATGCTACTTAGAACTGCGTCTAGATTAAGTGATTGATTTTCTCCGTCGTATACTATTTCTAAGTCTGCAAATATACTAGTTACCATTTTACATACACCAAATTCTTTATAAGCGGGATTAAATAAAGCAGCAGTTATATAAATTTGAGGGATTGGAAAAAAGTATTTCCTAAATTTTTCAATCATTTTTCTAACAGGTTCACTAAATCTTGGATTATATTTAAACGAAGCTAATTTATTACAAATAGTACAAATATTAGGCAACACAGAAGAAATAGTAGGATAGTAAAGGCCGGAAATTTGTTTTGTTGCTAAATAAAAAACTTTTAAAAAATCAACTAAATCTTTAATATTAATCCAATCATTTTCATCTAGACGGAAGTCGGGATCTGCATTATGTGCATTCCAGACCATTGTAAGCGGTCTCCTATAGTCGTAAGCAACTTTTAACATTTCATAAAATGAATTCCACCTAGTTGCTATTGATTTAGGAATTTTTCTAACAGGCAAATTACATTCAATGCAACGCTGTTCAAATTCCCTACGCCTAGCCATTACTTGACATTTAAAAATAAAGTGGCATGCGGCTTCCACTTTATTACATCCATTTTTAAATAAAGAAATACCATCTTTAACAATTAAATTATAAATATGTGCAGCACATTTAATATGAAAACCATCTTCATAAGTTGGACAAATAATAGGTTGTAAAAATTCTACAACACGTTTATTATTACTAGCGTTATCTAAAGTTACACTAAATATTTTTCTAGTTATACCAAAAAATTGTAAAACATTAAGAATAGTTTGGGAAATATAAGAACCTGTTTTTCGAAATTCACAAGTTTTATATCCTAAAATTCTTTTTTGCAAATTCCAGTTATCATCTATCCAGTGGGCCGTAATTGTAAAGTAATCGTTACCGGTTACACTACGTCCCATATCAGAAGTTATTGCTATCTTACAATTATTATAAGCAAATAAATACCTAAGATATTGTACATGGCGTGCTTGAAAGTCAAAAACAGCTTTTTTTATAGTATTTCTAGAAAATCCATTAAAAGACGGGTTATACACAATTTGAATATAATGCACAAAATCGGGATTTTCTGCAAAACTAAAGGGCAAACCAGTAACAACAATCATTTTAGAAAGTTCATCAAGGTCACGTTGTCTAGCATAAGGTCTATGTGTACTAGGACCGAAAATATTACTAGGATTTAGTTGCGATTGCACCATATTTGAACCTCCCGTCGATTCATCGGGAATGGGAGTTCCAAATTTTTTGGCGTCCGCAACTGCCTGTGCATGCAAAAATTCCATTTTACAACAATGCATAAGGTGATTTTTCAAATGACCCGTCCCGCCCCCCTTTCCCGAAGTTTTATGGTTTAAAACGTGTTTACATTTGTTACAAATAGCTTTTGTTTTATCTTCATTTTGCGTTAAAAATTGCCAAACAACGGATTTTTTTGCACGTTCCGTCTTAGGCCTATTAGATGACATAGGTTGTACGGGGGGAGCGGGAGCGGGAGCGGGAGCGGGAGCGGGAGAGGGAGGGGGGGAGTAGTAGCACTATATGGGGGTTGAGTTTCATCATCATCAAAAGTATCTTCATTTTCATTTATTTCAAAATCATCTTCCGGTAAATCTTCGTTAAAATTCCCAAAATGTTGTTCAAGAAAATCATTGTTTAATCCCGTGTTAGAGTCAATATTAATAAAAGTGTTGTCTACGTAAGTAGAATCTTCGGTATTTAATCTAAGTGGTGCTTGTCTTGTAGACGAACTACCACCTGATTTTTTACCGGTTAAAGCCTTTTTAATTCCACCAAAAAATGTACTCTTTCCCTTTCCTTTTCCACCGGAATCCATTTTAAATTTAAATAAATAAATTACGATTATATGCAAATAATCAAGTTTATGAATGTAAAAAAAATAATTCAAGGAGACAACAACTCAACAAGTAAAAGTAATCAAATAAGTAAATTTGGAAGAATAAATAAGTAGAATTTAGGAACGAAGGTACCAAACGTCTGTGTAAAAACAGACGTAGAAGCCGAAATTGATGAAAGTTGAAGCTTGAATTTGCTCCAAATTGATCCACCAAATTTTGCTCCAAAATGCAATTACCAAAACTAAATAATATTTTGGAATAATGATTGAGAGAGTAGAATGTAGATAATGAATATATAATATATAATATTTGAGAGTAGTATGTAAATATGTAATATGTATATAATTATAAATTTGTAATATTAGTAAGTGGAGAGAATTGGATTGAATTGAGAGAATTAGATTGAGAGAATTGAAGTGAAAAATTATGAAAGATTTAGGGGTATTTATAGTTGAGAAAATATTGAATTTTGGTAAAAAAAAATTAAAAAAATAAAAAAAAAAGGGTTCCAAACGGTAATAAACGGACCAAAAACGGTCCAAAAAATTATATTACCGTTGGTGGGCCCCACACCAACGGTAATATATTAAAAAATAAAATAAAAAAAAATTGACCGGAATTACCGGTTCGGTACCGGACCGGAACCGGTAAACCGAAACCGGTAATTACCGGGAGAAATGTTCGGTCCCGTCCCGGTTCCCTTTCCGGACCCCCCCTACCGGAACCTACCGGTAAGTACCGGAACCGGACCGGACCGGCACCGAACCGGCACAGGAACCGGACCGGAACCGGTACTTACCGGTTCCGTCGCCAGCCCTAGTTATGATAAAGTTGTCCCAGAAGTTTTCAAGGTGTTACAGTTTCAATTGTGTCACACCTAGGGCCGATCTTCAGTTGTGACATGTTGTCATGTGTATCTTATTTTTATCTTCAAACATATGAAAAGATGTTTGAAAATCACTTGTAAAATCTTCCTCTTTATTTAGAATCTGATGCATCATAAAAATTTTAAAGGCTTTTCTTAGGAAAATAATAGAAACAACCTAATTTTTTGGTATACAATTAGGGTAGAGACTATGAAGAGAATTGTGAGCCTCAAAATAGTAAATCTACTAATGAGTGAGAATAAGACACGAACATGTATTCCGTGATTACCAATACATTGAGTTCTAATACCAATTTAAGCTAATAGAAGAACTTACAAATTTATGTTCTTTCATAGTTATGAAATAGCTTAAATTCATGTTTAGTAATTTATTTAACTATTTAATTTGAATAAAATTATCAAAAGTTAAAATTAATTTGGTACTTTAACATTTACATTAGTTACTTTAGAATGATGAAATGAATAAGTCTCAAAAATAGCTTCTATTCATTAGCAAACAAAATTTTCATAAATAACTTAATTCTTTTCTCAAAGCTAGCCAAATATGTTTAATACATCGGCCAACCACGTATTAATTGATCCTTTTTGAAGCTTCTTAAAATTTTCTTTAAATGATCACCTGAACCCTCACCTTGCTCTCATTTTTAATAAAAGTTTTTTCAAAATTACTTTTTTAAAATGATTTTTACAATTTCCTAAAAATTAAAAATAAAAATAAAAATAAAATTTCACCAAAGTTATAAATATTGAAGGACTACCTATATATATAAATACTTCACATTGATTTATTAAAGTAAGATATTTAATAAAACTGCCAATAAAATCCTAAGTTCCAAACATTCAAATTAAAGATGAATCAAACATATATAACACTCGTTTGTCACCATTGATAAAATGTCACAAAAAATAAGGTCATCATCCAAAATCAAATATTCATCGACAAACAAATTAATAAGATCATAATGTAGTTTCTAGAATAGAAATCTTAGTATTTAAGTTCCATATTGACGTTTGGTGATGCTCGAGGGAATTTCACGATTTCAGTAACGAAGGAATAGATTTCCCATTGGTCGATTGACTCAGCAGGCGTAACTACCACCTTTAAAAGTAAAGGACAACGAGCTAACATAAGCTTCATGAAAAGACGTTCATTTACGTCATCCGCAAAACCTTCCAACTTTATCTTTCGAACTGCCCTGAGATCTTCTTCTATGCAGTCAGGTGCTGTCAGATACGTTTGAACTCTGATCATGCTAATTTCCTCATCATAAATTGACCGTGAATGCTACATAAAAACATATAAACCAAATTTATGTGATATAAGAATTATTGGAGTAGCATAGGAAATCATGAAAGAATGTGAGGAGGATATTTTAAAAGTTTTAAAAATACATATGGTATGACAGTATAATAAATAATTTTTACATAATTATTTGTTATATTGCAGGTAACTATTTAAGAAGCACCGATTTCTATAAATGGTAATAACTAACTACTAGCAGCCGACTTACATTGATAATGTACTAATTTTGTACTATTAATATATAATTTAAATTTATGTAAACTAAGCATATATATATATATATATATATATATATATATATATATATATATATATATATATATATATATATAAAATCTAAATTTATCTATCTATCTATCTATATATATGTCAAGCTACTTTCATATGTAAACCAAATGAAAGTATGTGAGGAGGATATTATAAAAGTTTTAAAAATACATATGGTATGACAGTATAAAAAATAATTTTTACATAATTATTTGTTATATTGCAGGTAACTATTTAAGAAGCACCGATTTTTATAAATGGTAATAACTAACTACTAGTAGCCGATTTACATTGATATGTACTAATTTTGTACTATTAATATATAATTTAAATTTATTCAAACTAAGCATATATAGAGAGAGAATCTAAATTTATCTATCTATCTATATATATATATATGTCAAGCTACTTTCATATGTAGAGTAAATTATATCATTCTGGCCACATATTACATACACAGTCTCTTAAAAGTAAGGTAATATTATTATCCTCTCTATTGCATTTCATGTAGCATTTTTTTTTTCAATTTGTTGAAAATAGCATATTTTTATATTTAAAAATAATTCATAGCTACACAAATATCATTTTCAAATAAAAAAGAAAACATACCTCAAGATTTATAATATTATTTGCATGACACTAATGACTTGCTAATAAATATCATGTACACAAATGATTACCTCGAGCACAAAGGATTGCAGCTACGGAGAACTGTTAAGTAAGAATATAACTGCTGAAATTTGAGCTTCATTTGCAAAGCTTAAACCTAAATTGAGACTCAACAAATTCTCTAATTGAATCCCAAGTCTCTTTTGAAAAACCTCTGGAACTGTAAACTTTAAAAGGAAAAAATTACAGAATTAGAGAGGGACCTTTAAAAATTTAATACATGATTGAATTTGACTCATAATGATTGATTGCCAAATTAGAATTGTGATTGTCAAGTAATTAAACAGTCAAAAGCTATATACTTACACTACTTAGTTGATATTCACAATTACAAAGTTGTTCCTACCCGAGACAGACAATAGCATAGATAATTAGATGATTTATGACGAACTATATATGAAATAGAATAAGCCAATAGATGTGTACCTTGAAGAAATGATTGTTGAAGAAAAAGCTTGTAAGATTAGGAAAAGAACAAATAATCTCTCTCAAGGTAAGCTTTGCTGAAGATGCGTAGCTCTCGATTCTATTGCATGACGCAATATTCAACACTTTAAGTTTGATATAGACTTTGATGAATGAAAAATCCATAAAATGACTATTAATAATCTTCGAGAAAAGTAGCTGTGGCGCTGAGATATTAAGGTACAGGAGACCTTTACAACATACAAGACACATGGTCAAGAGCAGTGGAGCATCAACAACAGTATGTATCGAAATTCAATCAAAGTCTACTTTTGCGAAATAAAGCCTCACAAGATTCTGAAATTGTAACGCTTGGTAAAATTACCAAAATACCCCTAGAGTGAGGGTAGGCGCGTAACGCATCTTCCGAAGCTCGTACGGCAAATCCGAGACCGAATTTAGAATCAGCATGAAAAATTGAGTGGAAAAGTGGTCTCGGTCGATTTTTAGAGCGGCCCGATCGAAAGATAAATTTTCGATCCAAATCAGAAAACAGTGACGGTCCGCGACATAGGCGCATCGCGGACCTGTCGCGAAGAAGCACTTGTGCGATTTTCAAATTTTTCGACGGGATGGAGAAAACTCGTTCAAAAACGTTTGTCCAAAAATACCCTGTTTGCGATAGGTCCGCATCGCGGACCGTGTATTTTTCGGACCAGAAATTTCCAAATAATTATGAGGGGCATTCCGGTCAATCCCCTACCCCTCCTAAACTCTAATACATAGCTAATAATGACGTTTCTATGTGAAAAGGGTCTAAAACCCTCATTCTAAGTCCTATTCCCTAATCTAACAAGGCTAGGGCTTGAGGAGAAGAGAGAAGAGCTTGTGTGAGGAATTCGAGAGGAGATCCTAGACGTACTCGGTTGTTAGCCGCATCACATGTAAGTAAGGATAAACTAAAATATGAGATTATTCTCTCATGTGCCCCATAGAGGTCATAGATGTGTTGATGGTTGAGGAGTCTACATGCATGATCTCTTTGACAGTTTTTCTTGAAAATTATATTTGAAATTGCATGGTTTCTATGTTGATGATCATTATACTAATTGCTTTCTCAAATTGAATACTTTCATAAGAATTTGCATAACCCTACATGACTAATTCGAAAAGCATGCATATTGAATTTGAGAATTGAGTCTAGAGCCTTGAGTTAAGATTGTGATTGTGATGAGAGAATGATGATGAGTTGATAGAGTTTGATTGTGTTATGAGTCCCTATAAATGAACTCTACCGATGTGTCTATTCACTTGATCCTTAATGATTGTTCTAAATTTTGAGTTATTGATGAGATTGATTGATAAGAGGGTCAAGGACCACATGAGGTGATTGATGAAAGGGTTAAAGCCCCTATGAGGTACCGATCATTGATGGGGAGTGAATCCCTATGAGATTGGTTGAGAATTGACATGGAGGTTTTATGAGCATTGAGTCGGGAGGAGTATCGAGCACCAAAATGGGTAAGAGTGAGTCCCACCCGAACCCATTAAACTACGTCGCCAAGCGTAGAAGAGGTTTCGTCTTGAGTTTATGTCCCTGAAAGCAATAGCAGACTTGTTGAGTTTTCTGACTCCATATTGGGTGAGCTGATATGGTTTTTGATTCGTTCTCTACCTGGCAAGTACAGAACGGCCATGGCAACACCGGCGGGATATTGTACAATCACTGGCTCATAAGTGATTGTTGTCGGTTAAGAGAAACTCCCACAAATTTCCTACCTTACTCCGAGTCTAGATGAGATGAGAGGGGGTGAGCTCCTTTGAGTTGAGTCTTGAGATGAGATGAGAGGTGGTGAGCTTCTCTGAGTTGAGTTTGAGATGAGTTGAGACTATTGATGAGTCTGAGTTAATGATGTGTCATTTGTCTACTCTTTATTCTTGCATAGATAGACATTTGACTAACGATGTGATGTGATGTTTATTTTGAGTTGATATTGTTTCCATATTATCTACCGGTTTCTGTTTCACTCAGCTATATTACATACCAGTACATTCCAAGTACTAATGTCCCCTCTGGACTGCATCGTTTTATGATGCAGAGGCAGGTACTAGGGATCGTCGACAGGCGCTTTGTTGAGGATTCGAGATTGCAGCTGATTGGTGAGCCTTCCCTACTCCGGAGGATTCACTCTTTTATTTCATCATGCTTTAGAGTTAGACTGGATTATTTCTCTTGTTTTGATTTGGGTAGCCATGGATTTGTCATTGGCACCACATGATTTGTGATAGAGGCTTCATAGACGATGGTCGAGCATTTGATATTGAGATTGTGAGCTAGTTCTTTCTACTAGCCTTTATTTTATATATATATACTCCTTTGAGGCTTTAGATATGATGTGTCCACTAGACTTATATTTTCCTGCTATACAGTAGAGTTATTTGATTGAATGATGTGATGGAGCTAAGCGGGTCGCTTGGGGACTAGCAATAGTCTTCGAGTGCCGACCACGCCTAGGGTACCCTCTCGGGGTGTGATAGAAATAATGTAGTTGCAAGAGGCATCTTGAATGCACAATTGGTGATGCTCAAATAACTCAATCCAGAATTGAGCAAGAAAGATGGCAAAGTATATGTGGATTCGAACGAATCGATCGTGAGTTCCTTAACACCTTTGTTGGAGACACATTGCATCCAATTATAAAGGTCCCAATCATATGAATCTACACTTGATATGTCAAGTACAAGTTTGATTAAGGGACCCTTATGTCCAAAGAGAATTCCGTTGACAATATCCTTAAAGTCAAAATGGTGATTTAGGCCCTCACGAAACTCCTTATCTAGAATGAGAATTGGATGTGAACACCATATTTCATCCCATTTTTTTGACAACACAGCCATTCGTGCTACCTCTTTCATTGTCAAACGATTTAGAATATTACTTAGAAGGCCTCTTGGAAATTCAGATATTTTGTCTATATCATGACCTTCATAGTTTTGGGAAGTATAATTTCTTCTTCTGCCATGAGTCCTACTTAAGCTGGTTACAAAAAAAGACAATTATAAAGAAATAAATTTCTTATGTAAGATTCATATAGATGAAACAACCTTTGAATAAATATGGTATAAAGTCAAATTAAACCTGTAAGAATTAAGGTTGACATTCTTACATTTTTGTCTAATGGAAAAGGAAAAAAGAAGTTATTAATTTAATAAATAATATTAGGATAAAGTAAGGAAATAATAGAGAAGTTGCAACTCTGAATAACATTGGGATCACACACAATTATATATGTGTCTCTCAAAGTACAACGTGATTTAAAGAGAGATTTTTTATAAAAAAAATAGAACCTTAGAACCATTCAAACTCTTAATTATTACTATCAGCCTACTAATTACTATCGTTGTTTCCTACAGTCAATCACTTCTCACATTACAATCGTCATTGTTACCAACCAACCACTAAATAACTGTGAACCATCACTTTCATTCACGATCAATGGCAATTACCATCAACACCTCCACCACCACAATCATATATATAGCACTGCCACCATTTCTAGAGGAGAAACACCACAACCATCCACCACACAAACACCATCTTATAACTACAAATATTTTTATTAATTTTTATTTAAAAATAAATAATAATTATAAACAATCAACTATTAAGATATATATATATTCAGATTCACACATTTAATCTTTTAAAAGAATGACCTTTAAAACTTAATCCCATTTACAATTAACTTCTCCTTTTCTTTTCCTTTTTTATACCTTGATGATATTTCCCACCCTTTTTTGTCCCCTTTGTGACTCGTATTCACTATCTAAAGTTGAAGGTGATGAGTCATTTGGGCTCTCCAAACTATCCCCCGCTCCTCCAACTTTAATCCGCTAATACCTTCTAGAAAAGAATGATTAAATTTTTTTTATCTTTTAGCTTTATAATTTAACACATATAAACTTAATTTGATCAACATTAAGGTTTATTAGAGGAAGAAACACAAATTTTATGTTGGAGCATCAAATCGACTCAGATCTTCTTACACATCATAACTAATGTTACGCACGATATTCAAGAATTTACAAAAGTAATATTCCTAAAGAGAGAAAAAATCAAAGACGAATAGCATTAGATCGAATAAATTTTATCTAAAGATATTGAAAAAGGAAAAGAAAAGAAAAGAAAAATAAAATGTAACATACCTAGCCATTAGAGTCAAACAAAGAGAAAACTGCATATAAAATTTTGCCTCATACTACTTATTTATAGATGAGAATGAAGTAAATATATGTGACTCATTTATTACAGTAATCTAATCTCATTTAACGTATTTTGCCTCTAACTACTTATTTATAAATAAATTTTTGCTTCTTACTACTTAGCCATTAAGTAAATATATTTTTATAAGTAATCTAATCTCATTTAATGTATTTGACTCTGAAATTTCATTTGTTTTTTTTTTTAACTAAATGGTGGGCTCAAGGCCCATTTTATTAATAATCAAAACCTGTTACATGTTGAAAGCGGACTGCCCAACACCATTTTGTTTTTGGAAAATTACAGAACTATACAACATATTTTACCATATTTTTTAATAATCTCCACCATCCTAAAAAATTACAAAAATCCTGTATTTTCACTTTCTCTCTTCAACTTGTAGATATCTAGACTATTATTTCTCTCTCCTTCTTAATTTATCCTAAATTATCTCCTAATTTTAAGTATTCTAATAAATATCTACATAATCTTCCTTTTTTTAGTTGTGTAATTAATCTTTTCATGATTAATTTCAAATTTCAAATTTTTTATCATTATTTTCAAACTAAACAAAAGGGAAGAAATTGAAAAGGGAAGAAATCTTTTCATGATTATCTCTTTCGCTAAACCAAATAAACATTGATTGATACGTGTTTTTTTGGGCATTTTTGGTATTGATACACAATACTAGGATTATGCAGTCGTTTTTTTAATTGATTTATCAAATAAAATAACTATTCAGATATCTAAATTAAGTATAAACATTACAATTAACAAGTATCTAATTCATTAAATAAAAATAGGTAGTTGTTTTTGGAAGAATAAATTCACGCATCAAAAGTGTTAGTGTTGAAGAAATTCAAAATCAAGTCAAAATATTTTGCAAAATCAAACTAAACAATGATTGGTATGTGTTTTCTGGGCGTTTTTTAGTATTGATACACAATACTAGGGTTATGCAGTCGTTTTTTTTACCTAATCGTTAATATATCAATGTTAATGAATTTATTTTTATACAGTTATTCTGAGCTATCAAATAAAAAAGTAAAATTTTTATAAATTATTCAAGTATCTAAATACAGTATAAATGTTAGAATTAACAAGTATCTAGTTCATTAAAGAAATAGGTAGTTATTTTTTGGAAGAATAGATTCACGTATCAAAAGTCTTACCGTTGACGATATTCAAAATTGAGACAAAACGTTTTGCAAAATCGAACAAAACATTGATTGATACGTTTTTTTTTGGCATTTTTGGTATTGATACACAACACTAGGGTTATGCAGTTATTTTTTTACCTAATCATTAACGTATCAATATTAATGAATTTATTTTGTTACGGGTACTCTAATTTATCAAATAAAAAATCATTCAAGTATCTAAATAAAGTATAAATGTTAGAATTAACAAGTATCGGAACCCTTCTCCCACTCAATTTTTCGTGCTGATCACGAATCCGCTCTCGGATTTTTAATCCAAGCATCGAAAGATGCCTTTTTCGCACACCTCTTCCCTAGGGGTATTTTAGTAATTTATCGGGCGTTACAATAACTACCCAACATAAGCAAGAAAAAGGCTCCTCCGGATAGTAAGGAGAGCTCACTAACTCTGGGAGCAAGAAACTGAACCTCAACAATACGCTTGCTGAAGTCCTCTATCACCTGTATCTGCATCATTGATGATGCAGACCCAAACAGATGTCAGTACATAGAATATACTAGTATGTAAAATGGTTCAAGAAACAAGTAAACCTCGGACACTAATCAATCAACTCGACTCACCAATCAAATCAACAATCAATGGCTCAACTTAATAAATATGCAGGTCTAAGAACAAAGTTATGCTTTGAAAATAAACTCAGTGTTATGCAACTTTTTTGAAATAAGTATTTCATGTCATTTCATGTGTTGCTTGGGAGTTTCTCTTAACTAACATAACTCTCACCACCTTTAATTTGTTATGTGCAACGAAGGCGATGTCGTTGCCACGCCCATCCAAAATTTACCAAGGTAAAGGATGATCAACTCTCTCTTGGATCTAACATCAATGTCCATATTTTTGGGGACAAGAGTTACCCGAATTAATAGCACAACTATGTTAGGTTGGCAACAAATTTATGGGTTGGAGTTGTTACCAACTTGTATTCATATCAGTGCTTAATACTCCTCCCAAGGCTAAAATATGTTCAATTCAATCAATCCAATCTACTCTTCAGACTTATTCGAATCAATCTCAATCCAATCACTCCACAAATCAACAATCAAGATTGTCAATCATGTATGCTATGAGAACTCATCAAATTATTTTTGTGAGTCCCCGTATTTCTCGTTTTTGATAATATATATGATGTGGCATGTTATATAAGACATATATGATTTTGGATAGAACCTAAGGAAAAAAGGTTGCCAATAAGTATTAATATTAAGGACTTAAAATTTTAAGTCAAAGGAGTACCCTAAATACACATTCGGGATTAAAGAAATGACTCCGGTGACACCTCATCCTTTCGGGAGGTTTAAATTATGTTTCACTTTTTGGATGGAACTAAAAGTGTTTAATTTGATAATGATAGATTTTTAAAGGGTATTTTAATAGCACAAAGGTCATATGTTAAGTTTTGGAATCAAGAAAGTTGCAAGATAAAGGTTGGCCAAAGCTACCGTAAGCTTCTTTAAGAAATCCTTCTTAAATTTGGGTCAAATATATCAGGCCATATCTCCCAAAGTATAAAGACTTAGAAGGCCTAGGACCTATCAAATTGAATCTCTACGAGTCTAGTTTGCAACTAGCAAAATTGTGTATCAATCCAACTTCAAAATAAAAGGTTATGACAGGTTTACCGTGACTGCTCGAGCAAAAACTTGGTCATGGGCCAAGTTAGATCAAGCCCACTTATATGTCGGCTAATTAGACCTTTTAAAGCACAAAATTTTAGTCCTAAAACAGTTATGAAGGAGAAGATAAAGCTCCCAAAAGGTCCCTAAGAAATTTAGGTACGTTCATCATGTTTTTACCATTAAAGTTTGTCCATGTGCCTAGAAATACGTGGCTTATGCTTTGCAATTGTCTTCCCCTCTTATTAGTTGTGTTTGGGGAAGTTATTGGAAGTGGAGTGCTTGATGATTCTAGGTTTGTAGCTGGTGCGTTCAGTAATAATCTTGGAGCTCTTTTATGATCATTTTTACAAAGTTCTACGGACGTTTAATTGCCATAATGCTATTTGGCAAATCTGCCAATTAATGCTCAATTATGGACTATTCATTTGTGGTTATAAGTTGCGTATATATAGTTGTTGCGAAGCTTACGACATAAGGAACAACATTTGTGGAGAAACATTTGGAAATTGGACGTTTATTTGAGAGGTATGTTAAGACTAAGCTCTGTCCCTCCTTTTAACACAAAATCTGAAAAATTCCCAAAACGTCAGATGCAATATTTTTCATTCTATTGCTAGAAAGACCTTATGTAAAAGGCATTGGGATTGTAGCTGAATTATTTTCATAATGATATTAAGTTGGCATTCCATTCGTTCGCTTAAACCGGTCATTCAGTACCTATATATCAATTTATGGATTTTCCTGACTACTTGTCCATATGTCTTAAAAGTTTCTCTTCTTGATGTAGTGTCACTAAAATAATGGTAGATTATGAGGGGAATGTAGTGTTCATAATCAGCCTTTCTTCCTTGTTAAGACCATATTTGAAGATCTTAGAAAGTAATATGTTGATTTCCACAATCTCAAGTATAATGCTCCAATTTAAACTACTAAGGTACTTGATTCTTTTTAAATATTTTCTTTTACTAAGTGACATGCAACCAAGTATAAGCATTATGTGAATCACCATCATGAATTTTTTCAGAGTTAAGCCTTCATTCTAAATGTTGAGTTAAGTTCCCAAACTTATTCAAAAGACACATAAGATCCCACAAGTCATGTGTTTATGCTACAACAATGATTATTATATTATGAGAATAAGTGTACCAATAGGCTAAGATTGGCTAAATGACAATGCTTATGATGTTACAAGAATAAGTCTACCAATGAGCCATGATTGTCTAAGTTCTTGCTATGACCTAATATGTGCATTCAATATTCATATCATACATTGCACGTTACGCATGAACTTTGAGCTATAATCAGAGTTATGAGGCCTATTTTCCCAAATATATATATATATATATATATATATATATATATATATATATATATATAGTACAAATGGCATGTAACACTTGGTAAAATTACCAAAATACCACTAGAGGAGAGACGTGCACATGACATGTCTTTCCATCTTTAGATGGCAAATCTGAGATGGGATTTGAAATCAACATAAAAAATTGAGTGAGAAAATAATCTTGGTAGATTTTTAGAGCAACCGGATCGAAAAATATTTTTTCGATCTGAAAATCGAAACAATGTCTGTATGCGTCAGGGCCTCGACGCGCCTTGGTCGCGGACCCTGACTTCTATTTTTTTTAATTTTTTTCGACGGGAGGGGAGAAACTCGTTCCGAAGTGAAATTTTATTTTTTTCGTGAGGGACATTTTAGACTCTTCTCTACCCCTCATAAACGTAGACCATGCTTAATTGAGTCATTTTTAGTCGAAAAAGGGTTTTCTAAACCCCATTCTAAAGCCTCCAAGCACATAAAGACTAGATTAGAGCTATTGAGAGAAGAAGAGAAGAAGCGAGGGTTCTTGAGGTCAAGGTTGAGTTATTCTTCAATTTGAGGTATGTTAGGCTACCTAAAGTGTTGGATTATGTTCATCCACACGCCCCTTCATCAACTTGAGTTGATATTATGAGTATTAATTACATACTTTAAAACCTATGATTCTTGAGTCTTATGTTCTTGTAAGTGTTGGAATATTCGTGAACATAGCTGAGTTAATTTACCAGTTGCATCATTATTATCATAAAATATGAATTTTATTTCGAATGCTTGATACTCTAACCCCAAACTTAGTATTTTCTTTGCTTACTAAATTGAAATTATGAACCTAACCTTCTAAACTAAGTAAGTAGAACTTGAGAAGTATGTTTCCTTATCACATAAATGTATGTAATGAATACCTATTATGTCTTATGTGCTGAGCATGAATGATATGATGTTACTTGACCGCAATTCCTAAGAGTCTTGTATGATGTGAGTTAGAGTTTTGAGTTGCATTGCGTGAATGATAGTCCTAAGTTATCGAGTTGTTAAGGAATTGAGTTGAGTTACTGAGAACTGAGTTGAGCTTGAGTAGATTTTCATGAAATATTTTATTCTTGGAAGGAGTATTGAGCACCGAGTTGGGTTATTAAGGAGCACCCCAAAACTATGTTGCCCGTGTAGGATAGTCGTATAGTTAACTCTGGTGCCTCACATCCCAATAGGTGGACATTCTCTTTGGATCCAAGAGAGAGAGGTAGAGGTTGACGTCCTATTCCTTAGCAAGTTTAGGACGGGCATGTCAACGACGTCTTTTCGTTCTATATCACCAAAGCTCATGGTGGGGTGGAGAGGTGTGTCAGTTAGAGAAACTTCCAAGCAACACTTGAGTTAACCTATCATGATTTTCGAACTAAAATGCATTATATATTAAGTCTAGTTCTAAAGCATGATTTCAAACTTTAACTTGCATCAATTACTTGAGTTGAGTTATGACATGAGGAGTTGAGTCTCGAGCCGAGTCATTTGATTGAGTCTGAGGCTTAATTATTTCTTGAGCTATTTTACGTACTATACATTCCACGTACTGAGGCCACTCGGCACTGGATCATGATGCAAATATCGGTAACATAGGACTTCAATAGGCGCACCGTTGAGGTTTAGAGTTCTTGAGTTCCAGATTTGGTGAGCCCTCCTTGCCACTCAGAGGAGCCTTTTTTATTTCACTAGTATTGTTATTTTTTTCAAATTGGGTAGCCATGGCTTGTCATGGTATCATCTAGACATTTAGAGTAGAGGCTTCATAGACCTTGAGAAGAGTATTGTTGAGTATTTCATTTTCTAGATTTGATCTATTTTGGAGCTATTTATAAGATCTGTATCTTTCCCTTAATGATTGTATTGAGTATTTCTTCCGCTGTTGAGTAAGATTTAATGATGAGGCTAGGTGGTTCTCTTGAGGAATCAACAATGGTTCTTCCAATGCCGGCCGTGCCAAGGGTACCCCACCCGGGGTGTGACATAGCCACAGGTTGGCAAATATGATGTCTGTTAGCTACCAGAAACAACCACCATTGCTAGCATTTGGTTTTGTATGTCATGCATTTGCATCTATATATATGTATTTACGACATATGATTACTCGAGCATACCATGCACATGTGATCACTTGGAGGTTGAGTGTTTGCCATGAAGGTTACTTGAGTTTAGGGTACATGTGATATTTATATTACCCTTTTTACTTCATCTATCTATGATTTCACTTTCTACCTTACATACTAGTATATGTTTATTCGTACTGACATCTTTTTACCTGGGGACACTGCATTTTATTTCATGCGTGCAAGTTCAGATAGGGATTCTGATCGATCCCTCCAGTAGGAGCCCAGCTCAGCTGTGAGTTGATAAGCTCCACCTCTTCCTGGAGATTTCACATGATGCTTACTTTTATCATACAGTTGGGTATAGTTGGAGCCCTATCCCGACAGTGTTAGGGACTCTCTTAGAGACTATTGTGGATATGTTATTTTGAGTTGGTCCTTTTGTGCCTTTCAGTCTCCAGTAATAGGATTGACATGTATATATAGCGTGTGCCTGTACCTCTGTTGTTGCAGACTTGTCATTTAGCTAATACTTTATTATTTTGGTTTACTAATCTTGATGTACATGATTTATTGCTGACCAGTTCATGACCTAAGAGTTCTAGTCTCAGTTATTCAGACGTTATGCTATCCAATCTTTTGGCCCCCTAGTCTAGTTATCTAGCATGTTTAGTGGCTTAGTCGGCCAATGATGGTATCGACTACCTGTCGTGCTTCCCCTCTTTTTTGGAGCGTGAAAATTTTAGAATCTAACTCATACAATCATTTAAACTTCAAAAAATCATGCTCACCTCATAAAACATGTAAGATGCCTATTACATATGTATATACAAGTTAAATGCTCCTCATGCTTTGTCATGCTCAAGTTTCTCAACTCAGACACTCGCGGTCGTGATCTCAACTCAATCTATGCAACAAGAAATACATAAGAGGATGCAATGTAGGGTTCATACATGTGACACAAAATATATAATGCTCCAACTTTGTTTAACTAGCACACAACTTATCAATTCGTTCAAAACTATGCATGAAAACTCAACAAGTAATAATAGTAACTTGAAGGTTAAGATTATTCTCTACTCAATTCCTAAACTCTAATACGATCATGAGGATGAATGAGTGTGTGGACAAACTCAACCCAATGATTTAGGTAGCCTTACATACCTGGGATGATGTTTGATGATCAGTTGACAAGGATTTGTGCTCTAATCGCTCGAATCCGTAGCTCTGCTCCTCCTCTCCTTAGCCCTAGATTTTGTTAGCATCACATGGAAAGCTCAGGAATGGGTTTAAAAATCCCTTTTAAGTAAAAAAAAAAAAAGACCTGTATAGGTCGTGGGTTAAATTAGGAGGAGTGGAAAAAAATTTGGAATGCCCCTAAAAAACAGAAAAGTTTGTACTACAGTGAGCCAAGTCCGCATTGCGGACTTTCTCCCTCCATATATAAGTTTTTTTGAAATTTTTTTGATCAATTTTTTAATCCCGTATAAAATATTACAATCATCATTAAGCTCAAATGCACGATAAGTCCACGATACATACCTGTTGGGCACTCTTCTTGAATTAAGTTCTATTCATTAACAAACAAAATGTTCAAAAATGACTTAATTCTTTTTTCAAAGCTAGCCAAATAGGTTTAATACATCGGTTAGCCACATATTAATTGATCTTTTTTGAAGCTTCTTAAAATCTTCTTTAAATGATCACCTCAACCCTCAGCCTACTCTCATTTTCAATAAAAGTTTTTTCAAATTACCTTTATAAAATGATTTTTATAATTTACTAAAAATTAAAAATAAAAATAAAAATAAAATTTCACCGAAGTTATAAATATTGAAGGACTCTATATATATATATATATATATATATATATATATATATATATATATATATATATATATATATATATATATATATATATATATATATATATAATACTTCACTTTAATTTAATAAAGTATGATATTTATTGAAGCTACCAATAGACCCTAAGTTCCAAACATTAAAATTAACGAAGAATCAAACATTTATAACACTCGCTTGTCTCCATTGATAAAATGTCACAAAAAATAAGGTCATCATCCAAAACCAAATATTGATCGACAAATGAATTGATAAGATGATAATATAGTTTCTAGAATAGAAATCTTAGTATATAAGTTCCATATGACGTTTATTGATGCTCGAGGGAATTTCATGACTTCATCAACGAAGGAAAAGATTTCTCGTTGGTCGATTGACTCAGCAGGCGTAACAACCACCTTTAAAAGCAAAGGACAATGAGCTAACATAAGCTTCATGAAAAGACGTTCATTTATGGTATTCACAAAACCTTCCAACTTTATCTTTTGAACTACAATGAGATCTTCTTTTATGCAGTCTAGTGCTGTCAGATTCTTTTGAACTTTGATCATGCTAATTTCCTCATCAAAAATTGACTGTGAATGCTACATAAAAACATATATACCCAATTTAGGTGATACAAAAATTATTGGAGTAGCGTAGGAAATCATGAAAGAATGCGAGGAGGATGTTTTAAAAGTCTTAAAACACATATGGTATGACGATATAAAAAATATTTTTTACACAGTTATTTATTATACTATAGGTAACTATTTAAGACTCATCGATTTTATAAATGGTAAATAACTAACTACTGGTGGTCGACTTACATTGATAATGTACTAGTTTTTATACTATTAATATATAATTTAAATTCACGTAAACTGACCATATATATATAAAGTATATACATGTCACGCTACTTTCATATATAGAGTAAAGTATATCATTTTGGCTACATATTACATACACAATCTCTTAAAAGTAAGATAGTATTATAATCCTCTCATTGCATTTCATGTAGCAATATTTCTTTTTCAATTTGTTGAAAATGGCATATTTTTATATTTAAAAATAATTTATAGCTACACAAATATCATTTTCAAATACAAAAGAAAACATATTTCAAGATTTATAATATTATTTGCATGACACTAATGACTTGCTGATAAATATCATATACACAAATGATTACCTCGAGCACAAAGGATTGCAGTTGGGGGGAATTGTTAAGTGAGAATATAACTATGGAAATTTGAGCTTCATTAGCAAAGCTTAATCCTAAATTGAGATTCGTCAAATTCTCTAATTGAATCCCAAGCCTCTCTGGAAAAACCTCTAGAACCGTAAACTTTAAAAGGAAAAAATTACAGAATTAGAAAGGGACCTTTAACAATTTAATACACGATTGAATTTGACTTATAATGATTAATTGTCAAAAAATAAAATGCTTAATTGTCAAATAATAATTGTGATTGTCAAGTAATTAAACAATCCAAAGCTATATACTTACGATACTTAGTTGATATTCACCCGTACAAATTGTTTCTACTCGAGAGACAAGCAATAACAAAATTGTTTTCAAGACTGAACTCTATTTCTCAACTTTGACTCAATGAGAGGAATGGAAGTGTGAACAAATGAAGTTCAACACTTTAGGAAGCCTTACATACTTGGAAATAGGAGAAGCAATCAAACCTCAGTCGATCCTCGCATTTGAACTTGAAACCCTCGATTTTCTCCCTTCTCTGGTGCTCTTAAGGATTCCTAAATGTGTATTAAGAAACAATACACTTAGGGTTATGATATAGGACTTAAATTAAGTCCAAAACCTCATGAGATTTGATTAGAAGGGATAACAATAGACAAAAATACCCTTCTTAAAAACTGCCGACAGGAACCATGAGACCTCATTTATAGGTCGTGGTTCTTTTTACAGGCCGTATATGACCTTTCGTAGGTAATGTATCCAAAATTTTGAGTTACTAGAATTTTACGTGGGACCTACAAAACCTCTTCTACGGATCATCTGACAACTGGTAACTCAATATACTAAAAAGTTAATTTTTGAACCAACAAGTTATGAAACCTAATCTACGGGTTGTGGATCAACATACGGGTTGTATGTTGTCTCGTACATGGGCCTCAGACTTAGAAAATTTCACCAATTCACCTGGGTATCTATGAGGTATCATCTACGCGTTGTAGATGCCCATCGTGGTTTCTTCCAGTGATTTCTCTCAGTTTTCTCACGCATATTCTTAGACTAGGTGAAATGAATTTTGGGTGTGTTACACACGTTATCTTCTACCTCCAGACCATCACTTACACAGGCTATGATTTATTAGATAGGTCATTTAGCCTAGTCTGCTGACACCAAGGCCTCCCGACTTGATTCTTAATTTGCTACATGCATGTTAAAGGCCATAGCAGTGACCTTAGCTCCTATTCATCTAGATCTAACATCTCATCAAGAGATCTTGGATGGTTATGGTCACAAGCTCGATCTTTTCACATGTAGGGTCAAGGATTTAGAGAAGAGGCTGACTTCTATGTTTTCTGAGGATGTCACTGGTATCTGAGCTAATATAGTGAAGCTCCTAGATGAGATGGATAAGCTTCAATCTACAGAGATATCATTGTATTGGATACCCGAGGCACTCACTAGCTTATCCCAGTTCCACCACCAAGGAGTAGCTAGTCGTCAACTTCTACATCCCCTTCTACTACCGCTACTATTGGAGATATCAGAGTTGAGAAAGAGGGTGAGGATAACTTGAGGCCCCGGATACATGAGGAGGATTTAGAGGACACAGAGTCAGATAGGGTTTCCATTATTGAGGTTCTTTTGGGAACAGAGACCCATTATTCCAGATGGCTTTGGAGCGATCCCTTTGAGGACATTCACCAGCTATCTATCGAGAGCATGCTACCTTCTACCATTATAGAGGAGGTTGCTCCTGTTTCTCCACAGGGCACTGATGCCCCGACTCTGGATGCTCCACTATCTAACCCTTCTCCCCCATCTTTACCTACACATGGAGCTTCTTTATCTTGATGTCGTCTTTTTCTATCCCTCCCTTTTTGTTTTTGCTATGGTGCATTGATGACACTGCTCTTTATTTTTTTGGGGGTGGTTTTTAGCACCTAACCCATTTTATTTGGGTTGTATATATTGACAGTTTTTTATATAGTTTATTTTTGTTATTTCTTTTGGGTTGTATATATTACACTTTGGTTTTTATTTAGATATAGTTTTATTTTGTTCTATGTTGTTGACTTGTTGATATTATTGTTGTGGCTGAAATAGACTGACGCCTTTAAGTGCCTTTTGAGTGTTGACTATGATCAATTTCAATGTATCGAATTGTACTTTTGACACACATTTTCTTAGGCAGATTTGACGAGACATTAAAAGTTGCATAATTCAAGTGTGAACTCATAGCATCTTATCATGACTAGATTGAAACCAACTTGGAGTTTTGTGATGATCATTACACTTGAACAAACTCATTTGTTTAAAATAATGTTGGATAATTGATTTTGAAAATCCATGTATGGTGAGGTCTTTTGCTTTGAAAGTTGTTTAATGGTACTTGGAACTTGCCTGGTTGGTCTAATTAATTGACATCAGTGAATAAATGAGAGGATGTTCGGCATTTCTTTGAGTGTCCACCATTAATTTCTTAGACCCCATGACTACCTTCTTTTGATTTTCCATGTGAGTGTGAGCTTTGATTTACACCATTAGAGCCTTACCTTTTCTTTTTGTGGTTGTATTTACCTACCCATGTTTTTTGTGGTGTTTGACTTGATAGAATAATTCAAATTTAAGCCAAAAGCCTAATTTAGGGGTTGGTATGGTTAAGGCAAAAACTGGTTGCGAGAAAGTTGTCCCAGAAGTTTTCAAGGTGTTACAGTCTCAATTGTGTCACACCTAGGGTCGATCTTCACTTGTGACATATTGTCATGTGTATCTATTTTGATCTTCAAACATATGAAAAGATGTTTGAAAATCACTTGTATAATCTTCCTCTCTGTTTAGAATTTGATGCATCATAAAATTTTTAGAGGTTTTTCTTAGCAAGATAATAGAAACAATCTAATGTTTTGGTATACAATTAGTGTAGAGACTATGAAGAGAATTGTGAGCCTCAAAGTAATAAATCTACTAATGAGTGAGAATAAGACCCGAACATGTATTCCGTGATTACTAATAAATTGAGTTCAAATACCAATTTAAGCTAATAGAAGAACTTACAAATTTATGTTCTTTCATAGTTATGAAATAGCTTAATTTCATGTTTGGTAATTTATTTAACTATTTAATTCAAATATAATTATCAAAAGTTAAAATTAATTTGGTACTTTAACATTCACTATAGTTACTTTAGAATGATGAAATGAATAAATCTCAAATAGATTCTATTCATTAACAAACAAAATTTTTAAAAAATAACTTAATTTTTTTTTAGAGCTAGCCAAATATGTTTAATACATCAGCCAGCCATTTATTAATTGATCCTTTTTAAGTTTCTTAAAATCCTCTTCAAATGATCTCCTGAACCCTCACCCTCACCCTGCTCCCATTTTCAATAAAAGTTTTTTCAAGTCACTTTTTTGAAAAGATTTTTACAATTTTCGAAAAATTTAAAAAAAATTAAAATAGAATTTCACCAAAGTTGTAAATATTGAAGGACTACCTATATAAAAAAATATAAAGTAAGATATTTAATAAAGCTGCCAATAAAATCCTAAGTTCCAAACATTCAAATTAAAGATGAATCAAACATATATAACTCTCGCTTGTCACCATTGATAAAATGTAACCACAAAAAAGGTCATCATCCAAAATCAAATATTCATCGAGAAACAAATTAATAAGATGATAATGTAGTTACTAGAATAGAAATCCTAGTATTTTAGTTCCATATTGACGTTTGGTGATGCTCGAGGGAATTTCCTGATTTCAGTAACGAAGGAATAAATTTCCCATTGGTCAATTGACTCAGCAGGCGTAACTATCACCTTTAAAAGCAAAGGGCAACGAGCTAACATAAGCTTCATGAAAAGACGTTCATTTACGTCATTTGCAAAACCTTCCAACTTTATCTTTCGAACTGCCATGAGATCTTCTTCTATGCAGTCAGGTGCTGTCAGATACGTTTGAACTCTGATCATGCTAATTTTCTTATCATAAATTGACCGTGAATGCTACATAAAAACATATATACCCAATTTAGGTGATACAAAAATTATTGGAGTAGCGTAGGAGATCATGAAAGAATGTGAGGAGGATATTTTAAAAGTCTTAATACACATATGATATGAAGGTATAAAAAATAAGTTTTACATAATTATTTATTATATTGCAGGTAACTATTTAAGAAGCATTGATTTCTGTAAAAGGTAAATAACTAACTACTAGCAACCGACTTACATTGATAATGTACTAATTTTATACTATTAATATATAATTTAAATTTATGTTAACTAAGTATATATATATATATAGATATAAATATTGATTTATATACTTCCATATGTAGATACACAATGTATGTCAAACTACTTTCATATGTAGAGTAAATTATAACATTCTGGCCACATATTACATACACAATCTCTTAAAAGTAAGATAGTGTTATTATCCCTCTTTATTGCATTTCAGGTAGCATTATTTCTTTTTCAATTTGTTGAAAATAGCATATTTTTATATTTAAAAATAATTTATAGCTACACAAATATCATTTTCAAATACAAAAAAAAACATACCTCAAGATTTATAATATTATTTGCATGACACTAATGACTTGCTAATAAATATCATGTACACAAATGATTACCTCGAGCACAAAGGATTGAAGTTGGGGAGAATTGTTAAGTAAGAATATAACTGCTGAAATTTGAGCTTCATTTGCAAAGCTTAAACCTAAATTGAGACTCAGCAAATTCTCAAATTGAATCCCAAGCCTCTTTGGAAAAACCTCTGGAACTGTAAACTTTAAAAGGAAAAAATTACAGAATTAGAGAGGGACCTTTAACAATTTAATACATGATTGAATTTGACTCATAATGATTAATTATCAAATTAGAATTGTGATTGTCAAATAATTAAACAGTCAAAAGCTATATACTTATGATACTTAGTTGATATTCACAATTACAAAGTTGTTCCTATCCGAGACAGACAATAACATAGATAATTAGATGATTTATGACGAACTATATATGAAATAGAATAAGCCAATAGATGTGTATGCAACGTACCTTGAAGAAATGATTGTTGAAGAAAAAGCTTGTAAGATTAGGAAAAGAACAAATAATTTCTCTCAAAGTAAGCTTTGCTGAAGATGCATAGCTCTCGATTCTACCGCATGACACAATATTCAACACTTTAAGTTTGATATAGACTTTGATGAATGAGAAATCCATAAAATGACTATTCATAATCTGCAAGAAAAGTAGCTGCGGCGCGGAGATATTAAGGTACGGGAGACCTTTACAACATACAAGACACATGGTCAAGAGCAGTGGAGCATCTACAACAGTATATACCGAAATTGAATCAAAGTCTACTTCTGCCAAATAAAGCCTCACAAGATTCTGAAATATTGTAGTTGCAAGAGGCATCTTGAATGAACAATTGGTGATGCTCAAATAACTCAATCCAGAATTGAGCAAGAAAGATGGCAAAGTATATGTGGATTCAAACGAATCAATCGTGAGTTCCTTAACACCTTTGTTGGAGACACATTGCATCCAATTATAAAGGTCCCAATCATATAAATCTAGGCTTGATATGTCAAGTACAAGTTTGATCAAGGGACCCTTATGTCCAAAGAGAATTCCGTTGACAATATCTTTAAAGTCAAAATGGTGATTTAGGCCCTTACGAAACTCGTTATCTAGCACGAGAATTGGATGTGAACACCATATTTCATCCCATTTTTTTGACAACACGGCCATTCGTGCTACCTCTTTCATTGTCAAACGATTTAGAATATTATTTAGAAGGTCTCTTGGCAATTCAGTTATTCTGTCTATATCATGACCTTCATAGTTTTGGGAAGTATAATTTCTTCTTCCGCCACGAGTCCTACTTAAGCTGGTTACAAAAAAAGGCAATTATGAAGAAATAAAATTTTTATGTAAGATTCATATAGATAAAATGACCTATGAATAAATATGGTATAGAGTCAAATTAAACCTGTAAGAATTAAGGGTGATTTTCTTTCATTTTTGTCTAATGAAATAGGAAAAAAGAAGTTATTCATTTAATAAATAATATTAGGATAAAGTAAGGAAATAATAGAGAAGTTGCAACTCTGAATAACATTGGGATCACACACAATTATATATGTGTCTATCAAAGTACAATATAATTTAAAGAGAGATTTTTTTTTTTAAAAAAAATAGAACTTTACAACCATTCGAACTCTTAATTATTACTATCAGCCTACTAATTACTATAGTTGTTTCCTATGGTCAATCACTTTTCACATTACAAGCATCACTATTACCAACCAACCACTAAATAACTATCAACCATCACTTTCATTCACAACCGATGGCAATTACCATCAACACCTCCACCACCATTTCTATAATTACTATAGTTGTCTATAGCACTACCACCATTTCTAGGGGAGAAACGCCACAACCATCCACCACACAAACACCACCTTACAACTACAAATATTTTTATAATTTTTTATTTAAAAATAAATAATTATTATAAATAATCAACTATTAAGATGAATTATATATATATATATATATATATATATTCAGATTCACTCATTTAATCTTTTAAAAGAATGACTTCTAAAACTTAATCCCATTTACAATTGACATCTCCTTTTTTTTTATACCTTGTTGAGATCTCCCATCCTTTTTGACCCCTTTGTGACACGTACTCACTCTCTAAAGTTGAAGGTGATGAGCCATTTGGGCTCTTTAAACTACCCCCCGCTCCTCCGACTTTAATACACTTATACCTTCTAGAAAAGAACGATTAAAAAAACTTTATCTTTTAGCTTTATAATTTAACACACAAAAACTTAATTTGATCAACATTAAGGTTTATTAGAGGAACAAACACATAATAAAGATAAAATTAATTCATATGACACATCTTTTTTTTAAAAATAAGATCTCTTAAGAACATAAAGAAAATTTTATGTTGAAGCATCAAATCAACTCAGATCTTTTTACACATCAAATTAATGTTACACACGATATTCAAGAATTTACAAAAGTAATATTCCTAAAGAGAGAAAAAATCAAAGACGAATAGTATTAGATCGAATAAATTTTATCTAAAGATATTGAAAAAGGAAAAAAAAAGAAAAGAAAAATAAAATGTAACATACCTAGCCATTAGAGTCAAACAAAGAGAAAACTGCATATAAAATTTTGCCTCATACTTCTTATTTATAGATGAGAATGAAGTAAATATATTTGACTCATTTATTAAAGTAGTCTAATCTCATTTAATGTATTTTGCCTCTTACTACTTGTTTATAAATAAATAATTTTTTTCCTCTTACTACTTAGCCATTAAGTAAATATATTTCTACTATAGTAATCTAATCTCATTTAATGTATTTGACTCTAAAATCTCATTTGTTTTTTTTAATTAAATAGTGGGCTCAAGGCCCATTTTATTAGTAATAAAAATCTGTTACATGTTGAAATTGGACCGCCCAACACCATTTTGTTTTTAGGTGCTTTTGGATTTTAAAACATTTTTTAATTTTTAGAAGTGTTTGGCAAAGACACAAAGTGTTTTAAGCACTTTATTTTAGGCATAAAAAGTACAATAAAAAAAACCCAAAAGTTTTTTATATGAACTCGATATGAACTTATTATACCGCAAACAACTTTTCAAGTCTATGTAATACACTTCTTTTTTATATGAAATATTTGAGATTGAACCATTATTAAAACATCACATGTCCAAAAATTTTAACTTCTTTTGAATTATTTCATGGGGATATTGAGCTAATATTATTAACAATGGTGGAATTTTACAATTACTAATACTACAAGTTCTAAAAATTATTTTACTTGTTTCAATCAAATTCTATCAATGGAAAAAAGTTGGTGTTACGGTTTAGTTTATCGCATGCAGTTGAATCAATATATTGAATAATAGTTCTCTCTCTCTCACATTCAAGAAACAAACCAAACTTTTGCATAAAAATGAAGTGTAGTGATCTGTCCCGTCGTCTTCACACCCCTGGAGGATACCTTTGGCGTGTCTAATACTTAAAGAACCATTGTTAATTCTCCAAGAGAACTATCTGGTCTCATCGTCATATCATACTCAACCGTGGAAGAAAATACTCAAAGAAAAGACTATGAATTAAACTAAATAACCAAGTCTTTATGTAAATAGAAATTTTCAGTAAATCCCCTTTTCCTCCATTATAAAGGGGGAGCAGTTCTTGATCTCGAAAAACACAAAAAAACATTCACTCCTTTTAAACGAATATTCCATAGAGTTTGCTCGAGTTCTGAAGACTTCTGAAACCAGAAGCTTCTGGTTCTTGGAATAAAGAAATACATAGGTGAAACCCATTCGTGCTGAAGGATTTTTCTCCTAATTCGTTAAAGTCCCGGTTTGCTGCCTTCAGAAAGGTAACAATCGTGGTCTTGTTTTTCTTCATTCTGTTTGAATATGAATGTTTCATTATGAAAGGGATTACTATGTTACATATTATGATTCCCGTTTGAGTTCATGTAAATCTCCTGTCGATTTTGACTAGGTTCCTGTTTAGGATGAAGTCGTAGCTATTTTGTATTGTTTCCAGTTCGATGTTTGTCGTATGAATCTTTATTATACAGTAGGTGATTGCTTTCACTAAAGATCAAGATCCTCTATTCAATGTCTATGGAGCATCTACACTCATCTAGAAGGTGCTAAGACAAGCCCCAAGCAACCTCAAAGGAGTAAATATAACTACCCAACATAAGTAAGAAAAAGGCTCCTCCGGATAGTAAGGAGAGCTCACTAACTCTGGAAGCAAGAAACTGGACCTTAACGATACGCTTGCTGAAGTCTTCTATCACCTGTATCTGCATCATTGATGATGCAGGCCCAAACAAATATCAGTACATAGAATATACTAGTATGTAAAATGGCTCAAGAAACAAGTAAACCTCGGACACCAATCAATTAACTCGACTCAACAATCAAATCAACAATCAATGGCTCAACTCAATAAATATGCAGGTTTAATAACAAAGTTATGCTTTGAAAATAAACTCAGTGTTACTGGGGAGTTTCTCTTAACTAACATAACTCTCACCACCTTTAATTTGGTTATGTACAACGAAGGTGACGTTGTTGCCACACCCATCCAAAACTTACCAAGGTAAAGGATGATTAACTCTTTCTTAGATCTAACATCAATGTCCATTTCTTTTGGGACAAGAGCCACCATAATTAATAGCACAACTATCCTATGTTGGCAATGAGTTTATGGGTTGGAGTCGTTACCAACTTGTACCTATAATAGTGCTCAATACTCCTCCCAAGGCTAAAATATGTTCATTTCAATCAATCCAATCTAGTCTTCAGACTTATTCCAATCAATCTCAATCCAATCACTCCAAAAACCAACAATCAAGATTATCAATCATGCATGCTATGAGAACTCATCAAATTATTTTTGTGAGACCCCGTTGTAACGACTTGGTCCAACACTGTGAAGTATTGTCCACTCATGGGCCTAGCCCATCACGAATTTGTCCCTTTGGGCTCATCTCGAAAGGCGCCTCACAGTATGTAGACCAGTCCTTTACTTATATACCCAACACCTCTCTTCACAGTATGTAGACCAGTCCTTTACTTATATACCCAACATCTCTCCTGTGTTTTGCCGATGTGGAATATCTCATCTCAAGATGGGTTGTTACGTACACCCCCTCTATAGACTTAGCGTCATCGCTGAGCTTTGCCTCTCCGTATGGGAATCGCCTAGACTCAGCACTGAGGTTTTTCCCACCTCATCGGGATTCACCTAAACTCAGCTGAACTCTAGCCCCACATCAACAAGGCTGACACAGGAGTGGCTCTAATACCATCTGTAACGACCTGACCCAACATTGTGAAGTATTGTCTGCTCTTGGGCCTAGCCCATCACGGATTTGTCCCTTAAAGCTCACCCCAAAAGGCGCCTCACAGTATGTAGACCATTCCTTTACTTATATGCCCATCATCTCTCATGTGTTTTGCCGATGTGGAACATCTCATCTCAAGATGGATTGTTACACCCGTGTTTCTCGTTTTTCATTATATATATGGTATGGCATGTTATATAAGACATATATGATTTTTGATATAACCTAAGGAAAAAGGTATCCAATAATTAGTAATATCAAGGAATTAAAGTTTTAAGTCAAAGGAATTCTCTAAATACACATTTGGGATTAGAGAAATGACCCGGGTGACACCTCACCCTTTCGAAAGGTTTAAATTATATTTCACTTTTCGAATGGAACTAAAAGTGTCTAATTTGATAATGATGGATTTTTAAAGGGTATTTTAATAGCACAAAGGTCATATGTTAAGTTTTAGAATTAACAAAGTTGCAAGATAGAGGTTGGCCAAAGTTACCGTAAGCTTGTTTAAGAAATTCTTCTTAAATTTGGGTCAAATGTATCAAGGCATATCTCCAAATGTATAAAGACTTAGGAGTCCTAGGACCTATAAAATTAAAGCTCTACGAGTGTAATTTGCTAATCACAAAATAGCGTATCAATCCAACTTCAAAATAAAAGGTTATGACAGGTTTTCTGAGACTGCCTGAGCAAGAACTGGGTCTTGGGCAAGGTTGGGTCAAGCTCACTTATATGTCGGCTAATTAGACCTTTGAAAGCACAAAATTTTCGTCTCAAAATAATTATGAAGGTGAAGATAAAGCTCCCACAAGGTCCCTAAGCAATTCAGGTACGTTCATCATGTTTTTACTGTTAAAATTTGTCCTTGTGCCTAGAAATATGTGCCTTACGCTTTGCAATTGTCCTCCCCTCTTATTAGTTGTGTTTGGGTAGTTTTTGGACTGTATAAAAGTGGTGTTTTTACTAGTTATTCAAAGTTTGCAGCTGGTGCACTCAGTAATAATCTTGGGGCTCTTTTACGATCATTTCCACAATCTTCAGTATAATGCTCCAATCTAAACTACTAAGGTAGTTGATTCTTTTTAAATATTTTCTTTTACTAAGTGACATGCAACCAAGTATAAGCATTATGTAAATCACCTTTGTGAATTTTTTCAGAGTTAAGCCTTCATTCTAAATGTTGAGTTAAGTTCTCAAACTTATTCAAAAGACACATAAGATCCCATGAGTCATGTGTATATGCTACGACAATGGCTATGATGTTATGAGAATAAGTGTACCAATGGGCCAAGATTGGCTAAATGACAATGATTGTGATGTTACAAGAATAAGTGTACAAATGATCCAAGATTGGTTAAGTTCTTGCTATGGCCTACTATGTGCATTAAATATTCATAGCATACATTGCACGTTACACATGAACTTCGAGCTATAATCAGAGGTATGAGACTTATTTGCCCAAATGATATAGATATACATATGTGTATATCATATAGATGGCATGAAATGCCCGATAAATTTATCAAAATACCCCTAGAGGAGAGACGTGCATAACGCGTTTTCCATCCTTAGATGGCAAATCTGAGACTGGATTTGAAATTAGCATAAAAATTGAGTGAGAAAATGATCTTGGTCGATTTTTAGAGCAACCGAATCGAAAAATATTTTTTTGATCCAAAAATCGAAACAATGTCTGTATGCGTCAGGGCCGCGATGCACCTTGGTCGCGGACCCTGACTTATATTTTTTTAAAATTTTTTTCGACAGGAGTGGAGAAACTTATTCCGAAGTGAAGTTTCATTTTTTTTCTTGAGGGGCATTCTAGACTCTTCTCTACCCCTCATAAATGTAGACCGTGATTAATTAAGTCATTTTTAGTCGAAAAAGGGTTTTCTAAAGCCTCTAAACGCACAAAGACTAGATTAAAGCTATTGAGAGAAGAAGAGAAGAAGCAAGGGTTCTTGAGGTCAAGGTTGAATAGTTCTTCAATTCGAGATATGTAAGGCTACCTAAAGCATTGGATTATGCTCATCCACACGCTCCTTCATCAACTTGAGTCGAGATTATGAGTATTAATTACATACTTCAAGACCTATGATTCTTAAGTCTTAAGTTCTTGTACGTCTTGGAGTTTTCATGAACATAACTGAGTTAATTTACGAGTTGCATCATTATTATCACGAAATATGAACGTTATTTCGAATTCTTGATACCCTAACCCTAAACTTAGTATTTTCTTTGCTCACTAAATTGAAATTATGAATCTAACCTTTTAAACCAAGTAAGTGAAACCTGAGAAGTATGTTTCCTTATTTCATAAATGCATCCAATGAATACCTATTATGTCTTATGTGCTGAGCATAGATGATATGATGTCACTTGACCGTAATTTGTGAGAGTCTTGCATGATGTGAGTTAGGGTTTTGAGTTGCATTGGATGAATGATAGTCCTAAGTTATTGAGTTGTTAAGAAATTGAGTAGAGTTACTGAGAACTGAGTTGAGCTTGAGTAGATTTTCATGAAACGTTTTATTCTTGGAAGGAGTATTGAGCAGCGAGTTAGGTGATTGATGAGCACCCCAAAACTACGTTGCCCGCGTAGGATAGTCGTACAGTTAACTCAGGTGGCTCACGTCCCAATAGGTGGCCATACTCTTTGGATCCAAAAGAGAGAGGTAGAGGTTGACGTCTTATTCCTTGGCAAGTTTAGGACGGGCATGGCAATGATGTCTTTTCATTCTACATCACCAGAGCTCATGGTGGGGTGGAGAGATATGTCGGTTAGAGAAACTTTCAAGCAACACTTGAGTTCACCTATCAGGATTTTCGAACTAAGATGCATTACATATTAAGTCTAGTTCTAAAGCATGATTTCAAACTTTAACTTGCATCAATTACTTGAGTTGAGTTATGAGATGAGGAGTTGAGTCTCGCGTCTAGTCATTTGATTGAGTTTGAGCCTTAATTGTTTCTTGTGTTATTTTACATACCATACATTCCACGTACTTACGCCACACGGTGCTGCATCATTTCATGATGCAGATATCGGTGATAGAGGACTTCAGCTGACGCACTGTTGAGGTTCAGAGTTCTTGAGTTCCAGATTTGGTTAGCCCTCCTTGCCATTCTGAGGATCATTCTTTATTTCACTAGTATTTCTATTTTCTTTAAATTGGGTAGCCATGACTTGTCATGGTACCATCTAGACAGAGTAGAGGCTTCATAGACCTTGAGTAGAGTATTGTTGAGTATTTCATCTTCTAGACTTGATCTATTTTGGAGACTATTTATGAGATCTTTATCTTTCCCTTAATACTTGTATTGAGTATTTCTTCCGTTGTTGAGTAAGATGTGATGATGAGGTCAGGTGGTTATCTTGAGGAATTAACAATGGTTCTTCAAGTTCCAGCCACACTAAGGGTACCCGCCCGGGGCGTGACAAGCTTGGTATCAAAGCATAGAGTTCAAGTGTCTTAGATTGTCTATGAAGCCGTGTCTAGTAGAGTCTTGTTTATGAGTGTGTTGTGCACCACACTTTATAAGTAGGAGGTTATAGAACATTAGGAATGGTTACACTTCTTTGGTGTTCAGAGTTCGTGTGATAGAGTTTAACTCTATAAAAATTCCAGTCTAATTCGTGCATTACGCGTTTGCAAATCATGCCTCCTAAGCGTACATGTAACAACCCATATTGACATGAGATATCCCACATCGGCAAAACAAAGGAGAGATGCTGGGTATATAGGTAAAGGACTAGTCTATATTCTGTGAAGCGCCTTTTAAGGTCAGCCCAAAGGAATAAATTCATGATGGGCCTACCCAAGAGCGAACAATATTTCATAGTGTTAGGCCAGGTCATTACAGGTGGTATCAAAGACACTCCTGTGTCAACCTTGTCAATGTGTGGATAGAGTTCAACTGAGTTTAGGCGAATCTCAATAAGGTGGGGCAAACCTCAATGCTAAGTCTAGGCGAATCCCATGCAGTGGGGCAAACCTCAGTGAGGACGCTGAGTCCATAAAGGGGGTGTATGTAACAACCCATCTTGAGATGAGATGTCCCACATCGATAAAACACAGGAGAGATGTTGGGTATATAAGTAAAGGACTGGTCTACATACTGTGAGGTGCCTTTTGGGGTGAGCCCAAAGGGGAAAATCTGTGATCGGTCAGGCTCAAGAGCTAGATAATACTTCACAGTGTTGGGCTAGGGCATTACAGTACATCATCCCAATGAGATGTTCAAACCCCAAACATTGAGAATCCTCCACCAGAGGTCCCAACTCAGGTAGGAACAAGGAGGCGGGGTCGACCTACCAGGACTACTGAGGCACCATAGGCACCTCTTACTTTGCCAGCCTCCACCTCAGAGGCAAACTTTAGGGGAGCTATTTCGATGCTCACCCAACTAGTGGTCTCCTAGAATAGCAGCCAAGGTCCCCAAGCCCCTAGCTGTAAGGACTTGAAATTTTTGTAGCATCTTTATCGGACTTCGTAATGTCGCCCCGTAAGAAAATTTGACCATGTGTTACCTCAAGGGAGCCCCACACGGTCCATGTGAGGTCATACGGCTTGTGTGGCCTCCAGTGGGGGTATACTTGGCCTTATTCTTTTGAATAAGAGGACTTGGCAGGGAATTTGGAGCTAAGGAACGTCACACCGGGACCCCACATGGACCGTGTGACACTTCACGAACTGTGTGGAGGGTTGTGTGATGGCCTTGAGCCTGAAAGGCCAACAATAGAAGCCAAGTGAAGTCACATGGCCACCTTCATAGGCCGTGTAAAGGCTCACGAGCCGTGTGGCTGGCCGTAAGGATTCCAACGCGAATTTTCTTCTAAGTATAGAATCATCCTCTCGTAACTTGTCGTGGGAATTTTTTTCCAAGTCTAGGCATACGGGCACCTACACGACTCCTGTAGCTTCACACGGGCCGTGTGGCCCATCCGTGTGGCTAACCTTGCTTCAAAATATTCTAAGTGTTGAATTTTGGTTCCGGACCTCCGTCAGGCAAACTATTTGGCTAAGTGTTGGTTCACGGGCACTGTTCATGCCAATGAAGTGCTTCATATGCCATGTAACCTCTAGTGAAGTGACAACATGCCATTTTTCTATCCATTTCATTAATGACATTTTTGTAAATCTGGTTTACCCTAATGGTCTTTTAAGACTTCCCATATTATCTAAAGACTCCCTAATTCCCTACACCCTATTCATAATACTCTAAATTTACTCCTCACATCTCGACTCTATCAAAATTCTCTCCAAGTCTTTCTTTCGAGACTCAAGCTAGGATTCAATTGGAGTTCAACTTTAAGCTCAATTCTTCTCAAATTCCTCTTCCTAATCAAGGTATGTGGGATTGATTCTTGGTCCCTTTCAACCAAGAAGAGCCAAACTCTTTTCAATTGATTTACATAGAATTTTGCTTACTTTAAATACGGGTTTTATAAATTAAAATTTAATTGATGTACGGGCTGTACTTTTTTTATGATTTTAAGTTACTTTAAGCCCTATTATGATGATTACATTGAAGTTATGAACATACATGTCCCCTTTAAGCTTAATTTAAGCATGGGTGATTTGTATATGTTTTAAATATGGATTTGATTATGGATTCACTTCAATCTCATATTATATTATTGATTTTAGATTGAATCTCAATTACACATGATATTCCCTCATCATCCATGCATATGCACTCATGAACATTGGTTTTTATGGAAATTATAAAGTGGGTTAAGCCCAATTATCTTTTTATAATATGATTTTGATAAGGTATTGGTTATGACAAGAATGTGATCATATATATGTCAATGCTTATGGCTCTTTGAGCATTTGGGTGCTTGTATTATTCCGTATATGTTAATGAGCTATTCTGTGCATGAGTATTATGGTTATGAATTATATTTTGGCTTTTGAGACTAAATGTGCATTGAGAGAATTGAAAATGACTACCGTCTCTTCAAAGCATGTATATATGTACGTATCATGCCGGCTTAGCACCGATGGATAGAGTTCTCTTTCCTTGAACTATGTGCCTAGAATAGGTTATGTGAAAATTCTATCCAAAATGGGGATGCCCGTAAGGAGGGTTGCTTCATAAGAAATGGGGATGATCATAAGGTGAAGTATAATATGATATGATATGTTATATGTAAAACTCTTATCCGAAATGAGGATGCCCATAAGAAAGGTTGCTTCATACGAAATGGAGATGCCCGTAAGGTGAAGTATGGTTTATATTTGGCAAGTAGACCACCTATTTACCAGTGAGGGGATTTTATCGGGATTCCAAGTAATAGCTTGCTTGGTCTTACTCATGTCGGTTGAGGTCACATCCCCACTATATATGAGCATTATTGTATTTCATGCATCATGGATTTCATAGCATATCTTTATACTATTCTCCTTTGGATATATGTTTCTTCTATATTATGTGCCCTTGTCATCTTACATTGAAATACAGGTTTGATAAGTCATATGCATTGTATGCCCCCATACTTCGTACATTCAAACGTACTAACACATACTTTTGCCTACATGATCTCACCATGTTGGGACCGAGGAATACATCTATCCACCGCATAATATTTAGCTCGGATTTCAAGTTTTTCTTGTCGTGGTGAGTCCTATCTTCCAAGGACAAGCCACCTTCCTCTACCTATGTTGCTTCCATTGTGTTATTTATTTTGAGGGTGAGCTTAGGATATGTCTTGGTCCCCATCCCATCTTATGTCTAGAGGCATTGTTGGACATCTTGTAGACTCTCGTTGGATCTATATGCTATGTATGATATTTGAAGCCTACGATTACGGCTATTTATTGGATATGGCTATCATGGATTGATTATGAGGATTATGATACGTATGTATGTTTGATGTGGAAATGTGGAAGATCCTAAGTCCCGAATTGCCCCCATAGAGTGGGTCCTACCTACCCACCCTTTAGTCTTTATGTACTACATGTATGTGAAGTCATGTTAATCCCTTTCCCTATGATATCCCCATAACACGAGTCCTACTTTCCCGTCTCTTAGAATTATGTGTTTATTATTTGGACACGCTTACGAACCGATGATCTGAATTGGGATACTTTGAGGCTTGTATGGGGACTCTCGAGTTCATATTCGCCATGTCACTCATAGGCTCTAGGCTCGGGTCGTGACACTAGCTCCAGCTCCCAAGAGCCAACTGCTGCAACTAGGCTCTAAGACTTTTTGAGAATGAACCCGACAGTCTACACGGGGTCGAAAGTTAAGGAGGACTCATAGAATTTCATCGACAAGATGTGCAAGGTGTTGAGGGCTATGCATGTGACTGAGGTTGAGGGAGTTGAGCTTACCTCTTATAAGCTCAAGGATGCAACAAACATCTGGTATAACCAATGGGAAGATAGTTGAGGTGAGGATGTTGAGCCTGCTAAGTGGAGTGAGTTTGGGAGTACATTTCTCGATCGTTTCTTTCCCTAAGAGTTGAGGGAGGCAAAGTTTGACGAGTTCATGAACTTAAAGCAAAAAGGATTGACGGTGAAGAGTACAACCTTAAGTTCATTAAGTTGTCCAAGTATGCTTTAGAGATGGTCCAAGACATGAGGGCAAGGATGAGAAAATTCGTGTCTGGGTTGGGTAAACAGGTGAAGAGGGAGTGCAAGGAAGCTTCACTAATCCCGGGTATGGATATCTCCAGAATTATGGTATATGCCCAGAAAACTGAGGAGGATAAGAAGAAAGATAGAGAAGAGCATTTGAGTGAGAAAGCCAAGTCAGTAGGGAATGGTCCTAGCTAGCACAAACAGGATAAGCGGGATAAATCATACTTTCAGAAGAGGCATTCAAGGCATGCACAATCATCAGGAAGTGCACCAACTCCAAATATCAATTATTATCAAAGATCCCAAGGTCAGTCGTACTTTAGAGCACAGGGATAGCAGGCCAGTGTGACCCTTGGCTCAAGAGGGAAACCCCCTTGTGGGAAGTGTGGTAGAATGCATTTAGGAGAATGCAAGGAGGGAAGAAATGACTGCTACAAGTGTGTCCAGACAAGTCACTTCCTAAGAAAATGTCCACTTTAGGGTAATAAAACGCAACCTTCTACTACAATGCCACCACCCAAGGGTAACTGAAAAGGTGCTATACCGGGGATAAATAGAGGAACGAATCGTCTATATACAATGGGAACCGATGGGACCAAGAGGTTTCACCAGATGTTATGACGGGTATACTTCGAGTCTTTACCTTCGATTGTTATGCTTTGCTTGATCTAGAGGAAACAATGTCTTTTGTGATGCCATATGTGGCTAGAAAATTTGAGATTTCTCCTGAGTGTTTACTTGAGCCTTTCCCTATTTCTACTCCTGTTGGCGAGTCTATCATCGCCAAGAGAGTCTATAGGGAGTGCATAGTGTCTATCTACTATAGGGATACTTTTGCTGATTTGGTTGAGTTGAAGATGGTTGACTTTGATGTAATCCTTGGTATGGACTGGCTTCATGCCTGGTATGCCTCTGTTGACTGTAGTTATGAACTATCAAATTTCAATTTCCAAATGAGCCTACTATAGATTGGAAGGAAGATTCTGTCGCACCTAAGGGCAAGTTTATTTCTTACCTTAGAGCTAGAAAGTTAATCTCTATAGGGTGCGTCTACCATCTCGTGCGGGTCAATTTTGATGATGTTGAGCCTCCTACTCTTGAGTCAGTCCTGATTATGAGTGAGTTTCCAAAAGTATTTTATGAAGATCTACCTAGAGTCCCTCCCGATAAGGAGATCGACTTCGGGATCGATGTTCTTTTCGATACCTAGCCTATCTATATCCCACCTTATAAGATGACCCCCGCTGAGTTGAAAGAGCCGTTGAGGGACTTGTTAGAGAAGGGCTTTATCAGGCTGAGTGTTTCTTCTTGGGGTGCTCCCATTTTTTTCGTGCAAAAGAAAGATGGGTCTCTCAGAATGTGCATAGATTATAGACAACTGAACAAGGTCAATATCAAAAATAAATATCCTCTCCCAAGGATAGATGATCTGTTTGACCAACTTCAGGGCGCCTTTGGTTTCTCAAAGATAGACCTCAAATTTGGCTACCATAAGTTTAAAGTGAGGGAATGTGACATTCCAAAGACAACCTTTAAGACTAGATATAGTCACTTTGAGTTCTCGGTCATGTCCTTTGGGCTGACGAACGACCTGCAGCCTTCATTAACTTAATAAATAGAGTGTTCATACCCTATCTTGGCATGTTTATAATCGTGTTCGTCGATGACATTCTAGTGTATTAGAAGGATGAGGAGGAGCATACCAATTATGTTAGAGTTTTCCTTTAGACCCTTAAGGACCATGAGTTGTATGGAAAGTTCTCGAAATGTGAGTTTTGGCTCAAGTTAGTAACTTTCATAGGCCATGTTATTTCGGGTGATGGTGTTCGAGTAGATGCCGAGAAGATTGAAGCTGTTAAGAATTGGCCAAGACTGACCTCTCCAACTGATATAAGAAGTTTCTTGGGATTGGTAGGCTAATACTGCAGGTTTCTTGACAGATTTTCTTCCGTATCCGCACCATTGGCCAAATAGACTTAGAAAAAGGTCAAGTTTCAGTAGTCTGAGGAATGTCAGAAGAGCTTCCAAGAGTTGAAGACTAGATTGACTATTGCACCTGTATTGACTTTGCTCGATGGGACGGAGGATTTTGTAATATATTTTGATGCGTCAACAGTTCGGTTGGGTTGTTTGTTGATGCAGAGGGGGAAGGTGATATCCTATGCTTCTAGGCAACTTAAGGTTCATGAAAAGAACTATCCAACCCATGATCTTAAGTTGGTGGCGGTGGTGTTTGCACTTCAAATCTGGCGCCACTACTTGTATGGAGTGCATGTGGATGTGTTCACAAACCACAAGAGCTTGCAGTATGTCTTTAGTCAGAGAGAGCTCAACTTGCGACAGAGGAGATGATTGGAGTTGCTCAAGGATTATGACATGAGCATCATCTACCACCCAGGTAAAGATAACATTGTTGTAGACGCTCTTTGTAGGTTGTCAATGGGTAGCACGACCCATGTTGAGGAAGGAAAGAAAGAGTTAGTGAAGGAAGTGCATAGATTGGCTCGATTGGGAGTTCAACTCGAGGAGAATAACAAGGGATGAGACAATGTTCAGAGCGGGTCTACATCATCTCTAGTGACAGAGGTAAAGAAGAAGCAAGATCGAGATCCTATCATACTCTAATTAAAGGAGGCTATCCACAAACAAAAATGAGATGGTCTTCTCCAAAGGGGGAGATGGGGGTGTTGAGATACCAGAGTAGGTTATGTGTTCCCGATGTTGATTGTATTCGAGAGAGAATCATGGATGAAACTCATAGCTTTAGGTATTCCATTCATCTTGGCTCTACCAAGATGTACCATGACTTGAGGAAAGTTTATCGGTGGAGTGGAATGAAGAGGGATATCATTTAGTTTGTTTCTAAGTGCTCGAGTTGTCAGTAAGTCAAAGTTAAGCATCAAAGGCCATGTGGATTGGCACATAACCTTAAGATTTCAAAATTGAAGTGGGAGATGATCAACATTGACTTTGTTACCAGTTTACCGAGGTCTCGAAAACAACATGATTCAATATGGGTTATCATGGATAGGATGACCAAGTCGGCTCATTTCTTAGAAGTTAAGACAACCAATACCATGGAGGAGTATGCCAAATTGTACGTCCAAGAGATTGTGGGATTGCATGGAGTTCCCTTGACCATCATCTCGGACAAAGGAGCTCAATTCACCACCCTATTTAGGAGATCTATCTAGAAGGGATTGGGTATAAAGGTAAATCTGAGTACAACCTTTCATCCACAGATGGCCAGGTAGAGCGTACCATTCAAACATTAGAAGATATGTTTAGACCTTGTGTTGTTGACTTCGAAGGAAATTGGGATGACCATCTACCATTGACTGAATTTGTATATCAATAGTTATCATACAAGCATTCAAACGACCCCCTAGGAGGCGTTGTATGGGAGGAGATATAGACCACCTAATGGGTGGTTTAAGGTTGGAGAAGCTGAGTTGGTTGGACCTGATCTTGTCCACCAATCGATGGAGAAGGTAAAGGTCATCAAAGAGAGGTTGAAAACTGCACTGAGCCGCCAAAAGTCTTACACTGATGTAAGGAGAAGAGACTTAGAGTTTGAGATGAATGATTAGGTGTACTTGAAGGTGTCACCCATGAAGGGTGTCATGTGGTTTGGGAAGAAGGGAAAATTAAGTCCTCGCTATATTGTCCCTTATCAGATCATGAGGAGGATTAGGAAGGTTGCTTATGAGTAGGAGTTGCCTTCTGAGTTAGACACAATTCATCCAGTATTCCATGTTTCGATGTTGAAGAAGTTCTTGAGAGATCCTGCCCTGATGATCCTCGTTGAGAACATTGGAATAAAGGATAGCTTGTCCTATGAAGAGATTCCAGTCCAAATCCTTGATCGCCAGATTCACAAGTTGAGGACCAAAGAGATCGCTTCAGTCAAAGTCCTGTGGAGAAATCAATTTGTTGAGAAATACATGTGGGAGGATATAAGAGCTAAATACCTGCACCTATTCATTCCAAATGATGAGGATGTGAAGGTAATGTTCCTATCCTTGACTTAATTGATGTTCCTATTCTTGAGCTGACGTGTCTGTCCTTGAGTCTGAGTAAAGTTTATGAGGATTCGAGAGTTTGAGTTGTTAAGTGAATATTGAGATGAGTTCTGATTCTATTCGTGCTTTTACACCCACCTCTACTCATCATTTGAGGACCAATGATCCCAAGGGGGAGATAATGTAACGCTCGATAAAATTACCAAAATATATACCCAATTGGTGCTGCCAGATTCTTTTGAACTCTGATCACGCTAATTTCCTCATCATAAATTGACCCTGAATGCTACATAAAAACATATATACCGATTTAGGTGATACACAAATTATTGGAGTAGCGTAGGAAATCATGAAAGAATGCAAGGAGAATGTTTTAAAAGGCTTAAAACACATATAGTATGACGATATAAAAAAATATTTTTAAACAATCATTTATTGTACTGCAGGTAACTATTTAAGACTCATCGATTTCTATGAATGGTAAATAATTAACTACTAGTGGTTGACTTACATTGATAATTTACTAGTTTTTATACTATTAATATATAATTTAAATTCATGTAGCTGAGCATATATATATATATATATATATATATATATATATATATATATAAATCTGAATTAATCTAGAAAAGTATATATATGTCAAGCTACTTTTATATATAGAGTAAAGTATATCATTTTGGCCACATATTACTTACACAATCTCTTAAAAGTAAGATAGCATTATTATCCTCTTTAATGCATTTCATGTAGCATTATTTCTTTTTCAATTTGTTGAAAATGGCATATTTTTATATTTAGAAATATGTATAGCTACACAAATATCATTTTCAAATACAAAAGAAAACATATCTCAAGATTTATAATGTTATTTGCATGACACTAATGACTTGCTAATAAATACCATGTACACAAATGATTACCTCGAGCACAAAGAATTGCAGTTGGGGAGAATTGTTAAGTAAGAATATAACTGCGAAAATTTGAACTTCATTAGTAAAGCTTTATCCTAAATTGTGACTTAGAAAATTCTCTAATTGAATCCAAGCTTCTTTGAAAAAACCTCTAGAACTGTAAACTTTAAAAGAAAAATATTACAGAATTAGAAAGAGACCTTTAACAATTTAAGACACTATTGAATTTGACTCATAATGATTAATTGTCAAATAATAAAATGATTAATTGTCAAATAATAAAATGATTAATTGTCAAATAATAATTGTGACTCTCAAGTAATTAAACAAGCAAAAGCTATATACTTATGGTATTTAGTTGATATTCACCATTACAAAATTGTTCCTACTCAAGAGACAAACAACAACAAAATTGTTTTCAAGACTCAACTCTAGTTCTCAACGTTGACTCAATGAGAGGAATGAGAGTGTGAAAGAATGTAGTTCAACACTTTAGGAATCCTTATATACTTGGAAATATCAAACTTTAGTCAATCCTCGCGTTTGAACTTGAAACCCTCGATTTTCTCCCTTCTCTGGTGCTCTTAAGAATTCCTAAGTGTGTATTAAGGAATAATACACTTAGGGTTATGATATATGACTTAAATTAAGTCCAAAACCTCATGGGATTTTATTAGAAGAGATAAGAATAGACAAAAATACCCTTCTTAAAAACTGCCGACAGGAACCATGAGGCCTCGTTTATGGATCATGGTTCTTTTTACGGGCCGTATATGACCTTTCATAGGTTAGGTATCCAAAATTTTGATTTACTAGAATTTTACGTGAGACGTACAAAACCTCTTCTACGAGCCGTTTGACAACTCGTAACTCAATATACTAAAATGTTGATTTTTGAACCAACAAGTTATGAAACCTAATCTACGGGTTGTGGATTAATATAAAGGTCGTTTGTTGTCTCGTACATGGGCCTTGGACTTAGAAATTCTTACCAATTCACCTGGGTATCTAGGAGGTATCATCTACGGGTCGTAGACGGCCGTCGTAGTTTCTTCCAATGATTTTCTCAATTTTCTCAGGCATATTCTTAGACTAGGTGAAACAAATTTTGTGGGTGTTACACACGTTAGCTTCTATCTCCAAACGACCACTTACACAGGCTATGATTTATTAGACAGGTCATTTCGCCCGATCTACTGATACCAGGGCCTTCCGACTTGAGTCTACATTTGCTACATGCATGTTAAAGGCCATAGCAACGACCTTAGCTCCTATTGATCTGGATCTGACATGTCATTAGGAGATCTTGGAGGGTTATGGTCACAACCTCGATCTTTTCACATATAGGGTCGAGGATTTAGAGAAGAGGATGGCTTCTATGTCTTCTAAGGATGTCACTGTATCTGAGTTGATATAGTGAAGCTCCAAGATGAGATGGATAAGCTTCAATCTACAGAGATATCAGTGTATTGGATACCCGAGGCACTCACTAGCTTAGCCCAGTTCCACCACCGAGGAGTAGCCAGTCATCAACTTCTACATCTCCTCCTACTACCACTGCTATTGGAGGTATCAGAGTTGATAAAAAGGGCGAGGATGACTTGATCCCCCAGACAGATGAGGAGGATTTAGAGGACACAGTGTCGTATGGGTTGCCATTATTGAGGTTCTTCTTGGAACGAAGACCCATTATTGCAGATTGCTTTGGAGCGATCTTTTGAGGACATTAACCAACTATCTATCGAGAGCATGCTACTTTCGACCATTATAGAGAAGTTTGCTCCTGTTGCTCCACAGGGCACTGATACCCCGACTCTGGATGCTCCACCATCTAACCCAGCTCCCCTATCCTTGCCTACACATGGGGCTTCTTTATCTTGATGTTGTCTTTTTCTATCCCTCCCTTTTTGTTTTTGCTATGGTGCATTGATGACACTGCTCTTATTTTGTAGGGGGTAGTGGTTAGCACCTAACCCATTTTATTTGTGTTGTACATATTGACAGTTTTTTATATAGTTTATTTTTCTTATTTCTTTTGGGTTGTATATGTTACACTTTGATTTTTATTTAGATATAGTTTTATTTTGTTCTATATTATTGGCTTGTTGATATTATTGTTGTGGTTGGAATAGGCTGATGTCTTTGAGTGCCTTTTGAGTGTTGACTTTGATCAATTTCAATATATCGAATTATACTTTGACACACATTTTCTTAGGTTGATATGATGAGACATTAAAAGTTTCATAATTCATGTGTGAACTCATAGCATCTTGTTGTGACTATATCGAAACCAACTTGGAGTTTTGCAATGAGCATTACACTTGAACAAACTCATTTGGTTAGAATAATGTTGGACAATTGTGTTGAAAATCCATGTATGGTGAGGTTTTTTGCTTTGAAAGTTGTTTAATGGTACTTGGAACTTGCCTGGTTGGTCTAATTGATTGACATCGGTGAATAAATGAGAGGATATTCGACATTTCTTTGAGTGTCCACCATTAATTTCTTAGACCCTGTGACTACCTTCTTTTGATTTCCCATGTCAGTGTGAGCTTTGATTTGCACCATTAGAGCCTTACCTTTTCTTTTTGTGGAACTCGAATCAAAATGAACACCTAATTGTATTTACCTACCCATGTTTTTTGTGGTGTTTGACTTGATAGAATAATTCAATTTTAAACCAAAAACCTAAGTTGGGAGTCTGGTATGGTTAAGGCAAAAACTGGTTGTGATAAAGTTGTCCCAGAAGTTTTCAAGGTGTTACAATTTCAATTTTGTCACCCCTAGGGTCGATCCTCAGTTGTGACATGTTGTCATGTGTATCTCTTTTGATCTTCAAGCATATGAAAACATGTTTGAAAATCACTTGTATAATCTTCCTCTTTGTTTAGAATCTGATGCATCATAAAAATTTTAAAGGCTTTTCTTAGCAAAATAATAGAAACGACCAATTTTTTGGTATACAATTAGTGTAGAGACAATGAAGTGAATTGTGAGCCTCAAAATAGTAAATCTACTAATGAATGGGAATAAGACCCGAACATGTATTCCGTGATTGCTAATAAATTGAGTTCAAATACCAATTTAAGCTGATAGAAGAACTTACAAATTTATGTACTCTCATAGTTATGAAATAACTTAAATTCATGTTTAGTAATTTATTTAACTATTTAATTCGAATAAAATTATCAAAAGTTAAAATTAATTTGGTAGTTTAACATTCACATTAGTTACTTTAGAATGATGAAATGAGTAAGTCCCAAATAGATTCTATTCATTAACAAACAAAATTTTCAAAAATAACTTAATTCTTTTTTCAAAGCTAGCCAAATATGTTTAATACATTGGTCAACAACGTATTAATTGATCCTTTTTGAAACTTCTTAAAATCTTCTTTAAATGATCACCTGAATTCTCACCCTACTCTCATTTTCAATAAAAGTTTTTTCAAATTACTTTTTAAAAATAATTTTTACAATTTCCTAAAAATTAAAAATAAAAATAAAACTTCACCAAAGTTATAACCATTGAAGGACTACCTATATATATATATATATATAAATACTCCACATTGATTTAATAAAGTAAGATATTTAATAAAACTGCCAATAAAATCCTAAGTTCCAAACATTCAAATTTAAGATGAATGAAACATATATAATACTAGCTTGTCACCATTGATAAAATATCACCAAAAATAAGGTCATCATCCAAAATCAAATATTCATCGACAAACAAATTAATAAGAAGATAGTGTAGTTTACAGAACAGAAACATATTTAAGTTCCATATTGACGTTTGGTGATGCTCGAGGGAATTTCCTGATTTCAGTAACGAAGGAATAAATTTCCCATTGGTCAATTGACTCAGCAGGCGTAACTATCACCTTTAAAAGCAAAGGGCAACGAGCTAACATAAGCTTCATGAAAAGACGTTCATTTACGTCATTCGCAAAACCTTCCAACTTTATCTTTCGAACTGCCATGAGATCTTCTTCTATGCAGTCAGGTGCTGTCAGATACGTTTGAACTCTGATCATGCTAATTTTCTTATCATAAATTGACCGTGAATGCTACATAAAAACATATATACCCAATTTAGGTGATACAAAAATTATTGGAGTAGCGTAGGAGATCATGAAATAATGTGAGGAGGATATTTTAAAAGTCTTAATACACATATGATATGAAGGTATGAAAAATAAGTTTTACATAATTATTTATTATATTGCAGGTAACTATTTAAGAAGCATTGATTTCTATAAAAGGTAAATAACTAACTACTAGCAGCCGACTTACATTGATAATGTACTAATTTTATACTATTAATATATAACTTAAATTTATGTTAACTAAGTATATATATATAGATATAGATATTGATTCATATACTTTCATATGTAGATACACAATGTATGTCAAACTACTTTCATATGTAGAGTAAATTATAACATTCTGGCCACATATTACATACACAATCTCTTAAAAGTAAGATAGTGTTATTATCCCTCTTTATTGCATTTCATGTAGCATTATTTCTTTTTCAATTTGTTGAAAATAGCATATTGTTATATTTAAAAATAATTTATAGCTACACAAATATCATTTTCAAATACAAAAGAAAACATACCTCAAGATTTATAATATTATTTACATGACACCAATGACTTGCTAATAAATATCATGTACACAAATGATTACCTCGAGCACAAAGGATTGAAGTTGGGGAGAATTGTTAAGTAAGAATATAACTGCTGAAATTTGAGCTTCATTTGCAAAGCTTAAACCTAAATTGAGACTCAGCAAATTCTCAAATTGAATCCCAAGCCTCTTTGGAAAAACCTCTGGAACTGTAAACTTTAAAAGGAAAAAATTACAGAATTAGAGAGGGACCTTTAACAATTTAATAAATAATTGAATTTGACTCATAATGATTAATTATCAAATTAGAATTGTGATTGTCAAATAATTAAACAGTCAAAAGCTATATACTTATGATACTTAGTTGATATTCACAATTACAAAGTTGTTCCTATCCGAGACAGACAATAACATAGATAATTAGATGATTTATGACGAACTATATATGAAATAGAATAAGCCAATTGATGTGTATGCAACGTACCTTGAAGAAATGATTGTTGAAGAAAAAGCTTGTAAGATTAGGAAAAGAACAAATAATCTCTCTCAAAGTAAGCTTTGTTGAAGATGCATAGCTCTCGATTCTACCGCATGACACAATATTCAACACTTTAAGTTTGATATAGACTTTGATGAATGAGAAATCCATAAAATGACTATTAATAATCTGCAAGAAAAGTAGCTGCGGCGCGGAGATATTAAGGTACGGGAGACCTTTACAACATACAAGACACATGGTCAAGAGCAGTGGAGCATCTACAACAGTAAATACCGAAATTGAATCAAAGTCTACTTCTGCCAAATAAAGCCTCACAAGATTCTGAAATATTGTAGTTGCAAGAGGCATCTTGAATGAACAATTGGTGATGCTCAAATAACTCAATCCAGAATTGAGCAAGAAAGATGGCAAAGTATATGTGGATTCAAACGAATCAATCGTGAGTTCCTTAACACCTTTGTTGGAGACACATTGCATCCAATTATAAAGGTCCCAATCATATAAATCTAGGCTTGATATGTCAAGTACAAGTTTGATCAAGGGACCCTTATGTCCAAAGAGAATTCCGTTGACAATATCTTTAAAGTCAAAATGGTGATTTAGGCCCTTACGAAACTCGTTATCTAGCACGAGAATTGGATGTGAACACCATATTTCATCCCTTTTTTTGACAACACGGCCATTCGTGCTACCTCTTTCATTGTCAAACGATTTAGAATATTACTTAGAAGGTCTCTTGGCAATTCAGTTATTCTGTCTATATCATGACCTTCATAGTTTTGGGAAGTATAATTTCTTCTTCCACCACGAGTCCTACTTAAGCTGGTTACAAAAAAAGGCAATTATGAAGAAATAAAATTTTTATGTAAGATTCATATAGATGAAACAACCTATGAACAAATATGGTATAGAGTAAAATTAAACCTGTAAGAATTAAGGGTGATTTTCTTTCATTATTGTCTAATGAAATAGGAAAAAAGAAGTTATTCATTTAATAAATAATATTAGGAAAAGTAAGGAAATAATAGAGAAGTTGCAACTCTGAATAACATTGGGATCACACACAATTATATATGTCTAACAAAGTACAACATAATTTAAAGAGAGATTTTTTTTTTAAAAAAAATAGAACTTTACAACCATTCGAACTCTTAATTATTACTATCAGCCTACTAATTACTATAGTTGTTTCCTACAATCAATCACTTTTCACATTACAAGCATCACTATTACCAACCAACCACTAAATAACTATCAACCATCACTTTCATTCATGACCGAAGGCAATTACCATCAACACCTCCACCACCATTTCTATAATTACTATAGTTGTCTATAGCACTGCCACCATTTCTAGGAGAGAAACGCCACAACCATCCACCACACAAACACCATCTTACAACTACAAATATTTTTATAATTTTTTATTTAAAAATAAATAATTATTATAAATAATCAACTATTAAGATGAATTATATATATATATTCAGATTCACGTACTCATTTAATCTTTTAAAAGAATGACTTCTAAAACTTAATCCCATTTACAATTGAAGTCTCCTTTTTTTATACCTTGTTGAGATCTCCCATCCTTTTTTGTCCCCTTTGTGACACGTACTCACTCTCTAAAGTTGAAGGTGATGAGCCATTTGGGCTCTTTAAACTACCCCGCTCCTCCGACTTTAATCCACTTATACCTTCTAGAAAAGAATGATTAAAAAAACTTTATCTTTTAGCTTTATAATCTAACACACATAAACTTAATTTGATCAACATTAAGGTTTATTAGAGGAACAAACACATAATAAAGATAAAATTAATTCATATGACACATCATTTTTTTAAAAATAAGATCTCTTAAGAACATAAAGAAAATTTTATGTTGATGCATCAAATCGACTCAGATCTTTTTACACATCAAATTAATGTTACGCATGATATTCAAGAATTTACAAATTCCTAAAGAGAGAAAAAATCAAAGTACGAATGGCATTAGATCGAATAAATTTTATCTAAAGATATTGTTAAGGAAAAGAAAAGAAAAGAAACACTACTAGAAATAAGCTATTTTCCGATTACAATCGCCGACTACAAATATGTAGTCGGAAGTTTGAATAATTTTCCGACTACTGCCATCAGAATATTATATTTTATGTTATTATAATTTTTTGTAAAAATTTACCAATCAATTTTCGACTACTGAAGTCAACATTTTGCGGAATAAAATTAATAAAATAATTGATCAATTTTCCGATTGCTGTAGTCGGAAATTTACTTAAATAAATAAAAAATAAATTTAAATAATGGTCAGCTATATATTATTCTTTTTTAATTAAATGCCCAAAAATTTTGTCCCAAAAAATATATTTCCCTCCAAAATTTTGTCCCCCAAAAATTTGCCCCCAATATAAAAGAAAAATCTTTTCTAAATAAAAGAAAAGAAAGAAAAACCCAAAATGCAGAGAGAGAAATTAGGGTTCTTCTTCTTCTTCCCAAAATAAAAGCTTAAAAATCCTTTGTGTGTAGAGAGAAAGAACAAAGGATCCTTTGTGGGTAGGGAGAAAGAAAAATCCTTTGTGTGTAGAGAGAACGAAATATTTTTGGGGATTTCTTGAAGATCTTTCAGACTTGAGAGAAAGATCGAAGAAGGTCTTGAAGAAAGCTTGAAGAAGGTCTGATTTGAGCCTTGCTCCTTGTGGTAATAATCCTAACAATTTCTTCATGATAAAACTCCTTGCATTTACTGCATTTTACTAGCTTTGCATTGTTCATGATAAAACTGATTTCTTCATGATAAAACTGATTGTTGCATTTCTATGCCCAAGTATTGATATCAACGCCTTCTCATTTGTTCCCCATCCTAACTCAAATTAATATAATATCAGATTACAGCAAAAAACAAATAAAGTTATAACGAAGAAATTAAAACCTTTGCAGGCCTTCCTAATAGTCTTTGCATCAGCAACAGGGGAATGCTCTTCAGGCCAAATCAGATTGCTAATTAATTTTATATTGAACTATTTCTTCTTAATTAATTGTCTATGGTTTATTCTTAGTCCTTATTTATACTGTTTTTAGCTAGTATTGAAAGTAATGACATTACTTATCAGCGAAGTACCAGGCCAGCTTTTGAAAATCAAATGGACAAAATACTTGGATACCATTAAAAATCACTTCTTTGTAGCTAAAAAAACTTCATTGTTAAGATTTCATTTTACATTAACTTTAAAATGTAGGTTCTCTTTTATGTGTTCTTGATTGAGTTGTTGGTAGTTTGTTTAGTTAAATTTTCAGCTTTGTTGATTTGTGTAGATGGAATTTGTAAATCGTAAATGGATGTATGATAGAACTCATCCTTGACATTGCTTGCCATCCAGTGTTGGACCCTTTAATTGAAACTGATTGAACATCACCAGCACCCCCAACATTTGTCACCAAAACCAAGTTGAAGAAAGAGTGTCCATTTATTGTAAATCTTATTCCTCCCTTTCTCATACAGGCCACCCTGTTCAAAACAATATTAGGACATGTTCATTCAGACTATGCAATATTAGGAGAAGCAGCCCCATTTCTGTGAACTGTAATTTTATTACAACAAAGCTTGGTATAAGGATATGAGAGGTATAAAAAATGAGGTGACATTTCACCATAAAAAATATACACACTGCTATGTAAATGGTACAAAGAGCAAGTAAAAATAACATTTTATTGAGGAAAACAAGCAGCTATTATGTTACTGTTCTACTCAGCCTTCTGTAGAGTCATCTAAGGTCAGTCTTCATTAGTTTTGTCTTTCCAGTTTCCAGTGCTGGAGGCGTTTTCGCTTTTGTTTATGCCTGAACATGCTTGTACACGAATAATATTTCATCGAAACCATTAGACCGGCTGCTTTCACCCAGTACAACGTTTCGTAGAGTAGCTTATGTCCAATCCTATAAGCGTAGCAACCTGACTCATCCTGGAAATCCTAATATTGTTTTGAACAGGGTGGCAAGCCCGTGTAAAGAAAAAGGCTTGCGATATGTTGACAATCAATTTAAAATTAGACAAGTTGTGAAAAAATTGTTTCCATGTTGCCTATGGACATGTTCTTATTGCCTGCTTGTTCAGTTGATGTAGGTTTCCTAGTTAAATGAGGTTTGGTAATGCAAGCAATTTCCTGTGCTCCTTATCAAGTTCTTTTTGGTGATGCAAAACATATATTTGATGAAGTGTAAAAAACAAAAGAGAACTCCTGTTGGAAAATTAAAGAATGGAGCTTGTAAAAATGGCAAAGAAAATTTGGATCATTCCTGGATTTGTGCGTGTCATCCTTGCGCATGGGCCATGCTAATCTTCTCAAATTTTCAAGCATTATTATAAGTATATTGAAGTGTGGACCAAGTGACCAACTTCTCGAATTAGAGTCTACGATTCTAATTCTTATCTTTACTTAAAATTGAATGATATTGACATGAAATGAGCTTAAATAGAGTAACATGGTCTGTGGGGATTTATATAGCTGAACTAACTAGATGAGACTAACGCATCCTTGTTGTTGCTCTTATGCTGGCTTAGTATTATGTTTACTGTATTAGGATGTTCATTAGGTATATAAATGAATCTGGAATGTGCTGTGGAATTTGACAGAGGATCTAAATCACAAGTTGAAGAAGCATACAGACGAAGATGTGCTGTGTATCGCAATGAAACTTTGTCGCGCTGGTTAGCAAACACATAGATAATGTGCTCTATGCAATGTAATGAAAATCATAAGAGATTAGAGTTCAAATTCCAGCAGAGACAAAAAACAACTCGTTGTATCACCTTCTTCACATTTTAGGTAAATAATGGAATGAAACCAAGAAATTGCTTCTAGGCTTGTTTGTAGAGTTTCCTTTATGTTAGCATTACAGTATCTTGTTCCAAGACTTTTCTCAATATTAGCTTCAGGCTTATTATAACTACAGGATCTTGTTCCTCCTGATATAACATTTTTACGGTTTGGTGCTAACTTTGGTAAGTTTATACTATTTAATAGATTTCGAAACCTGAATTATTGCACTTGGCTGATCTTTAATTTGTTTAAAAGGAGACAATCTGGATGTTTCAGGAATGTAATCAACTATAATTTTTTAATTTGATGTCCTCGACAGTAGTCTTTCGGCATTCAATAATATGTTGCTTAATGCTCTCATTTCCTGTCGTAATTGCTCCTTTTTTTTATCTTTCTGATGGAGTTCATTCATACATTTATTTCAGGTTCAATTTCAAAGAAGCTTGGACGAACGATGTCAGTCACAACCTACTACTGAGGCTGGTTCCACAACTCAACTATCATCTGATGATATTACTTCTATATGGATAAATGCGGCAGGAGGTATGAAGAAAGGCAGAGTTTATGGGCTTGGAGTATAACCATCCTCGTGTCATCCATCACCATTGTTGTCTGGTGCTTCTTCTTCTCAATCTTCAGAAGAAATTGAAGCAATGAGAAAACAAATTTCAGAGTTGACAGAACGACTTTAAATATCTGAAGCTAACTTTGCTAAAGTGCAGACGTTTATGGAGAAATATATGGCTGAATATGATAGTAGTGAAGAAGAGACCGACTCTGATGAAGAATAGATCGTGTTCTAGTTGTTTAGATATTTTCTAAGAGATTTAGACTTGTGTTAAACTATTTACTTTCGTTTTAAATCCCAACTACTTATTAGAATTGATTTTGATGATGCTTAACTTTTAAACTCAATTTTATTGAATGGAATTGAAATGTTTAGGAATGTATTTAGTGTTTGGTTTTATTGTGAATTTTTATGGATGGATGGCAATATAATTTAGCAAGTGGTATACCAAATAAACAATATTTTTATGCATTAAAAATTAGTCTATTGGACCATAATGGTATGATTTTTATGTAAGAAAATTCAAAATGCCGACTACAATAATCGGAAGCTCACTTAAATAGTTAATAATTGTCCCGACCACAGTAATCGAAATAAATATATATTAATTATTTAATTACTTAAATATTACGACTACTGTAGTCGGAAATGTTTAAATTAATAAATTATTATTTTAATAATGTTCCGACTACAGTAGTCGGCCAATCGGTAGACAAATGGTCATGTCTAGTTTCACATTTTCTGACCACATCAGTCGGCGAATGCCGACTACAGTCGTCGGTAAGTATTTTCCGACGTACAAAATACCGACTACTTGAAAATGGTCGGAAAGTCATCGGAAAACTCCATTTTCCGACTACATTCCGAGTAATTTTGCAGTCGAAAAACAGCTTATTTCTAGTAGTGAAAAATAAAATGTAACATACCTGGCCATTAGAGTCAAACAAAGAGAAAACTGCATATAAAATTTTGCCTCATACTTCTTATTTATAGATGAGAATGAAGTAAATATATTTGACTCATTTATCAAAGTAATCTAATCTCATTTAATGTATTTTGCCTCTTACTACTTATTTATAAATAAATTTTTTCCTCTTACTACTTAGCCATTAAGTAAATAATATTTCTATTATAGTAATCTAATCTCATTTAATGTATTAGACTCTAAAATCTCATTTGTTTTTTTAATTAAATAGTGGGCTCAAGGCCCATTTTATTAAGTAATAAAAATCTGTTACATGTTGAAATTGGACCGCCCAACACCATTTTGTTTTTAGGTGCTTTTGGATTTTAAAACACTTTTTAATTTTCAGAAGTGTTTGGCAAAGACACAAAGTGTTTTTAAGCACTTTATTTTAGGCATAAAAAGTACAATAAAAAAAACCCAAAAGTTTTTTATATGAACTCGATATGAACTTATTATACCGCAAACAACTTTTCAAGTCTATGTAATACACTTCTTTTTTATATGAAATATTTGAGATTGAACCATTATTAAAACATCACATGTCCAAAAATTTTAACTTCTTTTGAATTATTTCATGGGGATATTGAGCTAATATTATTAACAATGGTGGAATTTTACACTTACTAATACTACAAGTTCTAAAAATTATTTTATTTGTTTCAATCAAATTCTATCAATGGAAAAAAAGTTGGCATTACGGTTTAGTTTATCGCATGCAGTTGAATCAATATATTGAATAATAGTTCTCTCTCTCTCATTCAAGAAACAAACCAAACTTTTGCATAAAAATGAAGTGTAGTGATCTGTCCCGTCGTCTTCACACCCCGGGAGGATACCTTTGGCGTGTCTGACACTTGAAGAACCATTGTTAATTCCCCAAGAGAACTATCTGGTCTCATCGTCACATCATACTCAATAGTGGAAGAAAATACTCAAAGAAAAGACTATGAATTAAACTAAATAACCAAGTCTTTATGTAAATAGAAATTTTCAGTAAATCCCCTTTTCCTCCATTGTTAAGGGGGAGCAGTTCTTGATCTCGAAAAACACAAAAAAACATTCACTCCATTTAAACGAATATTCCATAGAATTTGCTCGAGTTTTGAAGACTTCTGAAACCAGAAGCTTCTGGTTCTTGGAATAAAGAAATACATAGGTGAAACCCATTCGTGCTGAAGGATTTTTCTCCTAATTCGTTAAAGTCCCGGTTTGCTGCCTTCAGAAAGGTAACAATCGTGGTCTTGTTTTTCTTCATTCTGTTTGAATATGAATGTTTCATTATGAAAGGGATTACTATGTTACATATCATGATTCCCGTTTGAGTTCATGTAAATCTCCTGTCGATTTTGACTAGGTTCCTGTTTAGGATGAAGTCGTAGCTATTTTGTATTCTTTCCAGTTCGATGTTTGTCGTATGGATCTTTATTATTCAGTAAGTGTTTGCTTTCACTAAAGATCAAGATCCTCTATTCAATGTCTATGGAGCATCTACACTCATCTAGAAGGTGCTAAGACAAGCCCCAAGCTACCTCAAAGGAGTAAATATAACTACCCAACATAAGTAAGAAAAAGGCTCCTCCGGATAGTAAGGAGAGCTCACTAACTCTGAAAGCAAGAAACTGGACCTCAACGATACGCTTGCTGAAGTCTTCTATCACCTGTATCTGCATCATTGATGATGCATGCCCAAATAGTTGTCAGTAAATAGAATATACTAGTATGTAAAATGACTCAAGAAACAAGTAAACCTCGGACATCAATCAATCAACTCGACTCAACAGTCAATGGATCAACTCAATAAATATGCAGGTTTAAGAACAAAGTTATGCTTTGAAAATAAACTCAGTGTTATGAAACTTGTTTGAAATAAATATTTCATGTCATTTCATGTGTTGCTTGGGAGTTTCTCTTAACTAACATAACTCTCACCACATTTAATTTGGTTATGTACAACGAAGGTGACGTCATTGCCACGCCCATCCAAAACTTACCAAGGTAAAAGATGATCAACTTCCTCTTGGATCTAACATCAATGTCCATTTTTTTGGACAAGAGTCACCCAGATTAATAGCACAACTATCCTACATTGGCAACGAGTTTATGGGTTGGATTTGTTACCAACTTATACCCATATCAGTGCTCAATACTCCTCTCAAGGCTAAAATATGTTCAATTTAATCAATCCAATCTTCTCTTTAGACTTATTCCAATCAATCTCAATCCAATCACTCCACAAATCAACAATTTAAGATTGTCAATCATGCATGCTATGAGAACTCATCAAATTATTTTTGTGAGACCCCGTGTTTCTCGTTTTTCATAATACATATGGTGTGGTATGTTATAAAAGACATATATGATTTTAGATAGAACCTAAGGACAAAAGCTTGACAATAAGTAGTAATATCAAGGACTTAAATTTTTAAGTCAAAGGAATTCCCTAAATACACATTCGGGATTAAAAAAATGACTTGAGTGACACCTCATCCTTTCGGAAGGTTTAAATTATTTTTCACTTTTCAGATGGAACTAAAAGTGTTTGATTTGCGAATGGTAGATTTTCAAAGGGTATTTAATAGCACAAAGGTCATATGTTAAGTTCTGGAATCAAGAAAGTTGCAAGATAAAGGTTGGCCAAAGTTACCGTAAGCTTTTTTAAGAAATCCTTCTTAAATTTTGGTCAAATGTATTAGGCCATATCTAACAAAGTATAAAGACTTAGAAGGCCCAGGACCTATCAAATAGAAGCTTTACGAGTCTAGTTTGCAACTCACAAAATCGCGTATCAATACAACTTCAAAATAAAAGGTTGTGACAGGTTTACCGTGACTGCACGAGCAAAAACTGGGTCTTGGGCCAAGTTGGGTCAAGCCCACTTATATGTCGGCTAATTAGACCTTTTAAAGCACAGAATTTTTGTCATAAAACAATTATGAAGGTGAAGATAAAGCTCCCACAAGGTCCCTAAGCTATTTAGTTACGTTCATCATGTTTTTACCGTTAAAATTTGTCTGTATGCCTAGAAATATCTGCCTTATGCTTTGCAATTGTCTTCCCCTCTTATTAGTTGTGTTTGGGGCAGTTTTTGGACTGTATAAAAGTGATATTCTTGCTGATTATTCTAGGTTTGCATCTGGTGCATTCAGTAATAATCTTGGGGCTCTTTTACGATCATTTTTACAAAGTTCTACGGATGTTTCATCGCCGTAATGCTATATGGAAAAACTGTCAATTAATGCTCAATTATGGACTATGTATTTGTGGTTATAAGTTGCATATATATAGTTGTTGTGAAGCTTACGACGTAAGGAACAACTTTTGTAAAGAAACTTTGGCAATTGGACGTTCGTTTGAGAGGTATATTAAAGCTAAACTATGTCCCTCCTTTTAGCATGAAATCTGAAAAATTTCCAAAACGTCAAATGCAATATTTTTCATTCTGTTGCTAGAAAGGCTTTCTGTAAAAGGCATTGGGATTGCAGCTGAAATATTTTCATAATGATATTAGGTTGGCATTCCATTCGTTTGCTTAAACTGGACATTCAGTATCTATATATTAATTTATCGGTTTTCCTGACTACTTCTCCATATGTCGTCACCGTTGCTCTTCTTGATGTAGTGTCACTAAAATAACGGTAGATTACGAAGGGAATGTAGTGTTCCTAATCAGTCTTTCTTCATTGTTAAGACTATATTTGAAGAACTTAGAAAGTAATATGTTGATTTCCACACTCTCCAGTATAATGCTCCAATTTAAACTACTAAGGTACTTGATTCTTTTTAAATATTTTCTTTTACTAAGGGACATGCAACCAAGTATAGCATTATGTGAATCACTTTTATGAATTTTTTCATAGTTAAGCCTTCATTCTAAATGTTGAGCTAAGTTCCCAAACTTATTCAAAAGACACATAAGATCCCATATGTCATGTGTATATGCTACGACAACGGTTATGATGTTATGAGAATAAGTGTGTCAATGGGCCAAGATTGTCTAAATGACAATGATTATGATGTTACAAGAATAAGTGTACCAATAACCCAAGATTGGCTAAGTTCTTGATATGGCCTACTATGTACGTTCGATATTCATATCATACATTGCACGTTACACATGGATTTTGAGCTATAATTAGAGGTATAAGGCATATTTGCGCAAATAATATATATATATATATGTGTATATGGTACAAATGGCATGTAACGCCCAATAAAATTATGAAAATACCTATAAAGGAGAGACATGCGCATAACGAGTTTTTCCATCCTTAGATGGAAAATCCGAGACTAGATTTGAAATCAGCATGAAATTTTGAGTGAGAAAATGATCTTGGTCGATTTTTAGAGCAACCGGATCGAAAAATATTTTTCGATCCGAAAATTGAAATAGCATTTGTATGCATCAGGGCCGCGATGCGCCTTGGGCGCGGACCCTAAATTATATTTTTTAAAAAAAATTTTCGACGTGAGGGGAGAAACTCCTTGCGAAATGAAATTTTATTTTTTTTGTGAGGGACATTCTAGACCCTTCTCTACCTCTCATAAACATTGACCATTATTAAATAAGTCATTTTTAGTCGAAAAAGGGTTTTCTAAACACCACTCTAAAGCCTCCAAACGCACAAAGACTAGATTAAAGCTATTGAGAGAAGAAGAGAAGAAGCGAGGGTTCTTGAGGTCAAGGTTGAGTTTTCCTTCAATTCGAGGTATGTAAGGCTATTAGAAGCATTGGATTATGTTCATCCACGCGCCCCTTGTGGATGCCCCTTCATCAACTTGAGTTGAGATTATGAGTATTAAATGCATACTTTAAAACCTATGATTCTTGAGTCTTAAGTTCTTGTACGTGTTAGAGTTTTTGTGAATATAACTGAGTTAATTTATGAGTTGCATCATTATTATCATAAAATATGAACGTTATTTCGAATTCTTGATACCCTAACCCTACACTTAGTATTTGCTTTGCTTACTAAATTGAAATTATGAACCTAACCTTCTAAACCAAGTAAGTAGAACTTGAGAAGTATGTTTTCTTATTTCATAAATGCATGTAATGAATACCTATTATGTCTTATGTGCTGAGCATGGATGATATGATGTCACTTGACTGAAATTTGTGAGAGTATTGCATGATGTGAGTTAGAGTTTTGAGTTGCATTGCATGAATGATAGTCCTAAGTTATTGAGTTATTAAGGAATTGAGTTGAGTTACTGTGAGAACTGAGTTGAGCTTGAGTAGATTTTCATGAAACATTTTATTCTTGGAAGAAGTATTAAGCACCGAGTTGGGTGATTGAGTAGCACCCCAGAACTACATTGCCCGTGTAGGGTAGTCGTACAGTAAACTCTGGTGGCTCATGTCCCAATAGGTGGACATTCTCTTTGGATCCAAGAGAGAGAGGTAGAGGTTGACGTCTTATTCCTTGGAAAGTTTAGGACGGGCGTGGAAATAATGTATTTTCATTCTACATCATCAAAGCTCATGGTGGGGTGGAGAGGTATGTCGGTTAGAGAAACTTCCAAGAAACACTTGAGTTAACCTATCATGATTTTCGAACTAAGATGCATTACATATTAAGTCTAGTTCTAAAGCATGATTTCAAACTTTAACTTGCATCAATTACTTGAGTTGAGTTATGAGATGAGGAGTTGAATCTCGAGTCAAGTCATTTGATTGAGTCTGAGCCTAATGGTTTCTTGAGCTATTTTTCATACCGTACATTTCACGTACTTACAACACTCGATGTTGCATCGTCTCATGATGCAGATATTAGTGACAGAGGACTTCAGCAGGCACACCATTGAGGTTTAGAGTTCTTGAGTTCCAGATTAAGTTAGCCCTCCTTTCCATTCGGAGGAGCCTTCTTTATTTCACTAGTATTTCTATTTTCTTTTTGTTGGGTAGCCATAGCTTGTCATGGTACTATCTGTTTAGAGTAGAGGCTTCATAGACCTTAAGAAGAGTGTTGTTGAATATTTCATTTTCTAGACTTGATCTATTTTGGAGAATATTTATGAGATCTTTATCTTTCCCTTAATACTTGTATTGAGTATGTCTTCCGTTGTTGAGTAAGATGTGATGATGAGGCTAGGTGGTTTTCTTGAGGAATCAACAATGGTTCTTCAAGTGCCCGCCCGGGGCGTGATGAACTGGGTATCAGAGCATAAAGTTCAAGTGTCCTAGGGAGTCTATGAAGCCGTGTCTAGTAGATTCTTATTTATGAGTGTGTTGTGCACCACACTTCATAAGCAGGAGGCTGTAGGACATTAGGAATGGTTACACTTCTTTGGTGTTCTGAGTTTGTGCGATAGACTTTAACTCTATAAAAATTCCTGTATAAATTGGTGCATTGCACGTTTGTAGATTATGCCTCCTAAGTGTACATCAACCCAACGAGATGTTCAAGCCCCAAACATTGAGAATCCTCCACTAGAGGTCCCTACTCAGGTAGGAACGAGGAGGCGGGGTCGACCTACCACAACTGCTGAGGCACCACAAGCACCTCCTACTCAGCTAACCCCTACCTCAGAGGCAGACTTTAGGGGAGCCATTTCGATGCTCACCCAGCAAGTGACCTCCCAGAATAGTAGACGAGGTTCCTAAGCCCCTAGCACCAGCTCCTAAGAGCCCACTACTGCAACTATGGTCCGAGACTTCTTGAGAATGAACACGCTAGTCTACACGGGGTCGAAGGTTACTGAGGACCCGTAGAATTTCATTGATGAGATGTGCAAGGTATTGAGGGCTATGCATGCGCCTGAGGTTGAGGGAGTTGATTTTGCCTCCTATCAGTTTAAGAATGTGGCGAACGTCTGGTATAACCAATGGGAAGATAGTTGAGGTAAGGATGTTGAGTCTGCTGAGTGGAGTGAGTTTGAGAGTACTTTCTGGGGCCACTTCTTTCCCTAAGAGTTGAGGGAGGCAAAGGTTGACTAGTTCGTGAACCTAAATCAAGAAGGATTGACAGTCAAAGAGTATAACCTTAAGTTCATTAAGTTGTCCAAGTATGCTTTAGAGTTGGTCTATGACATGAGGGCAAGGATGAGAAAATTCGTGCCTTGGTTGGGTAAACAGGTGAAGAAGGAGTGCAAGGCACCTTTACTGATCCCGGGTACGGATATCTCCAGAATCATGGTATATGCCCAGCAAACTGAGGAGGACAAGAAGAAAGACAAAGAAGAGCATTTGAGTAAGAAAGCCAAGTAGATAGGGAATGAGCCTAGCCAACACAAGCAGGATAAGGGGGATAGATAGTACTTTCAGAAGAGGCATTCAAGGTATGCACCATCATCAATAAGTGCACCAACTCCAAATATCAGGTATGATCAAATATCCTAAGGTCAGTCAAACTTTAGAGTATAGGGATCGCAGGCCAGTGTGACCCTTGGCTCAAGAGGAAAACCCCCTTGTGGGAAGTGTGGCAGGATGTATTTAGGAGAATGCAAGGAGAGAGGAAATGGTTGCTACAAGTGTGTCCAGACGGGTCACTTTCTGAGAGAACGTCCACTTTAGGGTAATAAAGCGCAGTCTTCTACTACAATGCGACCACCCAAGTGTAGTCAGAAAGGTGCTACACCAGGGACAAGCAGAGGAATAAACTGTATATATGCAATAGGGAGTCAACAGGACCAAGAGGTTGCACCAGATGTCGTGACGGGTATGCTTCAATTCTTTACCTTTGATTGTATATATCCAAATATATCCAAATGGGGCGTGCATAGTGTCTATCTTCCATAGGGATACTTTTGCTGATTTGGTTGAGTTAGAGATGGTTGACTTTGATGTAATCCTTGGTATGGACTGGCTTCACGCCTGCTATGCCTCTGTTGACTGCAGAACCGAACAGTCAAATTTCTGTTTCCAAATGAGCCTATTATAGATTAGAAGGGGAGATTTTGTCGCACCTAAGGGGAAGTTTATTTCTTACCTTAGAGCTAGAAAGTTAATCTCTAAAGGGTGCATGTACCATATCGTGCGAGTCAAGTCTGATAATGTTGAGCCTCCTACTCTTGAGTCAGTCCTAATTATGAGTGAGTTTCCGAAAGTATTTCATGAGGATCTACTTGGAGTCCCTCCCATTAAATTCGGGATAGATGTTCTTCCAGATACCCAACCTATCTCAATCTCACCTTATAGGATGGCCCCCGGAGTTGAAAGAGCAGTTGAGAGACTTATTAGAGAAGGATTTATCAGGCCGAGTGTTTCTCCTTGGGGTGCTCCTATCTTTTTCGTGCGAAATAAAGATGGGTCCCTCAGAATGTGCATAGATTATAGACAACTGAACAAGGTCACGATCAAGATTAAATATCCTCTCCCAAGGATAGGTGATCTATTTAACCAACTTCAGGGAGTCTCTTATTTCTTAAAGACAGACGTCAAGTTTGGCTACCATCAGTTGAAAGTGAGGGAATGTGACGTTTCAAAGATATCCTTTAGGACTAGATATGGCCACTTTGAGTTCTTGGTCATGTCCTTTGGGCTGACGAACACACCTGAAACCTTCATAAACTTAATGAATAGAGTGTTCAGACCCTATCTTGGCATGTTTGTAATCGTGTTTATAGACGATATTCTAGTGTATTCGAAGGATGAGGAGGAGCATACCAATCACGTCAGAGTTGTCCTTCAGACCTTTAAGGACCATGAGTTGTATGCAAAGTTCTCAAAATGTAAGTTTTTTCTCAAGTCAGTGACTTTTATAGGCCATGTTGTTTTGGGTGATGGTATTCGAGTAGATCCTGAGAAGATTGAAGCGGTTAAGAACTAGCCAAGACCGACCTCTCCAACTGACATAAGAAGTTTCTTAGGGTTGGCAGGTTAGTACCGTAGGTTTCTTGACGGATTTTCTTCCCTATACGCACCATTGACCAAATATACTTAGAAAAAGGTCAAGTTTTAGTGGTTTGAGGAATGTGAGAAGAACTTCCATGAGTTGAAGACTAGATTGACTACTGCACCTGCTTTGACTTTGCCCGATGGGATTGAGGATTTTGTAATGTATTGTGATGTGTCAAGAGTTGGGTTGGGTTGTGTGTTGATGCAGAGGAGGAAGGTGATAGCCCATGCTTCCAGACAACTTAAGGTTCATGAGAGGAACTATCCGACCCATGATCTTGTGTTGGTGAAGGTGGTGTTTGCACTTAAAATCTGGCGCCACTACTTGTATAGAGAACATGTGGATGTGTTCACTAACCACAAGAGCTTGCAGTATGTCTTCAGTCAGAGAGAGCTCAACTTGCGACAGAGGAGATGGTTGAAGTTGCTCAAGGATTATGACATGAGCATCGTCTACCACCCAGGTTAAGCTAACATTGTTGCTGATGCTCTTAGTAGGTGGTCAAGGGTAGCACGACCCATGTTGAGGAAGGAAAGAAAGAGTTAGTGAAGGAAGTGCATAGATTGGCTCGATTAAGAGTTCAACTCGAGGAGAATAATGAGGGAAGATTCAATGTTCAGAGCAAGTCTGTATTATCTCTAGTGGCAGAGGTAAAGGAGAAGCAAGATCGAGATCCTATCATACTCCAATCAAATGAGGATATCCACAAACAGAAAGTGATGGTCTTCTCCAAAGGGGGAGATAGGGTGTTGAGATACCAGAGTAGGTTATGTGTTCCCAATGTTGATGGTATTCGAGAGAGAATCATGGCTGAACCTCATAGATTTAGGTATTCCATTCATCCTAGCTCTACCAAGATATAACACGACTTGAGAGAAGTCTATTAGTGGAGTTGAATGAAGAGGGATATCATTAAGTTTATTTCTAAGTGTCTGAATTGTCAGCAAGTCAAAGTTGAGCATCAAAGGCCATGAGGATTGGCATAGAACTTTAAGATTTTGGAATAGAAGTGGGAGATGATCAACATGGACTTCATTACTAGTCTACTGAGGTCCTGAAAACAACATGATTCGATATGGGTTATCGTGGATAGGATGACCGAGTCGGCTCATTTCCTAGTAGTTAAGACAACCAAAACCACGGAGGAGTATGTCAAATTGTACGTCCAGGAGATTATGAGGTTGCATGGAGTTCCCTTGACCATCACCTCGGACGGAGGAGCTCAATTCACCTCCAAATTTTGGAGATTTTTCCAGAAGGGATAGGGATGACCATCTACCATTGATTGAATTTGCATATAACAATAGTTATCATACAAGCATTCTAATGGCCCCCTATGAGATGTTGTATAGGAGGAGATATAGATCACCTAATGGGTGGTTTGAAGTTGGACAAGCCGAGTTTATTGGACCTGATCTTTTCCACCAATCAATGGAGAAGGTATAGGTCATCAAAGAGAGGTTGAAAACTGCACAGAGCCGCCAAAAGTCTTACACTGATGTAAGGAGAAGAGACTTAGAGTTTGAGATAAGTGATTAGGTGTACTTGAAGGTGTCACCCATGAAGGGTGTCATGAGGTTTGGGAAGAAGGGGAAATTAAGTCCTCGCTATATTAGCCCTTACCAGATCGTGAGGAGGATTGGGAAGGTTGCTTATGAGTTAGAGTTGCCTTCTGTGTTAGACACAATTCATCTGGTATTCCATGTTTCGATGTTGAAGAAGTGCTTAAGAGATCCTTCCCTGATGATCCTCGTTGAGAACATTGGAGTAAAGGATAGCTTGTCCTACGATGAGATTCTAGTCCAAATCCTTGATCGTCAGGTTCACAAGTTGAGGACCAAAGAGATCACCTCAGTCAAAGTCCTATGGAGAAATTAAATCGTTGAGGACGCCACATGCGAGGATATAAGAGCTAAATACCCGCACTTATTCATGCAAAATGATAAGGATGTTGAAGGTAATGTTCCTATCCTTGACTTAATTGATGTTCCTATTCTTGAGTTGGCGTGTATGTTCTTGAGTCTGAGTATAGTTTTTGAGGAGTCAAGAGTTTGAGTTGTTGAGTTATTGAGATGAGTTTTGAATCTATTCGTGCTTTCACACCCACCTTTACTCATTATTCAAGGACGAATTATCCCAAGGGGGAGATAATGTAACGCTCGATAAAATTATCAAAATACCCCTAGAGGAGAGACGTGCGCATAACGCATCTTCCTCTACTCAGATGATAAATCCGAGACTGGATTAGCAATCAAGATGAAAAAGTGAATGAGAAAATGGTCTTGGTCAATTTTTAAAGCAACCGAATCGAAAAATAATTTTTTGATCCGAAAATTAAAATAGTGCCCGTACGCGTCAGGAGACGTGCCTTGGGCGCGGACCCTGACTTGTATTTTTTTTTAATTTTTTTCGACGTGAGGAATCGTTTGGAAAATTTTTAGGAAAATTGTATAAAAGCGCGCCCTATCCGTGACGCAGACTAGGTATTCCGAAGTGAAATTATTTTTCATTTTTAGTGAAGGGCATTCCTGACTTTTCTCAATCCCTCATAAACATAGACCATGATTAATTAAGTCATTCTTAGTCGAAAAAGGATTTTCTAAACCCCATTCTAAAGCTTTCAAATGCACAAAGACTAGAATAGAGTTATGAGAGTAAAAGAGAAAAAGCGAGGGTTCTTGAGGTCAAGGTTGAGTTTTTCTTCAATTCCAGATATGTAAGGCTACCTAAAGCATTGAATTATGTTCATCCACGCGCCCCTTCATCAACTTGAGTTGAGATTATGAGTATTAATTGCATACTTTAAAACATATGATTCTTGAGTCTTAAGTTCTTGTACATGTTGGAGTTTTCGTGAATATAACTGAGTAAATTTATGAGTTGCATCATTATTATCATGAATATGAACCTTATTTCAAATGCTTGATACTCTGACCCTAAACTTAATATTTTCTTTGCTTACTAAATTGAAATTATGAACCTAACCTTCTAAATCAAGTAAGTTGAACCTGAGAAGTATGTTTTCTTGTTTCATATATGCATGTAATGAACCTATTATGTCTTATGTGCTGAGAATGGATGATATAATGTCACTTGACAACAATCGTGAGAGTCTTGCATGATGTGAGTTAGAGTCTTGAGTTGCATTGCATGAATGATGGTCCTAAGTTATTAAGTTGAGTTACTGAGAACTGAGTTTAGCTTGAGTAAATTTTCATGAAACTTTTTAGTCTTGAAAGGAGTATTGAGCACTGAGTTAGGTGATTGAGGAGCACCCAGAACTATGTTGCCTACGTAGGATAGTCGTACAGTAAACTCTGGCGGCTCATGTCCCAATACATGGATATTCTCTTTGGATCCAAGAGAGAGAGGTAGAGGTTGACGTCCTATTCCTTGGAAAGTTTAGGACAGGCGTGTCAACGACATCTTTTCATTGTATGTCACCAAAGCTCAGGGTGAGGTGAAGAGGTATGTCGGTTAGCAAAATTTCTAAGCAACACTTGTTTTAACCTATCATGATTTTCGAACTAAGTTGCATTACATATTAAGTCTAGTTCTAAAGCATGATTTCAAACTTTAACTTGCTTTATTTACTTGAGTTGAGTTATGAGATGAAGAGTTGAGTCTCGAGTCGAGTCATTTGATTGAGTCTCATGTAACACTTGGTAAAATTACCAAAATACCCTGAGAGAGAGGGTATGTGCATGATGCATATTCCAATGCTCATATGGCAAATCCGAAGTCGATTTGTTATAAACATGAAAAATTGAGTGGGCAAGTGATCTTGGTCTATTTTTAGAGCCACCTGATCAAAAGATAAATTTTTTATTCGAAACACAAAATAGTGTTAGTATGCGACAGTAGCGCGTCACGCACCCATCATGGATCAGTACTTGTATTCTTTTAAAAAATTTGGCGGGATTGAGAAAACTCGTTCAAAAACCTTTTTTCTAAAAATACACAGTACGCGACTAGTTCGCGTCGCAGACTAGATCTTTCCGAGTTGAAAAATTCTAAATTATTATAAGGAGCATTTCGGTCAATTCCCCACCCCTCCTAAACTCTATACACGATCTATTAAGGTTGTTTTGACATAAAAAGGTCTAAAACCTCCATTCTAAGTCTTATTCCAATATTCTATCAAGGCTAGGGCTTAAGGAGTGAAGAAAAGAGCTTGAATGAGAGAATTGAGAAGAAATCCTTGACATGCTTAATTGATAGCTACATCCCGGGTATGTAAGGCTAAACTAAAAGCATGGATTGTTCTCTCATGTGCCCTATAGAGGTCATAGATGAGTTGATGATTTGGAGAGTTTACAAATCCTTTGATGGTTTTTCTTAAAATTTAATTGAAATTACATGTTTTTCTATGTTGATGATCATCATACTAACTGTTTTCTTGAATTGAACATTTTTCATGAACAATTCGCATAACTCTACATGACTATTTTAAAAAGCATACATAATGAACTTGAGAATTGAGTCTAGAGCCTTGAATTGAGATTGTTGATTGTGATGAGAGGATGATGAATTGTCCTATGAGTCTCTATAAATGAACTCTACCGATGTGTTTGTTCGACTGTTTCCTAATGATTGTTCTAAATCTTGAGTCTTCGATTGAGATTCACTGATGAGAGGGCTAAAGTCCCTATAAGATGTTGGATAGGGCCAAAACCCCAATGAGACGTTTATTGATGATAGGGCCAATGTTCCTATGAGTTGATTAGTTTGATTTGGATTGATGGTTTTATGAGCATTGAGCCATGGAAGGAGTATCGAGCACCGAAAGAGTGAGAGTTAGTCCGACTTGAACTCGTCAAACTACGTCGCCAAATGTAGGTGACGCTTAGAACCATCACATATATTTTGGTTCGCTCTTGATTAGAAGCCCCTGAAACAATAACAGACTTATTAATGATTGACTCCATATTGGGTGAGCTGATATGATTTTGATTCGTTCCCTACCTTGCAAGTTTGGAATGGCTGTGGCAACATTAGTGTGATTGTTGTACATTCACTGGCTCATAAGTGTGGCAACATTCACTTGCAAGTTTGGAACGGCTGTTTATTTGTACTAACATCCTTTTGCCTGGGGATGCTGCATTTTAATTCGTGCGTGCAAATTCAGGTAGGGATTCTGATCGACCCCTCCACTAGGAGCCTAGTTTAATTGTGAGTTGATAAGCTCCACCTCTTCCTGGATATTTCACATGATGCTTACTTTTATCGTACAGTTGGGTATAGTTGGGACCCTGTTAGGGAAGTGTTAGGGAATCTCTTAGAGACTATTGTGGACATGTTATTTTGAGTTGGTCCTTTTGTGTCTTTCAGTCTCCAGTCATAGGATTGGCATGTATATATAACGTGTGTCTGTACCTCTATTGTAGCATACTTATCAGCTAGCTAGTACTTTATCATTTTAGTTTACCTATCTTGATGTACATGATTTATTGTTGACTAGGTCATGACCTAAGTGTTCCAGTCTTAGTTATTTAGACGTTATGTTGTCCGATCTTTTGGCCCCCTAGTCTAGTTATCTAGCATGTTTAGTGGCTTAGTGGACAATGATGATTTCGAGTGTCTGTCGTGCTTCCCCTCTTTTTTAAAGCGTGATAATTTTTAATCTCTAACTCATATGATTATTTAAACTTCAAGCAATCATTCTCACCACATAAAACAGGTAAGATGCCTTCTACGTATGTATATAAAAGTAATATGCTCCTCCTGCTTTGTCATGCTCAAGTTTCTCAACTCAGACACTCGTAGTCGTGATCTCAACTCAATTTACGCTACAAGAAGTACATAAGAGGATGCAATGTAGGGTTCATACATGTCACACATAATTTAATGCTCCAACTTCGTTTAACCAGCACAAAACTTATCAATTCGTTCAAAACTATGCATGAAAACTCAACAAGTAATAATAGTAACTTGAAGGTTAAGATTATGAGACTTCTCTACTCAATTCCTATACTCTAATTCGATCATGAGGATGAAAGAGCGTGTGGACAAACTCAACCCGTGTGGACAAACTCAACCCAATGATTTAGGTAGTCTTACATACCTGGGGTGATGTTTGATAATCAGTTGGCAAGGGTTTGTGCTCTAATGCTCGAATTCGTAGCTCTTCCCCTCCTCTCCTTAGCCCTATCTTTTGTTAGAATCACATAGAAAGCTTAGGAATGAGTTTTAAAATCCCTTTTAAGTAAAAAAAAATGACCTGTATAGGTCATGGGTTAAATTAGTAAGAGTGGAGAAAAATTTGGAATGCCCCTAAAAAAACAAAAAAAATTGTACTATGTGAGCCAACTCCCCGTTGTGGACTTGCTCCCTCCACATATATTTTTTGTTGAAAATTTTTCGATCATTTTTTTAATTCCGTAGAAAATATTACAATCACCGTTAAGTTCAAATGCACGATAAGTCCACGACGTATGCCCGTCGTGCACTGGAATTAAGTTCTATTCATTAACAAACAAAATTTTTAAAAATAACTTGATTCTTTTTTCAAAGCTAGCCAAATATGTTTAATACATCGGTCTGCCACATATTAATTGATCCTTTTTGAAGCTTCTTAAAATCCTCTTTATATGATCACCTCAACCATCACCCTACTCTCATTTTCAATAAAAGTTTTTTCAAATTACCTTTATAAAATGATTTTTATAATTTACAAAAATTTAAAATAAAAATAAAATTTCACCAAAGTTATAAATATTGAAGGATTACCTATATATATAGATACATCACTTTAATTTTAATAAAGTAAGATATTTAATGAAGCTACCAATAAGATCCTAAGTTCCAAACATTCAAACTAAAGATGAATCAAACATTTATAACACTCGCTTGTCACCATTGATAAAATGTCACAAAAAATAAGGCCATCATCCAAAACAAAATATAGATCGACAAACGAATTGATAAGATGATAATGTAGTTTCTAGAATAGAAATCTTAGTATATAAGTTCCATATGACATTTAGTGATGCTCAACGGAATTTCACGACTTCAGCAACGAAGGAAAAGATGTCCCATTGGCCGATTGACTCAGCAGGCGTATCAACCACCTTTAAAAGCAAAGGACAATGAGCTAACATAAGCTTCATGAAAAGACGTTCATTTATGGTTTTCACAAAACCTTCCAACTTTATTTTTTGAACTGCCATGAGATCTTCTTCTATGCAGTCAGGTGCTGTCAGATACTTTGAACTCTAATCATGCTAATTTCCTCATCATAAATTGACCGTGAATGCTACATAAAAATATATATACCCAATTTAGGTAATACAAAAATTATTGGAGTAGCGTAGGAAATCATGAAAGAATGCGAGGAGGATGTTTTAAAAGTCTTAAAACGCCTATGATATGACGATATAAAAAAGATATTTTTACACAATTATTTATTATATTGCAGGTAACTATTTAAGACGCATCGATTTCTATATATGGTAAATAACTTACTAGTGGTCGACTTACATTGACAATGTACTCATTTTTATACTATTAATATATAATTTAAATTCATGTAAACTGAGCGCATATATATATATATATATATATATATATATATATATATATATATATATATATATATTATCTCAAAAAAAGTATATATATGTCAAGCTACTTTCATATATAGAGTAAAGTATATCATTTTCAAATACAAAAGAAAACATATCTCAAGATTTATAATATTATTTGCATGACACTAATGACTTGCTAATAAATATCATGTACACAAATTATTACCTCGAGCACAAAGGATTGCAGTTGGGGAGAATTGTTAAGTAAGAATATAACTGCTGAAATTTAAGGTTCATTAGCAAAGCTTAATCCTAAATTGAGACTTAGCAAATTCTCTAATTGAATCCTAACCCTTTTTGGAAAAACCTCCAAAATTGTAAAACTTTAAAAGGAAAAAATTACAGAATTAGAAAGGGATCTTTAACAATTTAATACACGATTGAATTTGACTCATAATGATTAATTGTCAAATAATAATTGTGATTTTCAAGTAATCAAACAATCAAAAACTATATACATACGATACTTAGTTGATATTCACCGTACCAAAATTGTTCCTACTCGAGAGACAAACAACAACAAAATTGTTTTCAAGACTCAACTCTATTTCTCAACTTTGACTCAATGAGAGGAATGGGAGTGTGAACGAATGTAGTTCAACACTTTAGGAAGCCTTATATATGGAAATAGGAGAAGCAATCAAACCTCAGTCGATCCTCGCGTTTAAACTTGAAACCCTCGATTTTCTCCCTTCTCTAGTGCTCTTAAGGATTCCTAAGTGTGTATTAAGAAATAATACACTTAGGGTTATGATATAGGACTTAAATTAAGTCCAAAACCTCATGGGATTTGTCCTCAAATAAGCCTCGAAGTATCCCAATTCACATTATCGGTACAGAGGCGCACTCAAATAATAAACACATAATTCTAAGGGACAGGAAAATAAGACTCACGCTATGGGGATATCATAGGAAAAAGGGGATTAAAATGGATCCACATAGCAAGTAGCACATAAGGACTAAGGGATGGGAAAGTATGACTCACGCTATGGGGAAAATTCGGGACTTAGGATCTTTCGCATCATATCATGAATCAAGACGTAAGTCTCATCAACAAATATGGGGATCGAACCCTCACCAACAAAGTGAAAGTTCAAGTAGTCAACTAATTGAGGAATTCGACTTTTTATTGGTTTGACTTGGTTTATAGATTCAAAAATCCATTACAAATAATTTTATTTGGTATTTAAAATTTTGAACAATCGGTCCATGTACACCCCTATAAATACAAACACATCTATTACATAGTATACATCCTATATACATAGTTATACACTGTCGATATATTACATATAGATGTAACCATTTTAGTTGAAGAGAAATTTGACCGACTATACATCTAAATAAGACGCCCTAATAAAGTCACCATTAGGGAGAATGGCTAAATTTTCCTGTGAACTATGAGTAAAATTTTAATTTACCCTTTAATTTTAAAAAAAATGAATTAATCCTTAATCACAAAACGCATGATACACTAGGTGCTTAGCTTCCATCATTATCACATCTAAAAGCTTAAACTTTTTTAATCGAAGGAGGTTACAGGACGAAAAATCAAACTCTCACCAACAAAGTGAAAATTCATATAGTCAATCAATTGAGCTAATCAAATCTCTCATAAATAAAACCTTAAACTATTAGAGAGATAATACTTTTTTATTTAATTATATTCTCAACAATTATTTCCTATCTCCCATCTTTATTTTCATTATATTCACAAACATTTTACAACACCAAAACAATATTTTTTAGTTGACGAAAAAACATAACATTGCATAAATTTTTTTGGTACGGGAAAGCCTAGCATTAATGCATGCCTAGTGGGAAGGCATATTGCACCAAGTTCTATATATATGTGCCTATGCAGCTTGCACCAGAGTGACTTGTCAAAACTCAACAGTTTTAGCATGATCGCTAGGGTGAATTCATCATATATACTTATAATTTCTTCAAGTTCTTTTTTATTTTTTTATGTTTTCCATGACATTTTTCGTATTGTCTTGAAATTATAAGTAATATAATCAATCCTGTGTGTATATATATAACAACTTCTCATGATTATAACAACTAAATATTTTTCGAAACTTCTCATAATATTTTTGATTTATAACAAAAAAAACTATGCTTATAACAATATGGTAGCCCTTTGCAAAAATCCCTCATCTATATAACAACTAGGGGTAACTCTATGCCTCACAAATGAGTGTCACACTTCGAGTCTACACTTTGAACGCGGCAGATACTCAAAAACCATTTCTGGTCCCAAGCGAACCACTTGGTCTGGCAAGCTTACTCAGCAAAAGACTCTAACAATATGGCTGGGCTAGAAGTAAACACAATAGGTCACACGATAACAATCTTAATAGAGATAAAGAAACTCAAAGTTGTTCAACATGCAACTTAAGATCAGAGATAAATTCAAATACTGTCTAAATAGTCTATAAAGACTCTAAATAGTTTGACTCCGAAATAGATACCGAGCAGGCCAACAGCTACCCTAAACTGAAAACTAGAACTGGAATAAGACATAAGGGCTCCTCTGGTTGTAAATAGGTCTCACCATTAGCTAAGAATGAAGTTGGATCTTCAATGATGCACTTGTTAAAGATCTCTATATATCACCTGTATCTGCATCATAAAAAATGCAGGTCTAAATTCGTTAGTATGTACAAGTATTTAAAATGGCAAAAAGGAACTCATATCAGGATACTCAACTCAAGAACTTAACTCTAAGATAGCTCAATTATAAAAGTATTAGTGTAAATAAAGATACCTGTTTTAATGCATTAATGGATAAAACTCAATGTATAAAAATATAATATTTAAAATTTGGGGAGTTTCTCTATTTGACAACCATCATTATGAGCTTCGTGATAATACATTGTCCTGCCCACGTTCCCAAAGTCATCCCGTATCTTTCCAAAGTAAGGGACAAATTTAACTTATGAATCAATGAAATAGGCCTTCTCAGAAGCAAGTGAGGAATCGTACAAATTGATACAATCCTATTCTACAGTAACTACATAGTTTATGGGGTTGGAGTTGTTTATACTCTTACCCAAATTGAAGTAGTCCTATAATATCACTACTAGAAATTAGATCTATTGCCACGGTTTGGAAACCGTGGCTATAGGCCAGATAACCGTAGGCATAAGTTTTAGCCACGGTTTAGAGAGGCGCCACAACTGCTTGCGTGGCAATAGATCTATTGCCACGGTTGTTTCCGACGATTGCTATAACCGTCGTAAAAGAGTATCTGTGGGGACGGTTTCTGTTAGAATTAATTGGCTACGGTTCGCAAAACGTTTATACCTACGGTTTGGAAACTGTAGCAATAGATATCCTATTGCTACGGTTGTAAACCGTCGCAAAACATTTACCTATTGCTACGGGTTGCCAACTGTAGCAATAGATCGCAATTGCTACGGCTTTATATTTATTGCTACGGTTGTTGCTTTATATCTATTGCTACGGTCATAAATGTCGCCATAGATCCTAATAGTGCTACGATTATTAACCGTGGCAAGAAGCGTCGCCATAAGTTTCTTATATTGCCACAAGTGGCAGATCTATAATCTCAATTTGACTAATTGTAGCCAATTGTGACTAATGCTGTTAATATAATAGAAAATGTAGAAATTGATCTTTAGAAGAAACTTTACATTACTAAAATTATAATTCAACAAAATCAATCCATAATGTTGCTAATAGCGATAAAAGCAAAACATTTGTACATACATACATATAAGTATGTTTTAACTATTACAAAAAGGTAAAAATACATGCACCACATTGTTTTCGATCTTCAAAAATAAAGGATATTTGGAACATAGGTAATTAAAGTGAACAACCCGGCCAATTCATGCAATTCCTAGCTAGCAAAGTACATTGTCCATCGGAGAAGTCATGAGCACCCGTCACTTTAATTCATCCCTCCCCTTCTTCAATTTCATCACGCAGCACTTTCATCCCCTCCTTCAATTCCATCACCTACGTACAAAAAATAGTTGCACACCGGCAATTTATTTCTATCCCAACAGAAAGATAGAGAAGGATAGAATGCAATTACTCTTTTAAAGGGAAAAAGAACCAAGCGAATCCAATAGAAAAAAACACACAAACACAAACAATCAGAATAACAGTAAAATGATTATTTGGTTTGCCAAATTTAAACTTGAATGTTGTCTTTCTAACATAAGCTTACTCAGTTTATGTTGTATCCAGCTCTTATTCAGTTGAATACAATTGACCTGCTTAGCAGAAATCCTTTCCAACAAACAATAATTTGAAGCCTTCTTTACTTCGAATTTCAGTTGTCCAGTTATCTTTAGAAAGATGTTCAAATGACACTCATCTTCAAGAAATATTCTTAATTAGAAATTTATGCAATATTTTGACTCATTATTTGAGTGACATAGTTCTTAACATGAATTGACTTTTTATTATTCATTTGTGAAAGAAACTTTTTGTAGCAAATGAAAAGCATTTTTTCTCTCAACCCAAAATCCTTGACACCAGTTGACAAAAAGAGCCTGAAATCTAGACATACAAAAGGGCAACAAAAATATAGTACCCAAAACTGCAACAGTAAAAGCAAAGAACCATGATTGAAAATATTCTAGCAACCACCATCATTTCATCCACAAACAAAAAGGTTTCCCTTCTCTCTTTCACAATGAATACTAATTCAACATAACTAACGCACCAAAACTGCAGAATTTAGAAATTTCTTCTCAACGCACATGACTAAACATGTTTTACATGAACAAGTTGGGCTTAGTAGCCTTGTATGTTAGCCACACTTCTAACATAAGCTTACTATGATTCTGGAGAAACATCTTTAGAAGATGGATAGTTGAAATGCATAATCCTCTATTATGAACTAGTATAAAGAAAAAAGATGACTTAATCGAGATCCCTGTGAGGCTGTGACAGTTGTTTCCTAGAAGAACACTATCAGGCTCACCATAGGTACTGTCATTTTCAAATGACATGTTGAAACTAGACTTAAGGTATTTCAAAACAAGCAGTGACAAAATTGAGAAGTGACAAGATAACACAGCAATTTCAGTACCAGAATATTTATTGAAAAACAGGAGAAGGAATTTCTTTTAACAGAACTATAACATTAGAGAGATTGAATTAGAGGGGAGATTGTCTTAGATCCCACAGAGACAGAAATAGGAAAATTTGACTGAAATATCTGTGTTATACATAATTCGCAAGGCAAAGATAGTCCTTCCAGGCAAACTTGTGGTTACATTCTAAGCATTCTTATTCCAAGTATCCTCTCCTACTCATGCCTTTGTCCAAAATTTGAAGTCACCGTCACTTATGTTATCCATCAATTTTAAGATACTGAATACGGGATTGTCTAAAGCTCTTAAATATATCAAGCACAACATAGTTGTTGCTTTGAACATACAAAGCACGGTATTTCAAACAAGGTAGGGAAGCAAAGGCCAGCAATTTAGTAACTGAACACACTTCAAAATTATACTCTAATACCCAAAACACAGAGAAGAAGGAATGTACAAGTGTTTTGACAGATTCCTGTACAACATTAGCATCCTAACACCAAGTTATTCAAGAAACTCGAGCTAACACAGTGTTTTGACAGATTCAAGTGTTTTGACAGATTCCTGTACAACATTATTCAACATTAGCATCCTAACACAGAGCTAATGTACAAGAAAATTAGCTCTTCTTACTCCAACTACCCAACACCAAGTTATTCAAAATTCTATCTTACATGTCATAGTAAAGTCCATGTTAATCACCAATATTTATGAACCTCGGATATGCTTGTTATCATATTAAGTTACAGCTATAACACAACAAACTTTGATAACACCGGGCTTTTATGGTCCATCTGTTTCACCATAATAGAGGATTATGCATTTCAACTATGCATTTCAAGATTCACTTTTTTTTAAAAAAAAACATTCAGTACATATACTCAGCAAAACCAGCCCATATGCATCACATTCAGTACACTACCATGACACAACTAGCTATATGTTACATATACTCAGTAAAACCAGCCCATAGAAAAGCAAAATCAGATTCAAAACAACCAGAGAGGTCATTTTCTGGACACAACCAGCTAGATATGTTACATATACTCAGCAAAACCAGCCCATATGCATCACATTCAGTACACTACCATGACACAACCAGAGAGGTCATTTTCTGGACAAAACAATCAGAGAGGACAAAATTCTAGACAACCAGAAAGCAGAAGAAGAAGAAGAAGAAGAAGAAAAAGAAGAAGAAAAAGAAGAAGAAGAAATAGTCGAAACAGAAAATTAGTAACACTAACCTTGTCCAGCGGCTTGTGCAAAAGCAGCGTCTCTTTGTGATGGAACGGTCAATGCCGCAAGTATGTTAGGGTCAATTAATCCGGCATGCTGTAGTTGTGCAATTACATCGGCAATAACTTCTTGTCTCATAGTTCTTTTTTGTTCCTCCATTTGTTTCTCCATTTTTTGGATCCTTTCTTCCATTTGTTTCACTACACCATTTGTTGCATTTAAACTTGGTTCAGAATTGCCAACTATTTTCTTCAAAATAGTCTTTGTAACCCCCGTTCCATATAGTCTTAGACGTCCAGGGTGTTCAGGACCCATGACTGCGGAAAATGAATCAACAGACTGGCCATTTGCACTCGATTGTGCTTCAAGTTCCTCCATTTCAGCCTAACAAAACATATCCAACAATCACAGTCTTGTATATAATTCTAAATAAAGAATTAATGTCATTGTAAATCTATTAATATACAGTATACATACAATTTTACTAGCAGTGTTTTCATAGGAGGCCTTGTACACACGGTTAGGATTCCTTCTTCTTGTGACCACAAAGAGCTCCTTAGATGATACAATTTCCTTCTCTTTTTCCTAGTCACAAGAAAATTGAGATAAGAAATTGCTTAAATAATAGATTAATACTACACACTAAATAAGAAAACACACCAATCTATTACGGATTACAGCAAAACTCTTTTTGCCGGTAGTGTGTGGATTCAACAACTTTTTCCGATTCTTAGTATTTGTTTCCGACATCTTCTGCAAATAAATGAATCAATAATGTTAGTTAAGTGATCGAAAGTTTGGCAACAATCAACTTTAATGTACAATAAATCTGCATCAACAACAATATCATAGAAGAGATCATAAAAAGAATGAGTTGAAAGTTTTAGATTCCGAACTACAATTTACCAAGAATTTCTCAGACTTCCAATATTTGAGAAGTTCTTTGAACTGACATTCTGGAATATGGCCAGGCTTATTGGACATTCGAACTGTATCATTGTCATATGGGTCATAATAAGTTCTCTTCAACTCAGCTCTATGACTTCTCCATGCCTCTCGAATTGTTGCCAGAGTCCAAGCTTTTGCCGCATCAGGAATATTGTATTTCTCCTACAATTTGGTGTCAACATGTAATCAAAGAGAAGAAAAATTGCTTTAAGAATAATTAAATATTGAAAAGTCCAAACCTTGGTATAATCCCATAAATCCTTTTTAGTGTCCATGTTCTTCCAATCAAATACATCATATGGACAAAGGGTTGCATTTCTTGCCAATGTGCCTAGGAAGCTACTTAGCTCTGTTACGTCGTCTTCAGTAGGTCCAATCGGTTGATCTAAACTATTCAATAGGATCAATTTACGCTCTTGCCGGCTATGTACTTTAGGCATCATCGTTCTACCTCTTGTGTTTTTAGTGGGAATGCCTTCAACTACAACAAAATATGACTTAGAAATCATGAATGAAATAAGTAAGTTCCTAAGCTTATATGTTACCTTGTTCTTCAGGTTGTTCATCTGTTGGAGGACTAACAGAACTCCTTTACTCTTGATCCTCAACAGGCTGCTGCTCAAAAGGATGATCATCAAAAGTTTGTGGCTCGGCAAATCGTCCATTAACTTCAAACTGTGGAGCTACCGGTTGTTTTTCAATTAATTTCAGTAGTTGTTCTTTCTCTGACTGTATAGCTTCAACTACTTCATTTGTTGTCAACCCCCGTCGCTTTTTATTTGCCAAGAATGATAATGATCCAGGTTTAGCATATGCCTTATGTTTAGTTTTTTTATTTCTTTTTGGTGATTCTTGTTGACTCATGACTATCAAAACCTGCATAAAATTAAGAGTGATAGTTAAAATATAACAAAAAATAATTTGAAAGACAACTCTAAACACTGTTAAACTAGTGCCTATGACAAAGAGTTTCCTCCAGTTAACTCTGAAGAACAGAACAACAACTATCCGCCGCAAGAATTTCCTCATCTCCTATACTACAAGAATCCAACTTTGGTAATAAAATGATATGTACATTGACGATGCACATCAGATTTCAATTCATTTGGCAGCCTAAAATAGCCACCCCATACCTCCAACATATTCTACAGCTCAAAGTGGAAGATCTAACTTAGCAGGAGGATAAAGAAACCAATAAGTTTATTCTAACAGGTTGGAATCTGACACAAAAAAATTTAACCAACTCAAATCCATCAATTGCATTTGAACAGAGATAAGGAATCCACCAGACAATGCCTTAATATGGGGAATGAAAACCAAAAAAAACAAAAAGTAAATCAAGATTAGAAGTAAGAAGATCGAACAATTCTCAATAATGTGATCATTTTAGGTTAGCTTGTTCTCACCTCGACTATTCCACAAGGTATGATATTACCTCTCATCAACACAAATACCGAGTAACTCACCAACAAAAATTGCATTTCACAGCAATACAGATTGTCTCGAAACATTTAATAAAGAATACCAAATTGATGGCAAAATTTCAGTGAAGTGATGCAGCTTCTGGCACTAAACCAAGGAAATAAGAGTTTCAACATTTAGTTACAGTGGCTTGTCCACTTACTGAAAATGAAGGGTAAGAGTACAGCTCTTGACATTTATTACAATTAATAATTTCCTTGGAACCATAAAAAACAGAATAGAAAGGTGTGGAACCAAAAACACAGAGAAGAACTCACAGTACAAGGAATCCCACTTGCAAGCAGTGCCTCTTCTGCTTTCCTTTTCCAAACGAGAACTCCCTAAAACAAACTTTCATACCAGAAAAAAATGGAGAGTCAATGAACTAAAGAAAGCATTTTCATATTTAAAGCCAAATTATGTCTTCCAGGGACTCTCATCAAGTGAACCAGAAGACTCTTATCAGCAGATAAACCCATGTTGTCAAGGACAACAGCTGCAACATTACCACCATTATTGCGCATTATACCATTCCATGACCAGAGTACATAACCAAAACAAAGTTCTTTAATGCACTCAACTGGTGGTCCACTATTTAGTTGAAGAAAATGAAATGGATCGGCAGAGTATTTAGTTAAAGAAGATGAGAGATCAGAACCTGGAGTTTTGTTGGTCCCCTATTAAGTTGAAGATCCTCCAGAGAAACTTTGAAGGTAGAACACTGAAAAGGAATAAGAGAGAAAATTAGGCTTAGTAATATATGCAACAATATACATAACACGTGCGTATTATTGAAATGAGACTAATTTAGAGACAACTTGAAAAAAACCACATTAATAGAAATGGAAAACAAACATAGAAAATAGAGTCCAATCGAAATTCGTAATTGATAAGATGCAACTCAATAGTGTATTCATTACTCACTGAAAAAAATGAAGAAGAGAATGTATTTGAAGTAGGTCGGAAGATCCTTTTTCAATCATCGGCCTCCATCCAATCCCAATCAGTATCATCGAAGTCATCTTCCTCTTCCGATTCTTCCGAAGGTACATCTTGTGAATCGTGTGAGATGGAAGGCGCATCAATGATATCAACTGGGAGATCTTCCCTCGACCATCTAACATCTACATCGACTAATCTTTCTGAAGAAACAATATCATCATTGGTTTCCCTCCAAAATGTTTCTTCAATATTAGGACAATTCTCTTCCTCCAAATCATACAAATCTACTGGAACCTTATTTCTTGCATAAAAAACATTTTTCTCAATTGGGTCTTCCACATAAAAAACTTGATGTACTTGAGATGCTAGTACAAAAGGATCATCCGTACAACATTTTTTATTGAAGTATACCCGAGTCAAGCCATATTCATCAACTTCATGATGAAACCAATCACATCTGAAAAGTACAACACTAAAACAACTCCAATAATCAATCTCAATGATGTCCTGAATAATTCCATAATAGATAACCATTCCATCGACAGGATTTTGATCCCTAGCACTAGCAAAACTATCTGTTGTGGCTGACAAAGTCACTCCACTATTTTGAGTTTTGCAAGGAGCATCCCGTGTCTTCGTATGGAAACGATATCCATTAATGAAATATCCAGTATATCTTTTAGCCACAAAATTGGGCCCTTTGCCAAGCCATCTTAAATGATTGGACACTTCAACATTTTTAACTTTGTCCCTAAACCAATCACTAAATTCTCTACTATGGATCTGTGCTTTTACCCAGGCACTTCCTCTGTTACGAGTATCAACTAAACGCTTATGTTCCCTGCAAGCATGTATTGCAATTTAATCAATATGTAGTTATTAATGAAATTCAAAACACATTAATCATAACATATAAATGAAGTTTCAATGCTTACTTGATAAATGCATCAACTTTTTCATCACTAGTATTAAACAAAGTGTATCGATGTGCTGCAGACCACGCACCATGCTCCAAATTAAAAGTCTTGCCTTTCCTTTTGTTCTTACTTCCAATTGGATGACCTGTTTTAGGAAATAAAGGTGAAACACCATCTCCTGCTATTTGAATGTCATCATCATCCTCAGTTTGGTACCTACTAAATCTTGTTTTCACCCCATCAGGTAGATATCTCGAACAAAAGGTCAAACACTCTACACCTTTACAACCCTCTACTATTGATCCTTCAGGATTTTTTCGATTACGAACAAGCCCCTTGTATTCACACATATTTCTTTCAGAAGAATACATCCAACGCAGATGAGTCGGACCCCCAAGCTTAATTTCGTCTACTAGATGAATAGGCAAATGTGACATGATATCAAAATAGGATGGAGGAAAAATCTTTTCAAGCTCGCATTGTATATCAATGATTTCAGCCTTCATCTTATCAAGATCGCTTCTTCTTATGACTTTTTTACATATGCTTTTAAAAAAGTTTCCCAACCTAATCAAGACTAAAGACACATTCTTGGGTAGCACTTTCCGGACTGCAATCTGGATCAAGTAATGTAGTATGAAATGAGCATCATGACTTTTGTATCCTGATACTTTCAGCTCTTCCATTTGCACACGATTTGATACATTAGAGGCACACCCTTTTGGCAATTTGGCATCTTTTAAAACAGTGCAAAATAGTCGTTTCTCTTCTGGTTTCATAGAGAAACAAGCTTTAGCCAGATGAATATTTCCAGTATCACAATCATCCATTGGTTGAAGCTCTCTGCGTATCCCCATATCACGCAAGTCATAGCGCGAATTTATATGATCTTTTGACTTTCCAAATATATCCAATAAAGTCCCAAGCAAACTATCACAAATATTCTTTTCTATGTGCATTACATCAAGATTATGCCTCAACTTATTGGTTGCCCAATATGGCAATTCAAAAAATATGGATTTTTTTTCCATGGACCATCATTCTTTCGTTTTCTTTTTTTTTTGGCCCTTTCCAAAAATATTTTTGAAATCACGAAGTTCTTCCAGCACTTGTACACCCGATAAGGGCATCGGTGTAGATTTATGCTCCTCTTTACCATCAAATAATTTCTTATCTCTTCTAAAAGGATGATCAGGAGGCAAAAATGCACGATGACCCATGTAACACATCTTACGACTGTGTTTGAGATATTGGGAACAAGTATTATGATTGCAAGTGGGACATGCCCATCTCCCCTTGGTGCTCCATCCCGAAAGCATTGCCAATGCTGGAAAATCACTAACTGTCCACAATAAAGCTGCACGCAACATAAATGTTTGGTTAGCTACAACATCATATGTCTTCACTCCCACTTCCCATAGTTCTTTCAACTCCTCAATCAGTGGTTGTAAGTATACATCAATATCATTTCCGGGTGACGATGGACCTGGAATAATCATTGACAACATTACGTACTCTGACTTCATGCGAATCCATGGTGATAAATTGTAATTCATTAACATAACTGGCCATGTGCTGTGGGAAATGCTCATAGTTCGAAATGGATTGAATCCGTCACTTGAAAGACCCAATCTAATATTACGAACATCATTAGCAAAGTCAGGGTGAAGGGAATCAAAATCCTTCCAAGCTTCTCCATCAGCAGGATGTCTTAGATTTCCATCTTTGGGTCGGTCGGTATCATGCCATCTCATAGCTATAGATGTTTCAGAACACATGAATATTCTCTGAAGCCTAGGCTTTAAAGGAAAGTACCTCAAAACCTTCACCGGGATTTTAGTGACCTTACTTGTTAAGTCATTCCGAACATTCTTCCATCTAGAAGATCCACACACAGAGCAATTATCTAACTTTGCATTGTCTTTCCAAAATAACATGCAATCATTAGCACATGCATGAATTTTCTGATAATTAAGACCCAAATCTTCTATCACCTTTTTTGCCTTGTAAAAAGACTCAGGTATCTGAGCAAGTGGAAATGCCTCTTTTATCAAGTCTAACAAGTCTGAAAAGGCAACATCACTCAATTTGTGAATGCATTTTAACAAGTACAATCGGATGGTGAAACTCAACTTAGAAAAATTTTTACACCCCGGATAAAGCTGTTGTTTACCATCCTCTATTATTTTAAAGAATTTATTAGCATCTTCAAATGGTCCCTCTTGAACTCCCTCATGTCTTAGGTGATCTTCTACATTTTGAAAAGTATCATGAAGTAGTTTACCAAAATCATCATGCATGTTTGAAGTTTCATCATCATTGGTTGGTTGTGGCATATTTCTTGAGGAAAATCCTTCTCCATGGAAAACCCATTTGATGTATCCATGAACAAATCCATGACAAATCAAATGATCCTCCACTACATTTCGACAATGCCAATTACGATTAAAGCACTTCTTACAAGGACACAATATTTCATTTCCTTGGGAAGCTTGTTCAAATGCCTTATCAAGAAAATCATTAACTCCATGAATATATTCATCGGTAGATCTTCGGAGATCCATCCAACTTTTATCTCCTATATCCATTTAATATCCTACGTAAATGACCAAAATAGTATAGGCAATAAATTAATCAAAACATAAATAAGTAAGTAATGCACAAATTAGGATGATTGATACAATCAACACATGATAGAAGCAAAAAAACCAGTTATTCTGAAGCAACAGCCAAATAAGCTAAAAAAAAATGAAATATGGATATTAAGACTTCTCCCAGTTGCAAGGATTCAATGCCAAAAGAGTTTATACACAAAATATCAAATAAGAATCCTCCATCCAGAAACAAATACACGAAATATCAAACTTAACATTTGTACATCTCTAGCACATGAGGCAATAAAGTACCTTTATTGGCTTGGGCAGATAATATCAAACTCCAGTGACTTCTTTAACGATCTTATTGTTCTTCAGAATCTTGAATGTCGGAACAACCTTAATGCCTAGTTCCTTCGCTAATGGCTGCCAAAAGTTATCACATTGATCAATTCTAGTGTGTGTTGTGTTGTTTAGTTAGTAAGGGAGGTGGTTTAAAGAATACATACCCTATTTTCCTGGTTACTGTCCAGCTTCAGAAAGACCACATCGTTATATTTCTTCGATAGCTCTTGAAACTTTGGAGCGATCACTTTACAAGGACCACACCTGCAGGTGGATTGGAATCAGAAATTACAAGACAGAAAACCAAGGCAAAGAGGGAGAAGACACTTCCAATACTGACGATAAAAGTAAGGTCCACAAAGTTCAAAATTCAAAGACACATTCAATCTAGTAACCATATATCAGACAGGCGACAATGTATGGAAATGACAAGAGGGCATGAATAACCCCCTTGAAAGCATTAAAACATGTCTTAATCAATTGATCATTCATTAGTCTGCAACAACTGTCCATGCCATATTTTATCTTTCGCTTTCTTAAAGATGAATACATGAATATCATTAGATCAATAATGAAGAATCTGTTGCACTAATAATATACCATCCAGTATGTTTTGTATAGATTGACAAGGCAAGCAGCAGATTTTAAATTAAAATAGTAAATGACTCCAAACAGTGTATGACTACAACTCAGACAATATTAACATTAGCCTTGAAGATCCAATTGAGAAAAACAGGCTGCGATGACACAATCAGATCCAAAGGGCATAGAAATTTGTTGAGGTTTGTTGCGAACAACATTGACTTGGAAGATAATTAATGTGCTAAACAAAGAGAGGGAAGTTGATGTTGTATCTTTATTCTGTAAAAGCATTCAAAAAGATTGAGATGCACTATTGAATTGGTCACGTGGTATTGTAGCATAATCTAATTAAAAAGCATAATGAATTCCAGAGAACAACTGACATGAAGGTGGGTAATGATCTTGATGATAATTCGGGGATACAACATGTCAAGAATAGTAGCAAGAACAACAGGAGAGAAGACAACACCAAGATTGATTCTCAACTTCCTAAACCACATGATTTAACCAAACTAACCTCCAATTATCAAAGGCAAGCACCTGTACACCAGACTGTTAACTTGCAACCCATTCTGGACAGTGCTACCAAAACTACCCCTCAGATAGCAAATAAATTTCCTAAAAACAACCAAGTTCCTGAACCAGCCCCTTTCAAATTGTTATTTCAAATTGACTTTTCTTATTCTTCGTCATCAAATAATACTCAACCAACTACACCAATTTGCACCTGCAATTTAAGAAGGGTAGTCTAGATATAAGGAATGGAGGCAGAGGTTGCTTGTTTTGGTTCGGGGAGTTGATTGACATCAAAAAGATATCTCGAGGGCAGGACATCTACATCAGGATTGCCTCTTCAGAACTAGGTAAGAATTTATATTTAAGAAATTTCCGTTGAAGTGTTTCTGAATATAAATTTTCAATGCATACAGCCTATCTTGATTTGTTGTGGCTGATAGAAAATATTGGTTGTAGAATCTGAGTCAGGTTCGAATAGAAAGAAGGCAAAGATACTCACAGTGAGTTTCTCACTATTGGTGGTAGTGGTTCTGCTAGGCCTTTTTCTGCTGTTGTACAATTGGAAAAAGAACAAACTGAAACTCAAAGAAGAATTTGAGCTTCCACTGTTCGACTTGTCAACCATTACAAGAGCCACAAACAACTTTTCTGTGAGCAACAAGATTGGAGAGGGAGGATTTGGACCAGTTTACAAGGTATACATTTAAATTTGTTGGAGCAGTAACCAATCTTTCCTTAGATTAATGTTTCAGACATGATCTTCATTCAACAATAGTCTTGTCATTGTAAAATCTATGTTCTCTTGATATACTGTTGCAATTTCCGGGGGTACTGGAAGAGGGACAAGAAGTGGCCGTGAAGAGACTCTCTAGGACTTCCAAGCAAGGACTTGATGAATTCAAGAATGAAGTTATCTATATCTCCAAGCTTCAGCATAGAAATCTTGTGAGACTTCTAGGTTGCTGCATTCAAGGAGAAGAAAAGATGTTGATCTATGAATACATGTCTAACAAAAGCTTGGACTCATACATATTTGGTTTGGATCTCTCACCTACTACACAAGCTAAACTAACATATTTAACTTTGTTACATTAGTCATTAACATGTACATCTAGAACTAGGGAAAATTATGTTCACAATAACAATTAACTCATTGAAAGCTTATTTTATAGATGAAACAAAGAGCAAATTACTTGATTGGCCAAAGCGTTTCGACATCATAAATGGAATTGCACGTGGCTTATTGTATCTCCATCAAGATTCTCGGCTACGGATTATTCATAGAGACCTTAAAGCAAGCAATATTTTGCTAGATGCAGAAATGAATCCAAAGATATCAGATTTTGGTTTGGCTAGAAGTGTTGCAGGGAATGAGATGGGAGCAAACACAAGCCATGTGGTTGGGACACAGTAAGAATCTCTAATATCAAACAAAGTATTTTCCTTTAACATCTTGCTTCTTTAATTCGATTGGCGTTCTGTTTTTTCCTGGCACAGCGGCTATATGTCCCCAGAATATGCAGTAGGAGGGATCTTCTCTGTAAAATCTGATGTGTTTAGCTTTGGCGTCTTGGTTTTAGAGATTGTGAGTTGCAAGAAAAACAGAAGCTCTTTCGATCATGATCAAAGCCTTAACCTTCCCGGACATGTAGGTGTTCCATCTATAGTCTAATAAGCATACATAACTTATTCTCTTTCTGTACAATACATAAAACTTATTATGATCCCTCATCAATGCTCAAAACAGGCATGGAAGCTTTACAAAGAAGATAGGTCCTTGGAACTAATCAATGAGCAACTAGCTGATTCTTGCCATATTTCTCAAGTTTTAAGGTCAATCCAAGTCGGTCTATTATGCGTGCAACAATGTCCAGAAGATAGGCCAAACATGTCTTCTGTCATTATGATGTTGGGTAACAGCCATGGGAGTCTACTGCCAGAAGCTAAAGAACCCGGATTTTTCCCAGAAAGAGAGGTACTTAATAAGTTTCTCTAACCCCCAAAACGACTGATCGACCAGCATATACTAACCTAGCTACATGCAGAGACACCCATTACCTCAAAGTAGTTAAAACCAAACAATTTTACTCCCAAAACTTCAATCAAAAGCTCAAATAACACAATAATGCAAAACCCCCAAAAAGGAAAACTGAAAAATTACCTGTAAGAGAACAAGAACAGCGCTTTGAATCTATTTCTCTAAATTCGACTCTGTTTCTCAAAGAAGAAACCTTGATTCTTCTTCTTCAACTATTGCATGTGCCGATTTCTTCTTCAATTGCTGAATCGTCGCCGTCGATTTCATCTGTTTCTCAAAGAAGGAGTCGCGTATACGTACTGAAGGAGTCGTGTGTATACTGAAGGAGTCGCGTGAAATAATTTAATTTAAGTGGAGGGAAATGTTAAAATAATTTTAGTGGAGGAGGGAAATATTTTTATTTCCCGGAATGTTTAATTTTTTTGCTAAAATTAACCGTGGCCATATATAGTTACTCTATTGCCACGGTTTAAAAAAACTGTGGCATAAAGAAATCTATAGCCACGGTTAACGTACTAATAACACGGTTTCTTTTAATAATTTTATTGCTACGGTCAAAATTATATTGCCACGGTTTTAACCGTGGCAATAATTTATCTATTGCCACGGTTGTTTAACCGTTGCCAAAAACCGTGGTAATATACCGAATTTCTAGTAGTGAATATAATTTATTATGCTTATAACTTAACAGTGAATTTACTCAATAACTCAATTAATCTCTTTGGAACTTGAGTTCTACTTTAACTTTTCTCAACTTGCCATATCTCTTTAAAGGTTACGTCTTAATTCAATGAATGAATAAGACACCAATGTACTTCTCAACTCAATTTCAAGATAAGTGTGAAAGACATATAGATACATGCTAAAATATGATTAACAGATTTCTTACTCAACTCATATTCAAAGTACAATTTATTGTACTTCTCAAACTCAACTCAATGCATGAACCTGATCATTTCAAGAGTTATTTAAGGTTCATATAAATGCAAGTAGAAATTTTTAGCTTCATAACTCAACTCAATAATGTAATACCTAAATGGAACACTTCACTTCAAATAAAGATAATATCTGTATAAAATTCAAAAGATTTTACCTCAAACAAAGAAAAGGATTTAAACTCAATTCATAGGTTAACTGAGTGGAAAAGAAGAGCGATTAGGTATTAGGACAAACTTAACTCAACATTTCAAAAGCCTTACATACCTAAAATACGAAGATTCTTGAAGAACTTGAAAAACATGCTCAAACCCTAGCCTTTCCCCTCCTCTCCTTAATCTTCATTCTAAAAAAGACTTTTGAGCATTTTTGAAAGGAACTCACATGGAATACTAATATAAGATGAATTTTAATCTCAAAAAATATGGGTTAAGTCTAGGAGAGGCGAAAAGAAGATTGGGATGCCCCTCACTTAAAATAGAAAACGGGCAAACAAATGAACAAGTCGGCGACGGGGACTTGTTCCATCATCGGTCGTTTTTTCTCAAAAAATTTCAGAATGAAAAGTTAAACTAAAATTATTGGTCTAGTATGCGATGTGGACTTGGTGCATACTTTCTTGGTTTACCAATTTTTCCCTAAAAATTTCACGTACAAAATTCCACCTCATGGGCTTGGCTCACCTTACACTTTTTGAATTTTCTCTTGGTTTTGATTGAGACTTAGCTAGGATAGCTTCGGGTATTATAATATCTTCCCGTTGAGAATATTCATCGTTGAATGTTAGCTAACTATAAGTTTACCCAAGGCACGAATGCAATTTTAGGACTCAAATATACAGAATTACTAAAACTAAATACGAACTTTAATCTTAAAGCTAGGAGTGGGAAAATTACCTTCAAGATCATCTTTGGAGGGCGTGAACAAGCGCGTGTACTTAGCTTTCATATCTTCATCGGCATCATATGTAGCTTTTTTGACAAACTAATTCCTCCACAAAATTTTGACCGAAGCAATCCTCTTGGTCCTTGATTTACGAACTTGACAATCAAGAACTTAAACCAAAATCTCCTCATAGGATAGATCATCCTTAATTCCAATATTCTCAATAGGAATAACTAGTGAATGATCTTCTAGGCACTTCTTAAGCATTGAAATGTGAAGGCGGAATGACCTAATAGGCCCTTATACTTGGTTCCGTTTGTCACCTAGGCCCTTATACTCAGGACTTTGCCAAGAAAACCCTCGTACCCACTCAAAAGCTACATTTTAAACACCTTTTTTTGACTTGGCATCCTAAGTGGCAAACCAGGTCAAGTGTGTGTAATTCACTCCCTTTAGAAGCGTGAAGGGTTTCTAAAAAGCCCTTTAACAGTCGTCTTCTTCCCCAAATTCATAAAATTATTACTCCCCATTTCTTCTTCATAAAATTCTTCAATTTTCTTCTCATTTTTGTCTCTCCAAATTTCTTCTCTTGAAATTTCTTCTTGTTGACCATAGTCATTCAAGCCCCCTTGGTTTTGTATTAGAACAGTTCATTGTGCAATGGGATCTTACAGCAAGTCAATGACATATATTACAAATTATTTTTTCAAACTCCATTTTTGAATAAATTTAGGATGCACAAGATTTTTCCAAAGGCCCTAATAGAGATTTTAACTGCAATTTATAGGGGCCATACAAATAACTATCTCCGCTCCAACACGAGAAGTTCCAAAAATGCGACAATAGTAAGCTTATTTCCTGTTGAAAACTGCAAAATGAAATTGAGGTCTTTTTCTAGACAGATGAAGAACACAGCTTTAGTATTTGTGTTCTAACTTCTCCTTTTCCGGGTAATGTTGCACATACCAGGAAGATCCTTTTATAAACCAGTCATTACTTTCTGTTGAAATGGTGATAAAACATATACAACAGCCTTCAGCTTCACCGGTTGCTTGCCCATCTTCGTTCACTGCCAAAAATGGTGATTTGCTTCGATCCTCCTTTTCTTCGTTGAACAATTCTAGAGTTTCTGATTTTAAAGATTCACAAAGATAAAGATGCTGAAACCTATTGAACTTGGTTTCATTGCTTTTCTAAAAAAATACGTGGAATTATTATATGATGTGGAAATTACGTGTAGTCGTTTGAAACTCATGCACCAGTCTCAGGTCAAAAAAGGTGTTTAAAATGTAGCTTTTGAGTAGGTATGAGGGTTTGCTTGGCAAAGTCCTGAGTATAAGAGCCTAGTTGACAAATGGAACCAAGTATAAGGGCCTATTAGGTCATTCCGAAAAATGCGAAATATTAGATAGATAGCTGCTCACTCTGGAGGATAACTCCATAGGCTACATTATGAACCCTCTTTGTAATTTGGTAAGGACCAATATATCGAGGATTGAGCTTCCCCTTTTTTGTGAATCTCATAACGCATTTCATGGGCGAAACCTTTAGGTTCACCTAATCATTCACTTTGAACTCCAAGTTTCTTCTTTTAACATCTAAGTATAACTTCTGATGGCTCTGAGTAATTTTTAATCTTCTTTGGATGACTTTCACCTTCTCTACATCCTGATGAACCAAGTTGGGCTCTTATCAATCCAGCTTCCCCAACTTCAAAGCAACTGATTGATGACCTACGTCTCCTTTCTTAAATATCCTCATATAGATTCATCTAAATGCTAGCATAAAAACTATCATTATAGACAAACTTAATAAGCAACAAATGGTCATCCCAATTACTCTTGAAGTGTATAACATAGGTCCTCAACATGACCACTAGATTCTGAATCATATACTTTGCATGTCCGTCTGTTTGAGGGTAAATAATAGTGGTGAGGTTCACCTTTGTGATGGAGTTCCAGCACACCTCACTTTTGGATGATATAGATGATCATTATCAACATATTTTACCCAACTATTGAGTCGAGGTCGAACCTCAAGGAACAGTTATTCGAGTAATGAAGTATTGAGTTGAACTAGGCAATTGTAGTGTTAAAATGGGAGGGGGTTGTGAATAACATAAAATCAGCATTCAACTACAAATAGTTATGAGATTAGATTTAGATAACCAATATAGATAGATGTCAGGGGTGTGCGAATATGGGATGAGAGCTAATCAAACAAATCTAAATACTTGAACGTGTGAGTAAATAATACGTGATTCAGCTAGAATTGTGAATAATCACTACTTCAATTAAGACAACAATGGTGTCTCTAACAAATTCTAAACCTGATTCACTTTGTCATTATCAAAACACCTCGTACTTTTCAGCAAACCAACATAACACATTAATAAAGGACCTAATCAGGGGTCGTACTCGTAAATATTCTAGTTCGAAGTCACATTATGTTTATCTCTCTCTTTTTTTTTAATCAAACTATGATTTCTTTTTTAAAATCTTTTTCAAAAAAAGAAGACGAAATTAACTACTTTAATTTTTGACGTATTGCATTACGCATAGGGCATAAAACTGAGAATAACAAATGTCGTTTCCATATCTTTAACATTCAAAGTTTTGGAAAAGATATTTAAATAAAATCAAGTCCTTTTATCAATCCTTTTTAGGTTACGTTGTAGCTTTCTCCTTTTTTATTTTCTCTTTCAAGTCACATTCATGATAATTAAAGATGAAAGGGATGTATCTTTGTTACATACTTTATTTTGCTTTATGCTTCAGCCTTCATTTGTCGATATGTAAAAAAAAAAAGGTTGTGATTCACAATCCCATAATTAACGTTACGTTCTTGCATGGAAGTCACATTGAGAATAATGATGCTTTGCATATTTGGAAATTTAAATTAGTTTGCCAACTTCCAGATTTAGTATGCAATCAATTATGAGTTCTGTAATAACTTAAGGTATTTTAACCAATGGATCATTAAACAAAAATCCTAGGAATATATTTCAGTGGGTATCCAATACGTTATGTACTCCCATACGAATATTAAAAAGATAAATGTTTCTTACGTACCCCTCCAATTTTACTTAAACTCGAAACCTCTAATTCTTCCTTTTTTTCCCTATCAATCATTTTTATTTCTTAGTGTAAGTCCAATTCGAAAATAATATAATGTGTCATCTGTGTCGCGTGTGTGTGTCATCTGTTCGTGTGTTGGCCTGTTGGAGGAATGTCTCTGTGTGATTTGTGCGTGTGTTTATGTGTGTGTCTGATTTGTTGGAGGGGTGGGAGCATGTGTGTTTGTGTGTGTCTGATTTTCTAAGATGTATTCTATACATATATTGTTAAAATAAAATCATGTAATATTAAATTTGAAAAAAATAAAGCACAAACATAATTTCGAGCACTGCAACAAGTCAACATTATTTCAATATTATTATATCAATTTATCAAATTCAGCATAACACAATATCAATATTATTATATCAACTTTTTCAAATTATTTATCCAATTAAGTTTTATTATTCTAATATTATACTTTGTTATATTTTATCATGGAGAATTGTATTGTTTACATTCTTACTTCATAAAATTTGTGTATTACCTATCATCTCTAGACCTCACTTGTAAAATTACACTGAATATGTTATTGTTATTCAATTTATATATGTCAACAAGAAAAAGAAAATCTTTCTACGAAATTTAACTTGAAGCCTCCAAATCTTTTTGAGACGGCACTAATCATCTTTTTATGTGTTTGATTTGTTGAGGGGGAGTGCATGTGTGTGTTTGTGTTTTTCTGGACTCATAACACACTTCATTTCCAGAAGTTAAGTAGTTTAGGTTCCCCTAAAGCTAAGTCATACTAAGCTTCACCAATTTAATTATTTTTTTTCCTTTTAGCTAGGTTCAACATGTTACTATAACATACAGCAAATATATGTAAGCAACTTTCTTGGTCACTAGATCCAATTGCACCAAGAAGACTAAAAAGTACATGAGACAATATAAATGGTCAAAAGCTAGGACTTTAATTTTACATATTGGCAAAGGAGTAGAGAATCCATTATCCCCACCATTAAATCTTGTCTCCATATAAATAGTTCTATTTTTAGGAGTCAAAATTTGGCCACCAATGAGATTACATAAATTACTTTAATTTAAAGGCATCATGTGAGTGGTAATAACAAGGTCTTTCTTTTTTATGAAGGAGTAGAGAGTAGAAACCTAGCTTTTACCTATCTATTAAAATGTAATGCTATATCTTTTGTCAAATCTTGGTATAATTTTAAGTAGCCATTTTTCAGTTATGTAATTAAAAAATAGTTAAATATTAAGAATAATAATAAGCTTGAAATTTCATTGATGAAACTCCATAATATTGTCGTAAAGTTCTAATCATAGAATTTAAAATTTTATGATAGTGACTATTTTTCAATTACATTATGGAAAAGTGGTTAACTCGGACTATTACTATCTCATCAGACTAATGAATAATATCGCATGGTAAAACAAATTACGAAAACTATTAAACGTAATGCCATTTGACCAGTATTATGAAAAAAAGGTGTCCATAGGACATGAATCTACAGAGTAAATTCAAGTCTGTCCTCCATAAATTAAAAAGATCAATTTACAAGATTGACAGAGAGTATATATGTATATGTTAGATGGAGACAGATTAGACAAGAACCATGAATACTTTTGTGAAGCACAAAAATTGCAAAGACAAATCTCGCATGACTTTCCTGGAAAAATCTTGATATAATTCTTGCTAGGTTTGCAATATTTGGGAGGGTCAAATGGGATACTCATGAAAGGTTTGAAAATGGAAGAATGGAAACCATAATTATCATTCTCCCTTTTTCATTTTTTTTTTTGGGGGGGGTTGGGGTGGGGGGGGGGGAGGGTTTATGGGAAGATATTTTACAAATTTATTCAACTTTCTTGTTAAAATTGGTGCAAAACAACAAAATGTACGTATAAATAACACACGGAGAAATGATTAATAAACAATTTCCACAAATATAATTAGGATAAATAATGAAATTATTCTTTGATTAATAATTTCTTAAAGAAATGTGTAAAAGATGATAACTAAAATGTACAGAGAGAGTACATAAAAGGTGGCTAGTATGCAAGAGAAATAATATATATATTCTTATCATATAAGTGGCAGTTAGGCGACAAGCTCTTCGTCGACGTATCTGCTTGAGTTATTTGCTTTCTCTTATATATTATATGGGGTTCATAAAAGTATTTAGTGGATTTTTTTTATTTAAAATTTTTAAAGCAACTGCTTACTTCAATTATGATTTTACATTATCCCTAATTAATTTTTCCAGTTGCTTCAACTATGATTTCGCTATATCATATCGATCAGTTATTTTAAGTTAAGTAAATACTGAAATTAGGATAAAATAAATTTCTCTTTAAAATGGAAAAATAAAAATTAAATAACTATTTTAATATCTTTTCATGATTATATTTGTGTTAAAAAGGAAGTACTACATATATATATATATATGTATGTATGTATGTATATTTAAAATCACTTAATCATTAAATTTAAAATTTAATCAATATTAATAATATTTATTGGATGTTAATTTTACACTTAATGAAAAAATTTGATAGTGTTCAATCATATCATTAAAAAATAAATTTTATGAATAATTACTGGGCCCGTGTATTGCACGGGATCTTCGTAACTAATACTAATATAAAACAGAGAGCTTCGGTTCTTCTCTGTCTCTTTATCTTTATGATTTGGTATCAAAGTCATGATTCTGCGAGATGAATATAAAATTGGTAGTGTGATGATGTAGGGCTCGATTTTGTGAGTTTGTTCGTCTATGTTGCCATTTAACTATTTTTACCTACAAGGTGTGTTTTTGGTACGAAAGAAATTGATTTTTATAAAAAATCAAGTTAACTTCTAACTTATTCTCTCACGTTTGGTTGATGAAGGGAATTTTTTTCTGAAAATATTTTCTATTGTTTAATTGTGAATGCAAATATTTTTTATTTTTGGCTAGAAAGTAAAAAAAATATCTTTTAGCAAAATAGATTCTGACATTAAAATCAACCTTCGTAATTGATTCGGGATCCGACTCAACACTCAAATCAAAATTAAATCTCGATAATCAATCCAAAATTCAACATCGAGATTCGACCCACGATTAACCCCAACATTCAAACCTGAACACGATCGATCAATTTGAGATCTGAACCTGATACTCGAATCGATATCCGACTTACCCGACCTCGACCTTTTGTGGGGTGTGGGTGGAGGATTGATTGGAGGATCGGAGCGGGGGTAGGGTAAGGAAAATAAAATTTTAAAATATTTTTTAAAAATATTTTTTGTGTGTGTGAGATGGGGAGGTGGGGTGGAGGGTTGGTTTCGGGGGTAAGAAGTGGAGTAAAAAAATAATAATTTTAGAAATTGAACATATTTTTTTAAAATAAATGTTTTAAATTTTTTGTATGGAATGGGGGTGGGGTAAGGGCTTGGGGGGAAGGGAGCTTTGGTTAAGAGGGTCAGGGTAAGGGGCAAAATATTCTTTGGAGGGGGGGGGGGGGGAGGAGAGGGGTAGGATTAGGGTGGACTAAGATAAAAAAATTTAAAATTTTAAAATTTGAAATACTTTTTTTAAAAAAAAAAATTGTGGAGGGAGAGAGGGAGGACTGGTGGGGGTGGGGGTGGTGGTAGTGCGGTCAGAACAGGGGATGAAATGGGGAAAAAAAATTTAAAATTTGAAATTTTTTTTAAAAATAATTTTTTCTTGTGGGGAGGGTGGGTGGGGTTGGGGGGCAAGTAAGAGTTCGAGGTATAGGTGGGGTAAAGAAAAAAAATTATAATTTAAGCGTCACGTCACGAGAGGGTGCCCTTGGTGTGGCCGGCACTTGAAGAACCTTTGTTGATTCCTCAAGAGAACCACTTGACCTCATCGTCACATCTTACTCGATAGCGGAAAGAAATACTCAAATAAAAGACATCAATGAAGTAATAAAGCTCTTACATAATAATCTCAATAATCTTCTACTCGATATCTATGAAGCCTCTACCTCTAAATATTTAGATGGTACCATGACAGGCCATGGCTACCCCAACTCAAAGGAAAATAAAATACTCAACAGAAGAATGAAAAGGGCTCATCCGAGAAGCAAGAAGGGCTTACCAACTCTGGATATACAGAAACGGAACATCAACAGTGCGCCTGCTAAAATCCTCTATCATATGTACCTGCATCATTAACGATGCATGCCCAAATGGATGTCAGTACATGGAATAAACTGATACGTAAAATAGCCCAAGAAACAAATAAGGCTCGAACTCAAATCAATCGACTCGACTCGACTCGACTCGTTATCTCATAACTCAACTCAATAAATAATGCACGTTTAAAGTTTTAAACTCATGCCTTGGAAAAAAGCATGTGTGGTCGAGCGGTAGAATTGTCTAAAATCATAAAAGATACTTGGGTTCGTTCTAAGTAATATTTTTGCATGTTCGTTTTAAAAATTAGACCGGTTGTTCCTCAATTTTAATCAATCATGTTTGTTCATTTCATGAAGATGATAAAGGTAAAATCGACGATGCATGGTTCGTATGTTTGGCGTTGATTTTTTTCAAAAATAATCTACTATATTCGTCAATTTTAGCCCTCAATTTTCTCCCACATTAATATCTAAAAAAGAAAAGTAAGTTATTAAGTAAGTGTTGGATACTCTTAATGATGTAAAATCTTTTGGAATAAATCATGTAGACTTGGCTTAGCATGAAAAGTACCATACCTTATGAAGTATCTTTTTATTATAAGTAAACACATCCATCAACTAGTATCAGAGTCAGAATTTCAATTAAGAGGATTCATAATAAGAAAAAAGCAAACACATGAATTAGTTGAAAAGAGTTTGATATGTACTATATATACATAAAAGATAATTTTAAAGAAATATATACTGTATAAATAAATATAATTTTTCGTCCTAACGGGAAGGTGGGGTCACCCCTGATATCAACCACAATCACCATCACCAATCACCACAATAGTTGTCATCATTATTAACTGTCATTTACCATATCACCATCACACCAACCATCAATCATCATCATTAACGTCCACCATAATATATATAAATATACATATACATATACACATATATATACATACACATGCATACTCCCTCTATCTATCTTTACTAGTCCCCTACTGACATGAGACGGAGATTAAGAAGTAGTAAATGATAGAGGTAAGTTTTAATCAAATCACCCCTTAAATATAATAAAGATAATGTCTTGAAAAATACAACAAGGAAATGACTATAATTAATAATAAGGGTAACTTAGGAACCAAGTGTAAAATTATCTCTTGATTTCATGAATTGGACAAGTATTTTTGGATACCCTAAAATAGTATTATGGACAAGTAAAGATGGATAGAAGAAGAGTGTACATATATATGGGGGGGGGGGGGGGGTAACCAATATGTACATTCAACTACTACCCCATCATTATTTATTACCATCGTCAATTATACTCCTCCATTTAAAAAAGAATGATATACTTTCTTTTTTAGTCCGTCTCAGAGAGAACGACTTCTTTTTTTTCAACACTTTAATTTCAACTTTTCACATCACATGTTTAAGGTTATAAGATTAAATAACAGTTTAATACATTTGACATAACTTTTATTTAGGATCACAAGATCAAAAAGTCTTTTTTATTTTCTTAAAATCAGTGCCAATCAAACTAGGTTATTCTTTTGAGAAAACACATTTTAAAAAAAAAAACCCAAACTTGGCAGCCAAACTTACTTTAGCACCCAAACGACACGAGCGTTCATTTACCCCCTTAACATCTTTAAACTATTTTATCTCAGCCCTATCAGCACCAACCCAAGGCGCGTATTGAGCAAACATTACTAGGCGCGTCAATCCTTTATTTTACCCATTATATCAACCCATTACTATTAACTGACCCGTTTAACGGTTATATTTTCCTCCCCTTTTTATACAAGAACCCTAATTTTTTTTCTTCCCTTCCTCACCTCACTCTCCAAAATATTTCTGATGTTTTAGTTGATTCATAGCTCTTCTAACCCAAAATTTGTATCTCTAAAAGAGTAATTGTATTTGTCCGATTCAAATTGCATTTCTTCACCCTTTTTTTCACTGTCGGATTTTGTAATAGAGAAATTGGAGCACACACAATGCGAACAACTAACTTGACTAAGCTTTGTATGGAAGATGATGATCATCTTACGAAGGAAATAATTCATTATAATCATGGAATTGTGGTGCGTTTGAGAACATCTTGGACTTCAAGCAACCCCGGAAGAAGATATTGGTCATGTCCTTATTACGGGGTAATTCTATTTCTAATTTATTTAGTAAATCTAGAATTTCGAATGAAAACTAATTGCTTTATTATTTTTAACATTGAAGGGCCTTAGATCTTGCTACTTTTGGTGTTGGAAGGATAAAGAAGATATTGATCCGAGGTCTAAATTTGTTATTTTGAAGCTAATAGAGAAATGGGTGAGCTTGAGGATTTAGTGGAATCCTCATAAACATCAACCATTGAATTTGAGAAATTGATTGAGGCTTTTGAGGAAGTTGACAAGCCTAGAGATTTCAATCTAGAAGATAATTGTCCAGATATGAAATTGAGGAAGTTGGAAGAAGAGGTTAAGAAGTTGAAGAAAGCGAGAAGAAGTGGAGAAGAACTAGGGATAATGTACTCTTCTTTGTTGTGGTTTTTGTTGTGTTATAGCTACATGTATAAGCTATTCATTCGGGGTAATATATACGAAGAAAGGTTCAATGAAGTTATCATAGCTTGTTGATGTTATTAGATAATGTTGGTATAGAATCCTTAGTATTGTAATCAATCAGGTGTAGTCACTTTTGTAATGAACTTTGACTTGATCTATTAATGTGATGTAGTTTGTTTGTTAGTTTTTGTAATGTCTTATTTTGTTTCATCAGATATATGTTGTGTTAACTGCATAACAAGGCTAGAAATTAAAAGGGTAATTGCATAATATATACTATAAAAAGTAGTTACAACTACATAATTGTTTCAAAAATACAACAGAAACATAATCGCAACTGCATAATTACATAATTGTTTCAAAAATATAGTCACAAGAGCTTGTTTGTTTTGTCACAACTGCATACTACTACAAAATAGAGAAACCACTCTTCTTTATTTACTGGAAAGCTAATGAACTTGAGTGACTTAAATGATTCATTTTTGCAGCGTTGGACCTTGTCTTCATTCTTTTATGTTACTCATTTCTTGAAGTCCAACAACCTTTCCTTTTCATTTTACACCTAATCTTGGTTTATGATACCCAAGATGTCCAGTTACTATAGAGGAGTTCATAGGCATTCCAGGCTAGTTTTATTAACAAAGTAGTGTTAGATGTTTGATAAGTTTAAAAGAATTGAAATACTCAAAAGAACTTACATTGTGAATTGTAAAACCACTTTGTGCATGCAGTATTCCCATTCAAACCATTCTTGATCTTTTAAAAGGTGTCCATCTTCCCCTTTCAGTGACACTAGGAACTTCAGCACCTACATTCGTCCCTCTCCCCCTTTCAATGACTCTAGACACACTAGCACCTCTTCCTCTTGCAATGACAGCAGACACACTATCTGTAGCAGTCCTTCTTCCTCTTCCAGTGATAGTGTTAGGTTTTGCACCCCCTACGGATTTGCCTAATGGTTGGAACAGGTTAACCGACGTATTTCAATAATGCAGAAATAAACTGGAACGCAGCAATTTTACGTGGAAACACCCGGCTCACAAAAGGTGAAAAAACTACGACCTGTACCTCTACAGGATTTACTTCAACTTCACTACTTCAATATGAGCCTTCAACAAACGATTACAATTCCTAGTAATCTAAACTTCAAAACTACTTCAACAACTTCCTAACTTCACATAAACCTCCCTAGGCTTATGTTCCCAACGTCTTCGAGTTACCCCCAACTTGAAGACTAGAATCTAATCTCAGTTATAGACTCTGAGAGATTACACAATTTGTTCAAAATTACAAAGAGAAAACAAATCTTCCTTAGTCCTATGCTATGTCGTCGCGTTTCTCTTCTTCTTCGTCTCTCTCTTTTTTCTCTCCGCTTCTTTCTTTTTTCTGCGCCGCTCTTTCTGCTGTCATGTCCTCTAGCTTTATAGTAATCAATTGGAGTTTTATTTGCTCTAGACCTCTTTTAATGATAACCACCAGTGGAGTCCTTTTTTACATAGAACTTCTTCTTCACATAGAATTCCTCTTTTTAAGCATCCCGTTGAATTAGAACTCCTTCTTCTTATTAAATTCCTTCTTCTTATAGAATTCCTCTTTTTAAGCATCCTTTTGAATTATCTTTTGTCAGCCATCAAAACTTTACTACTCCAACAAATTCCTCCTTTTTGATGATGACAAACTTTCTGAGTGTCAAGTCTATCCATCTAATCTGATTTATTTTCAGCTTTCCATAGTTCCCCCTGACTGTGTGCCCTCTTCTTGTCCAGTGGATGGACCAGGTAGCCTGACTTGTTCCTCTGATCCAGCTTTCCATAGTTCCCCCTGATTGTGTGCCCTCTGCTTGTCCAATAGATTGACCAGGTAGCCTGACTTGTTCCTCTAATCCAGCTCATAGTCATCCTGTCCTCCCCTTTTTAAAAGGTGCAAGTGAAAGAAGCTTGTGCTTATAACCAGTCATGTGCCTTGAGCAAGCGCTATCCACGTACCAATGCTTGCCTTCTTTCACTGCAACCTGTAAGACAGATCAAGGGTTAGTTTTAGGAACCCAGACTAGCTTGGGTCCTTTCCAGTTGTAAAACGGATGAATGAGATCCCTTCTTGCCCAAGTAGGCAACATGTTCCTTGACCTGTTTCTTTTATTATTTTCATGTCTCCTTTTGTGCACATGATATGTGTTTCTACTCCTAACATTGTTTGCAATTGGACACTCAGTAGTTGGATGTCCAATTTTTCCACAGAGGTAGCACAAATCAGTAGTAGTAACATTCTCCTGAAAGAACCCTATTCCAGCTTTCTCATTTTGACTCCTGCTTCCTAGATGGTTCACTATTCTTGATGACTGAGTCCATCTGTTTGCCTTTTCTAAATCCAGTTTTAAATGGAGTTTTCCTGGGTCAATTTTTTCACTTTTTCTTTCTCACAAAAAAACTCAATTTTGCATTCTTTCAACTCAGTTTCTACCTTCTGAAGCTCTTCACTCATCGTACTTTCACCCTTATCAGCAGCAGTTAACTTTTGAATTTCTGACTTTAGGTTCAACACAAGTGAATCAAGTTGTTTAACCTGTTTCTTCAACTTGTCATTTATTTCTTGTGCTTTATTCAGGCAGTTTTTTATCTCAAGATTTTCAAATTTTTTATCTGAAAAATCTTTAATTAGTTGATCCTTTCCATTTGCTACTTCTTGAAAATCGTCTATCAATCCATTCATCAGCAAGATTAGCTTCCTTTTTGAAAAGAGATACAACTTTTCTTTCAATTCAGAAATACTTACCTCAAATCTGTCATCTTCTTCTATATCTGAATCTCCAGCAGCCATGAAAGCAGTTTCATCAATATTTTCAGTATCAGAATCTTCCAGACCTGATCCCCAAGCGGCCATCATGGCATAGTTTTTCTTTTCCTTTTGCTTAGTTGCTTTTTCTTTGATTTCTCTTTCAGCCTTTTCCTTTCTCCACTCAATCTCCCATAGAGGACACTGTTTGATGTGATGATCAGTTTTTTCACATTTGTAACATCCAGAGTTGCTTTTGTCATCGGACCACTTCTTGTTACCAGTGTCATCGGACCACTTCCTGTTACCTGTTTCTTTCTTATCCTTCCCTTTCCTGTTGCTTAGAAACTTTTTGAATTTTTTAGCTAAAAATAATATCTGATCTTCATCAAGATCTGATCCCTCATTATTAGAAACTACTCTAAGAGCGAGTGATTTTTCATACATTCCCACTTCTTCCTTTTGCTCTTCCATGTTCACCTCATATGTTCTGAGATTTCCAACCAGCTCATTCAATGTCATGGTTTCAATATCCTTAGCTTCCCTAATGGCAGTAACTTTTACATCCCACTTAGCTTTTGGTAAAATTCTCAGAACCTTGTCTACCTGTTCTTCAGAGGTAAGCACTTTTCCCAGAGAAGCCAGTTCATTAATAAGTAGTGTGAGCCTTGCCATCATCTCTTGCAATGTCTCATTCTCTTTCATCTTGAAGGTCTCATATTCCGTAAATAGCATGGCAACCCTGAACTTCCTGACCTGGTCAGTTCCCTCGTGAGCAATTGTAAGAGCATCCCAGATTTCTTTTGCAGTGGAGCAATTTGAAATTCTGTTATACTCTTGTGGACCAGGACCACAAATCAAAATATTTTTAGCTTTGGCATTTTTCCTCATGGCCACCAAATCCTTAGCGTTGAACTCCCTTCTCTCTTTCGGCACTTGTTGGTTCTCCACTTCTTTCATAGGAATAGTAAGCCCTATAATAATTCTATCCCAGAGTTCGTAGTCTTCTCCTTGAATGAAGTCCTCCCTTCCACCAACGAAATGTGTTCCATTGAAAAGAGGAGGCCTCGCAGATGATTGTCCTTCTCCATGTCCAAAAGGTGGTGCAGTATTCATCTGGATCAATTCTTAGGTACTAGCCTTTAATAAGAAAACCTGCTCTGATACCAACTGTTAGGTTTGCACCCCCTACGGATTTGCCTAATCGTTGGAACAGGTTAATCGACGGTGTTTCAATGATGCAGAAATAAACTGGAATGCAGCAATTTTACGTGGAAACACCCGGCTCACAAAAGGTGAAAAAATCACGACCTGTACCTCTACAGGATTTACTTCAACTTCACTACTTCAATATGAGCCTTCAACAAACGATTACAATTCCTAGTAATCTAAACTTCAAAACTATTTCAACAACTTTCTAACTTCACATAAACCTCCCTAGGCTTATGTTCCCAACGTCTTCGAGTTACCCCCAACTTGAAGACTAGAATCTAATCTCAGTTATAGACTCTGAGAGATTACACAATTTGTTCAAAATTACAAAGAGAAAACAAATCTTCCTTAGTCCTATGCTATGTCGCCGCGTTTCTCTTCTTCTTCGTCTCTCTCTTTTTTCTCTCCGCTTCTTTCTTTTTTCTACGCCGCTCTTTCTGCTGTCATGTCCTCTAGCTTTATAGTAATCAATTGGAGTTTTATTTGCTCTAGACCTCTTTTAATGATAACCACCAGTGGAGTCCTTTTTTACATAGAACTTCTTCTTCACATAGAATTCCTCTTTTTAAGCATCCCGTTGAATTAGAACTCCTTCTCTTAAACTCCTTCTTCTCATAGAATTCCTCTTTTTAAGCATCCTATTGAATTATCTTTTGTCCGGCATCAAAACTTTACTATTCCAACATATAGCAGGAACATTATTAGTAACACTAGTCCCTCTTCCTCTTCCAGTGACAGCAGGAACATTATTAGCAACACTAGTCCCACTTCCTCTTCCAGTGACACAAGAATCATTAGGAGCAGCGATCCCTTTTCCGCTTACCCTTTCAGTAGCAACAACAATAGTACTAGCCTATATCATAAATAATTAAGTGAAAAAATATATTGATTCAGTTGTAAAATAACTATATAAGTTCTATCTGTTTTGTAGAACCTCTTGGTCGACCTCTTCCCTTTCGTTGTGGTTGATTCTAATTCATTTGATGCTGCAGAAGAACCAACACTGGATCTTCCTGAACTTGTCCCTCTTGAGCTCCCTGCCCTCTTTTTGTATTAGCTTGATTCAAATGGAAACCCCTCATAGTGTGACCCTTTAGATGACAAAGGATGCAGGTCATGTCAATACTTTTTTTAGATAATTTACCTGTCTTATTTTCATTTTGCTGCTTTCTTCTACACTTTCTAGGCCTTCCTGACAATATTCTTATTTCAGGTAGTATAACAGAAGGATTGGTTGATTGTGGCCACATTTGCATATTGGTAACTGGTTGAATGAAGTGATTATAGGTCTTGAGGTAAGTCTTCTTGCTATACCAATGTGCAACATAGTCAATGGGCTCCAATTTTTTAAAATGAAGTGCAGCTATAGCATGACAGCAAGGTATACCTTTTAGCATCCAAGATCTACAAGTACAAGTATTATTACTCAATTTCACTACAAATGTGTACCCAAGATGTCCTTTGCCTCAAAACCAAACTCACCATTCCATTCAAGGTTACACCTCATGAACTTTGTTGTGTTCTCTTGCAATACTTTCAGGTCTATTGGAGAAATATGAGTTATCCATGTATCAGAAAAATCCCTCAGTTGGCCTATTCTTCTCATCACCTTGACCCTTATTTCTTCAAGCATTGTGATAATAGTTTGTGCCTTGGCCCCAAAAAAGCATGAGTTGAAGCTTTTTGCCATGTTTATTGTCAACACTATCACAACATCTATGCAATTGGAAGTATACTCTGACCACCTCTCTATATTGTACCACAGTAGGTCTTGACATATATTCTTCCCCTAACTTCTCCATATGATCCAGATTTCTCTTTAGTTCTGATCATATGTGAATTAGGCACATCTCCAAAAGAAATTTCTTCTTTCAACACCTCTCCTAACTTTGGACCAGTTGGCTAGAATGTGTCTTGCACGCACTCTTTGTTTTGTATTTGGCAGAATATCTTGAATAGCTTTATCAAGACCTTTCATCAAAATTGAAAGAAATTAGACAACATAATTAAGTATATATAATGTAGTTATAAAATGTAGATTCTCTAATGAATAAAAAAGAAATAAAATACCGTCTACATATCAATAATAGTGGTCAACTCAAATCCATCTCCAAGCTCAAGATCATCCTTTAAATCTTCACGAACCATCTCCAAGTGGATGTGTTTTCAACTTCAACCACAACCAATGCTATAGGTAGTATCTGGTTATTTCCATCCTTGCAAACAGCACAAGTAATTGGGCTTTGAAAACCCCTTTCAAAAAGCAACCATCCAAGAAAATACACATTATACAACCAGCTTTGAATGCCTTCTTCAAAGCAGACATAAAATGATTGAAACATTTTTCTTCCAACCTCAAATGTTTCTTCACTAAGCCTCACCACACATGTGCTGCCTGGATTTGTCCTTAAGAGCTCAACTCTATAATTCAAATTTTTTTTAAACTCCTCCACATGATCACCCATAATTATTTTTCAACATAATGTTTCTAGCTTTTCTTGCTATTGTCCTCCCAACATACACCTCCAACTCTTTTTTCACTAAAGCTTGAAATTGAAAAACTTTAATGTCTAGTTGAGAAATGATTCTATCCTTGTATTGTTCTAACAAGTACTTTGAATTGACAAGTTTATTTTTTGGTTGTGCCATTACATTTGTGCATTGGATTGTAATTATTCACCACAAAATCACTTGTTCTTGAATCATTACTCCCAAAAACAACCATGGACAACCAGTTGTACACTCAACCCTCACCCTAGTTGATTCATTAACATACTTATCCAATTCAACATATTCCTGAACAACATATCTAGGAATGGCCTCTCTAAACTGCTTAACACTGTCAAAAGCAAGACCAGTCTCCCAAACTATTGATTGATAATTAGGATCAAAGGCAACTTTAGTTTTATTTATTTTTGCTCTTCTTGCTTTTTTTCTCTTCTTATAGGTTGTTCAACCTCACCTTCCTCATCAACTTCTACATCAGTATCTAGATTCAAAGCTAACAATTTCATCTGAATCAAAGTATGGCTCATCTCCACCTATCTTACCCTCTAAAGTATTTGGTTTCTTCGATAAATACTCATCATATCCTCTACTCCTTTTTTTCTAAATTAACACCTTCAGATCTAGGGGCCTTTTCTTTTCTCTTTTTTATTTTGGCAGCTCTTTTTTCTGTCCTAAGAATTCTAACCTCTTCATGGACATCACTATCATATTTTTCATCTTCATCTACATAGTCTGAATCTTCACCAGCCTTAGTTTCACTTTCCAATCAAATTCAACATTTGGAATATCAAATGCAAAAGCAGAAGAAGTTCCACCCAACCCCTCCTCAACATCAACACAACAAAATTTCAGTATCACCAGGTTGTGTAGTCTCAACAGGTTGTTGGGGCTGTGCAATCTCACCGGGTTTTTCAGGTTGCGTAGTCTCATCAGGTTGTTGGGGTTGTGCAATTTCACCAGATTTTTCAGGTTGTGTAGTCTCAGCAAGTTGTTGAGGTTGTGTAGTCTCAGCAGATTGTTGGGGCTGTGCAATCTCACCTGGTTGTTTAGGTTGTCTAGTATCAACAGGTTATTGAGGTTGTGTGGTCTCAGATAGGTTGTTGGGGCTGTGCAATCTCACCAACTTGTTCAGGTTTTGTAGTTTCAACAAGTTGTTGAGGCTGTGCAGTCTCAGCAGGGTCTTGAGGCTATGCAAACTCTTCAAACCCTAAACCTTCACTACCCTCAAAGATTTGACTAGATTCTTTATCAAAGGTAGGGTTAGATTTACCACCCACATCTTTTACATATTCAATGGAATGACCACATCAGGTTCTTCAATTAAATGAGACACATAAAGTTCAATAATTTGTCCATTTTTTAACTGAGGTACAATACCCATAATATCCTTATCACTTTTTATTTCTACAAGGTGACGAGCTCTAGGTGGTCTAATATAGACAATACAAGCATTATAATTATACCCAATTTCCTTAACATAACCAACAAACTCAAAATAGGATAATTTATCAACATCTACATCAAAACAATCAGTGACAGTACCTCCAATATACTTAATACGAGGTTTTTGTTGTAATTTTTCACCGTGATGAACTCTCAAGGTAATGCGCACATCCATTCCAAACGGAAAAGATTACAAAAAAAAAAGGTTTTGCTCAGCTTTTTAGTAACCTAAAACTAAGCCAAAATTAAAAAAATTCAACACAAAACGCTAAAATCAAATTCGAACCATCCATTACTAACTTGACTAACTGTATTTTCATGATAAAATTCACAAATTCAAAAAGAATCAGATGTTTACTTCACAATCCCTGAGATAGTTCGTATAGATTAGAAGATGGATTTAGGAATTTGGGTGAAATATCGGTTAGAAGATTTAGGGGTATTTGTTAATAAATGGTTGGGTTTTTATTTGGACGGGTAGGTATTTTATTAATATTTCATTAATTAAGTGGTCGAATGATAGGGTGCGTGATCCAACAACACCTTCTCAACTGGGTTGATACTGATAGGGTTGAGATAAAATAGTTTAAAGATGTTAAGGCGGGTAAATGAACGTCTGTGTAGTTTAGGTACTAAAGTAAGTTTGGGCTGTCAAGTTTGGGGGGGGGGGGGGGGGGGGGTTATGTCTTTTCTCTATTCTTTTTTATATAAAGTGAGTAATTATCAGTTGTCATTCACTATCAAAGACAACTGTTAACCACTATTGTTAGTCATCATCAATTATCGTTGTTAACCACGACATAGTCAGCCATCGTCACCACTAGTGATGGATATGCATGGTTCAATATAAAAATTTAATTTGATAATTTTAAATTTTGAATTTCGATTTCAAGAGTATAATATCATTATCGTATCAAATGAATTCGATATAGTTCAATATTTTTATGTTAAGTTAGATTTTGATGTTTTGCCGCGTGCAGGTATATCAATTTGTCATTGTCTGTTTGACTTTTGACTTATATATACTCATATAATAGAATTATAACTTTACCACCAAAGGATATGGTGCAGCGGATGGGGCTGCTTCTCCCTTAACCAGAGGTCTCGGGTTCGACCCCTAGAAATGAAAAAATCCTTGGCAGGGAGTTCTTCCGCCCAAATGGGACCCTACGTGGCACGAATCCGGATATAGTCAGGGCCCTACAAATTTTTTACCCCCCAGAATCAGCACATCCCCCCCCCCCCCCAAAAAAAAAAAAAAAACTCCTTCCCCCCAAAAAAAGTTTTAAAATTTATTTTTGAAAAATATTTCAAATTTTAAAAATTAAATATTTATCTATCCCATCCATACCTCAGCCCCAACCCCCCCCCCCCCCCCAAGCCTCAAACCTCTTCCAAACCCTCCACCCCATATACTCACACCCCCGATTACACCACCACTCACCCCCCACACCCCCCAACCCCCCAAACCCATCACACATATACAATAAAAAATAAATTAAATTTTGTTTTTTTACTCCCCTAGCCTCCCTTCCTCGACATAAATTAATAAATTATTACAAAAAATATTTTAAACTTTTAAACTTTTTAATTTTTTACTCCAATCCTACTCTGAACCCCACCCATCATCCCCCTACGTGCCTCCCAGAAAAAAAAAGAATTTTTTTAAAAAAATTTAAAAATCAAATTATCCGAAAGTTAGGTATGGTCGAATTTTCATTTGAAAGTCGAGACCGAGTCTAAATTTGAAGTCGAATCATGGGTCAGAAATTGAGTTGAGTCTTGCAGTAGGTGTCGAGGTCGGATCTTGAATCGAGGTTGATTTTCCTATTAGAAACTATTTTCATAAAAAATATTTTCTACTCTTCATCGAAAAGTAAAAGATATTTTCTAAAACAATAGAAAAATATTTTTCACTTACCAACCAAATATGAGAAAATAAGTTATAAATCAACTTGACTTTAAAAAAACATTTTCCTTCCTACCAAACACACCTCTAATGTAATTGACTTTGTAATCTAATCTTGTAACAAGATTGTATTATCCAAAACCAAAAGCACTTGCCTTGGAAGCAGTAGTCCTTGTGAGAAATGATTTTACATGGTGATTTTCTAGACAAAATGTCGACATTTTCTTTTATGAATAAATAAATAAATAATCCTCCTCAATCAAATTAATAATGGAAATGACTTGGCAACGTGTACAGTTTACAACATTACAGAAATACGTCTTTTTCAATGTCACTTATACAAAGTTCGATGATAAATTGGATATATTGGCAATAGTTGTATATGATGGCCAATTGCGTTCCCCCCAAAACCCCATAAATATTTGTTCCTTTTTTTTAAATTAAAAAAATGGGGTTTGCTTCTATACTTTCATTTCAAAAATCTAAATAGCTCAATTGATTTATTTAAAATTTTATTTTGTGGAGAAAATATAATTCTCCATTTCGTAATCTCTTCTCTGTTTAGTCCATTACTTGACTCGCTCATATAAGTTCAATTCGCGTATTTTGATCATTTTAATTTATTTTTTTGGTTTTTCACCTGGTGTTCGACATCCACATTAGAGCTCGATTGAATCTGAATTTGTATCGGGAAGTCCCACGCTGGGAGGTAAAGCACTCCCTAACAAAGGTGACTCTGTATCCAAGAGGATTCGAACCCAAGACTTCTGATTAAGGATGAAGGAGTACTTTCCAATTAATTGTTGATAAGAAAGTTAGAGGATAAATAAAGTTAAAGCAGCATCATAAGCACCCCATAAAACCAAATGTTGCTTAACTTATGAGTAGCTTTAACTTTGTTGACAAAAGGCATATAAATCATACTAGTTGTTTGATTACTTGTGGTCTTCAAATTTTGTAAATTTGACTACTCCATATGCAATTATGAAGCTGTTTAATAATATATATAATTCACAATGTTTCACACGTATGTCTAGCTATATATATCATTGTGACATTCCTTTAATCTTTTCCTTTTTTTCAACTTTCTTTCCTTTTCAAATCTTTTTCTTTATTAGTCTTTTGAATATCACATGTCGTACCGTTAGCAATGAAAACTTCAAACAACCACTAACAACAACAATATATTCAGTAGAATCCCATAAGTGGGGTCTGGGGAGGGTAGAATGTACGCACACCTTACCATTACCTCATAGAAGTAGAGAGGATGTTTCCTAGAAACCCTTTTCTCAACAACCCATAAGCAGAATACTAGATATGACGAAATAAAAAGGAAAAGAAATGCATAGGAAGAATGACTACTAATGAAAAACACGTGATAATATGTAAATATAATAAATTTAGCCTATATGATACAGATAAAGATAGCACATGATATACGGACTCGACAAAACCTATTGTCCTACAATACCCCTCGGCTAGACATCAACCTAACCCTGCAAACCTATTAACCTTCTACTCTAATTCACAATCTCCACTCCTTCCTATCTAAGGTCATGTCCTCGGTGAGATCAAGTCTCGCCATATCCTGTCTAATCACCTCTCCCCAGTACTTCTTCGGTCTACCTCTACCCCTCCTAGTGACTCCTAAATCCAACCTCTCGCACCTCCTTACCGAAGCATTGGTACCTCTTCTCTGCACATGTCCAAACCATCGCAGTTTCGCTTCTCTCATCTTGTCAGCAACCGGGGCCACCTCTAGCTTCTTTCGAATGGTCTCATTCCTAATCTTATCCCTCCTTGTGTGCCCACACATCTATCTCAGCATGCTCATTAACTATTAATTAAGCCCAAGTAACACTTATACATAAAGTGGGGCAATTTGCATAAATGACTTCTTTTAGACTTTTTAATTAAATTTATCTGTGAAAAAAAAAAAGAAAATTCAACTATTTTTAAAAGCTAATATAACTAGATGATAGGATCAAGAAAGTTAATGACTTGATGATGGGAGAATTGGTGACTGAACCCTAAATTGGAGATCTTTGAAAGGACATGATTAATAATTTTGTTCATTTTTAACTTGGCTTTGCTCTCTTTTATGCTCTTGAGCTCGTTGTATCAGACTTATCTAGTACGAGTTATTTTTCATATATAATTTGCGAACTATTACATGAGTGCAAATATTTTAGTATGTGCACCTAAAAAATAGCGACAATCAAATTTTCTTCTTATTATATTTTTGTATATTTGTTCTTGGCTTTCTTATTATTCAACTTGCGAATTCTTCTGCTTGGAGACAGAATTTAAAGAGTGACGTCAAAAAGGAAACCCCCCCCCTCCCCCCCCCAAAAAAAATTGGGTAGTGGAAGGGGAATGAGTCAATACTCCCTCTATTTTACTAGTATATCATTATTTTAATATAAAAATCCAATATCTTAAAAAATGCGCTGAAAATAATCAATACCAATAATAAATTAGGAACTAAGTACTTATTTAATTTCATATGAGGGATAAGGAATAATCAATTTCAGAATTAATCATATTTTTGGTTGGGATATAATCGCGAAATAAATTATCCTAAAATTGATTATCTGAAGTTTGTAGATTATTTTTGTTCCACATTATTGAGGGTGAAATAATAATTCTAGAATAACTTCTTCCCCAATCAAAGAATCATAAGTGATAGACTATCTTTTGATTTTCAAAAGCAAACATTTATTTCAGTATACAGTGAATAAGTGTAATCCGATAGATAATTAAAAATGGATAGGAAGGCTTAGCACAGACCAGAAATTTGATATCAGAAGAGTATTGGGCAGAACTGCTAACTAATCCAGGGTTTTTTACTTGAGATTTTACCAAGACTTATTATGTACATAATTAAAGTTTCCATAAAACGAATTGAGGGGTGTTTGATGCGAAGAAAAATATTTTTTCATGAAAAAATAAAGAGAGATTTGGCTGTATAACATTAATTTTATAAATTTATTTTTGTTTATATGTTTTTTATACACAAAAAATATTCATTTTTACACATAAAAGATCTGAAAAATGTTAGGGAGGAGAGATGACACAATCAAGTACAATGTCATATGTGAAATTTATTTTTTGTCAAAAAATTTACTTTTCACATTATTAAATTTTCATTAAAAAAATATTTTTTAAGTATTTTAATCAATCAGATATTAATAAAATAAAAAATATTTTCTTTCCGTACCGAAATACCTTACAGAGAATCAAAGCGATTAGACTATGGAAATAGTAAGAGAAATTTAGGAAATAGGACCAACTAAAGGTGGATAAGGTCCAATGGCCGTCCTTATGTCTACAAATAGGCCGACACTTAAACATGCATCAAGATTAATTTTATATACGTTTTTTAATATTCAGTATCCGATATTCAAAAATTATTAATTCGATTAAATTAAAATTCATCAAAAATATTTAATTAAATTAAAGTGATCACATCTATCCATTCTATTATACATGTTGGTTATTGAAAACAAAAAAGTTAGTTACAGCAATCTCAACACTTACATAATTAATTGACTCTATGTGACAACCCTATCCATACCTCCCTAGACTTTTCTTTTTGGAAAAAAACTTAAAAGTCCAACTCAATGCGATTAACATTATAATTCACTAGACAAAATAATGGAAGAAGAATTTTATAAGACACATTCATTAGCCAAAATGGAAGAGGAAAATGATAGCAACTTAATAATAACTCCTCATGAGTGGGACTTCAATTTTTGTAAAAAGTAACTTTTTAATTGCAAATTAAAGTTGAGTGAGATATGAAGAAAGTAAAGCCACAAGATAGGGCCTTTTTGTTGTTAATTTTTCTTTTTAATGTTGATATTTGCAATAAGATAATGAGAGTCTGGTGGCATTCGTGTGGAATCCACACTCTTTCCCATTTATTAATATTATCAAATTCCCACTTCACTAGCCAACCATACAAATATTAATTGCTTTCCTCTTCAGCAATCCATTTTCAGTTTGTTTAATGATTTCATTGATGTGAAAGGCTCACCAATCTTTTAAAAGCTTAATTACTTTTGTTTTCAAAGATAATTACTTTGGTATTAGTAATTCTGAAATTATATTGTGCAAACTGCAAACCTAACAAAAGAATATTCCTTAACTAATGAAATGGTATGTAAATTATGAAGTGGAATAACATAAAACACTTTGGCCTATAGTAATAGATATCAATATACCAGTCTTGATAAGTTTTGGTTCGGATATTCCTTACGATCATTTAGACTATTACTTTTACAAACAAAAGAAAATATTTGACGCATTAAATTCTCGCTATGTCTTAAGCGTCTAACCACATGTGTCTTATATATATATATATTTATATATAATATTGTAGGATAGTGAAGAGTAATAACAAACTTATGGTGTGAAGAAAGGTTGTTAGAAGTGAAATGAGTTAGTTGTGAAGTTGTTGAGTTAGTTAAGAAGTTGTTAGGAAGGTGGTAGTTAGAGCATGTGCTTAGTATGTTGTCTATAAATAAAGGGTGAATTTCTCATCCTTCATATGAATGAACAATGTAATTCTTTTCTTCTTCTTCAAGCTAGTACTAGCTGCTACTCTCCTTATCTTCTTAACTGCTTCTCTTCTTCTTCTTAGCTACTGTTAGTAGTATACTAGCTTGATCTTAGTGTCTCCATGTATGGAGTTATCATGGTATCAGAGCAGATGATCGTAGGGGACAAAGGGAAGAAAAAACCAGGCACAATCACTGGTTCGAGTCACTGAGTTCATCAGATCAAAAGGAAGTCACTGATCAAGCAAACTCCAAGTGTCTTCAATGGAGAATAGAATAGCTTCTGAAGGAACAAATGCTGCTGGTTCTACCAGAGCTTCAAGTATTCCTACAATCGATCACAATCATCCATTATTTCTACAGACTACTGATACTCCAGGGAGCTCCTTAATCTCCCTGCAGCTCACAGGATCAGAAAACTATGCCCTGTGGAGTAGATCCTTTAGAATTGGATTGGTTGGTCGAAGCAAACTAGGATTTGTAGATGGAAGGTTTCCTAAGTCTAATTTCGAGCCTGAACTGCATGATCAATGGGAAAAATGTAATGCTGTAGTGCTGTCATGGATCATGAATGCTGTGAGACCTGGACTTCTTAGTTCAGTGGTATATGCATCAGATGCTAGAAAGGTGTGGTTAGATCTAAAGGAAAGGTTTGACACTGTCAATGGATCAAGAGTGTTCCATCTTCATAGAGAAATCCACACTCTAAACCAAGGCACAATGACAGTGGCAGATTACTTTTCCAGGTTAAGGGATCTTTGGGATGAGTATGATGCCATTATGCCATGTCCTGGGTGTCCATGCCCAGAGTCCAAAAGGTTTAGTGAACATACTGAGTATCAAAGGTTACTTCAATTCCTGATGGGGCTAAATGAGTCTTATTCTCAGCCTAGGAGTCAAATCCTTATGATGAGTCCTATTCCTACTGTGAACAAGGCATATGCCTTACTGGTAGACCAAGAAAGCTAGAGAAATCTAGTGAGTTCAACCTCAACTGGAGTTGAAGGTATTGCAATGTATAGCAAAACAGGCTCTCACTTCAACAATGGATCTGTAATAGGAAGTTCAGGTGGTGGAAGCTACAAAAGTAATACAGGTACTACAGGAGGTGGAAACTACAGAATCAGAAAGAGTGTTATACAATGTGAACACTATGGATGCAGAGGTCACTCCAACGAACAATGCTATAAGATTGTTGGGTATCCTGCAGATTTCAAGTCCAAAAGGAAATCTACATCATCAGGAGCCTATGCTAATCAGGTTGAACTTTCACTAAGTTCAAATCATGATCACAAGGTGAATGTGAATCAAGAGAAAAGTGATTCCACTTCACATCCTAGTGCATTCTTCACTCAAGAGCAGTATCAACAAATCCTGAGCCTATTGTCCCAAACTGGAAGTGGTAATACTGGAACTTCATCAGCTCATGTTGCTGTAGCAGATGCAGGTAGTCCTATTAGAATATGCTTAAGTAAATGTGAAGATCAGGAGTGGATAGTAGATTCAGGAGCTACTCATCATACTACATCTAAACTGGAAGTACTAGACAAAGGCAAGGAAGTAAATAACAACACAAAGAATAGGATACATCTTCCTAATGGTGAAACAGTTGCAGTGTCTCATATAGGAAATACAACTATTCTTGGGAGTCACACTATCTCCAATGTTTTGTACTTACCTGATTTTAAGTGCAACTTACTATCAATGTCAAAAGTCACAAAGGAACTGAAGTGTGTAGTCAGTTTCTTTCCTGATTTTTGTATTTTTCAGGATCTCTTAACTGGTCAGGTGAAGGGGATTGGTAAGGATGAAATGGGACTGTACATTCTAAGAGAGGGACCAAATCAAGCTCCAAAACAGCAGGTCCATAACAGTAGAGGAGATCAAGACAAAAGCATCAAGAATGTGGCTGATTCTGTAGATACTTGGCATCAAAGACTAGGATATGCTCCTGTAGACATAATAAAGAAGCATGACTGTCTTAGTACTCTGTCAAGTAAGGATCATTCTCACTGCACTGTTTGTCCACTAGCAAAGCTTACTAAGCTTCCATTCTCTGTAAGCTCTCATATGTCCAAATGTCCTTTTGAACTATTGCATTGTGACATTTGGGGCCCTTACAAAGTACCTACACACAATGGTAAAAGGTTTTTTTGTAACAATTGTTGATGACTTCAGCAGATATACTTGGGTGTTTCTTATTACTTCTAAGGTTGATACTTTGGTGGTAATGAAACAGTTCCTTACCCAAGTAAAAAATGTATTCTCTACTACTGTCAAAACTCTAAGAACAGATAATGGTTGTGAGTTTTTTAGTCATGCTTTCAAAGAACTACTATGTGATCTAGGTATTAGTCATCAAAGCACATGTGTGTACACACCTCAACAGAATGGTGTGGCTGAAAGGAAACATAGAGCAATTCTGGAAGTTGCAAGGGCTATCAGGTTTCAAGCTACTGTCCCAATCAGGTATTGGGGTGAATGTGTATGTACTGCTGTATATATACTCAATAGACTACCCTCTAAAGTGATTGGATTTAGTACACCTTATGAAAAGTTGTATAAGCATCCCCTAACTCTATCACATCTAAAGGTATTTGGTTGTTTGTGCTATGTTTCATGTCCAAAAGTGTCTGATAAGTTTGCATCTAGAGCTATTCCAGCTGTACTTATGGGATACTCATACACTCAGAAGGGATACTTGGTCCTTGATTTTCATACTCAGTCATTCCTAGTAAGTAGGCATGTTGTGTTCCATGAACATATATTCCCTTTTAAGACCATGAAAGCATCTCCTAGCTCTATATTTCCAATACTTGAGACAGTGATTCCCCCTCAAGAGGTCCTACCAAACAAAACAAATCCTGAGTCAAGTCCCTCTACTGGTATTCCTCCTGAATGTCAAGTGTCACCTCCACCAAATACACATACAAATGGTCATCCTGACCCTACACCAGCATCTATCCCTGAACTCATACCTTCCACTAATATTCCTGTACCCTCAAGAAGATCAAGTAGGTCAAGCAGACCTCCTCTATGGCTTCAAGACTTTGTTACTAAACCAAAAACTAACACATGCTTGTATCCCTTAGCTAATCATATATCTTATGCTCATCTATCTACTTCATGCAAGCAAGCATTGCATGCATATTCAAGTATAACAGAACCCAAGTCATTCAAGGAAGTTGCTACTGATCCAGCTTGGGTTGAAGCCATGAAGCTAGAGATAGAGGCCTTAGAAAACAATAATACTTGGAGCATAGTTGATCTACCACCAAACAAGAAACCTATTGGATGCAGATGGATCTACAAGGTCAAGTACTTGGCCTCAGGACAGGTTGAAAGACTCAAAGCAAGACTGGTGGCTAAGGGGTTCAGTCAGAAAGAAGGTCTGGACTATGGAGAAACATTCAGTCCAGTGGCAAAAATGGTAACAGTCAGGTCAGTTGTCTCTCTTGCAGCCTCCAAGCAGTGGTTTATCTATCAGATGGATGTCCACAATGCATTTCTCAATGGTGATCTCCTAGAAGATGTCTATATGGAGATACCTAGTGGGTTTGCCAGACAGGGGGAGAGTCATAAGGTCTGCAAACTACACAAGTCTCTCTATGTGCTCAAACAAGCACCAAGGCAGTGGAACTTGAAGCTGACAGAAGCTCTAATTCAGATGGGGTTCAAACAAAGTCATCATGACTACTCATTATTCACAAATGTGGTTGGAAGTGACATTGTGGTAGTACTGATTTATGTTGATGATCTGTTAATAACTGGAAGCAATCACCAGCTGTTATGTGACACAAGACAACAGATACAAAAGAAATTCAAGATGAAGGATCTGGGGGAACTGAAATTTTTCCTAGGAATTGAGTTCTTAAGATCAAAGAAGGGAATAGTGATGTCACAAAGGAAATATGCATTAGAGCTGATTTCAGAATCTGGCCTAGGGGGAGCCAAACCTGCATACACACCACTTGAAATGAATAGAAGACTCACATCAGTCAAGTATGATGAAATGGTCAAGGCAACTGAACAAGATAAGGTACTGGTGGATCCTACAACATATCAAAGGTTGGTTGGGAGACTACTATATCTTACTATGACTAGGCCTGATATTGCATTCTCTGTACAAGTTCTCAGCCAGTTCATGCACTGTCCCAAGCAATCTCACATGGAAGCAGCACTGAGAGTGGTTAGATACATCAAGGAAGCACCTGGTTTAGGCTTATTCATGCCAGCAGAACACACCACAAAGTTAACAGCCTACTGTGACTCAGATTGGGGAGCATGTTTGGAGACTAGAAGATCAGTCACAGGTTATCTAGTGAAGTTTGGAGGAGCTCTCATTTCCTGGAAATCTAAGAAACAAGAAACAGTCTCAAGAAGCTCAGCAGAAGCTGAATTCAGGAGCATGGCTACATGTGCAGCTGAAATAACATGGCTAATAGGATTGTACAAGGAACTAGGAGTGAATGTGGACCTTCCTGTGAATGTAATTTGTGATAGTAAAGCAGCCATTCAAATAGCAGCAAATCCAATATTTCATGAAAGAACAAAACATATAGACATTGATTGCCACTTTGTCAGGGAAAAGATATGTCAAGGGATGCTGAAAACTGAGCACATAAACACCAAGGATCAACTTGCAGACTTACTCACCAAAGGTCTGGGAAAGGCACAACACAGTCTACTACTCAATCAACTTGGAATGGAGAATGTTTTTCAACCATAAGCTTGAGGGGGAGTGTAGGATAGTGAAGAGTAATAACAAACTTATGGTGTGAAGAAAGGTTGTTAGAAGTGAAATGAGTTAGTTGTGAAGTTGTTGAGTTAGTTAAGAAGTTGTTAGGAAGGTGGTTATAAGAATTAGTTAGAGCATGTGCTTAGTATGTTGTCTATAAATAAAGGGTGAATTTCTCATCCTTCATATGAATGAACAATGTAATTCTTTTCTTCTTCTTCAAGCTAATACTAGCTGCTACTCTCCTTATCTTCTTAACTGCTTCTCTTCTTCTTCTTAGCTACTGTTAGTAGTATACTAGCTTGATCTTAGTGTCTCCATGTATGGAGTTATCAAATATTTTATCTTGAACTTTGGAATTTATTTTAAAGAAATGGTAAATATAATTTTTATCGTAATACATAACAAGTAGTGATACTAATTGTCAAACTGAGATATAACAATAACAATATAATTAGTGTGATTTTATAAGTGAGTACAAAAATTAATGTATACAAAGTTTAATATACAGGTTTATAGAAAATTCAATAATTATATATGTTACTTAAAAGATTCACTATATATTTATTAATACATAATTTTGACCCCAGTTATTACTTTATATATATCAATTTGAACTCGATGCACGTATCCAGAAAATTCAGTATATATTGACTGCTTGGGCTAATTGAAAGATTTCATAGAACCCTTGAAGAACTAAGTTTGTGGAAAATTTTCTGTATTTTCTTCTCCAATGAAATTTGTAGAATGAGATATATTTAATGTAGGAATTTTATGGACTAAAGCGTAAAAAGCAAAAATATGGTTTTCAATATACTCCTCAAGTGGATGTCAAGAGATTGAACTTCTAACTTGCATAGAAAGCGTTGCTGAAGTGATCTGGCCAAGGTCTGGGTAAAAATATCAACAATTTGGAAAGAGAGTGTAACAGTGCGTACTATTCTAGTGTAACATCCTGTTGGGTGCACTAAAGTTTTGATGATTGACAAAGTGCGTGGATCGGAACAGGTTTCATCTATCAGGTCCCTGAGCACATCATCTCACGTGCACTGAATTCGCTGGAAATAAGGCATACAAATAGGAAGCTGGTCATTCACCACAAGGAGACTTTGTCAGAATAAAAGAATTGAATAATGATAGAAGCAAAGAAAAAGGAGGTAGAAAGCAAAAAGGTGTCTACTAATAAGAAAAGGATTCTACTAAGGAGAATTATCATCAAGAGAAGACAAGAGCAAATAGGACTCGGAAAAACAAGTATAAAAAGGGGAAAGCAGCTTGCAAAGAAGGCGAGAGTTTTGAGGCAGAAAACCAACAACGCAAGAACTTAATCTAGAAAGAACGAAGTCAAAAACAATTAGGTCTTAGAAAGAATTCTTCTGTAAACAAGTTGTTTTTTCAATTCTTGTTGTTTGAATTGTTGGATCTTAGGGCTAACTAGCTAAAGATCTAACTGAGATTGTAATTGTTGTTGAAGGTCTTTTGAAGTAGTGAAGTTGAAGTTAAATCCTGTAGAGTACAGGTCGTGGTTTTTCACCCTTCTTGAGCCGGGGGGTTTTCCACGTAAAACTGTTGTGTCCTATTTATTTCTGCGTCATTGAAACACGTTCGATTAACCTGTTCCAACGACTAGGCAATATTCATAGGGTGCGTGTTCTTAACACATCCTAAATTGTTCTAGTTAAGAACAAGCCTAAAATTAAAGAAAAAAAAAAGGAGAAATTCAAAAAAATGTACTAGGGTATATAAACCAGGTCCAAGATGCAAACCTGGATAGAAATTTCGTACGTGAAATTTTTTGGAAAAAGTTTATAAACCAGAAGAGTGCGCGTCAAGTTCGCATCGTAGACTTGATTAACTATCAATCTCATGCCTTGAATGGGGTTTATGAGTTGCTCAAAATTGCATGTCTCGAATGTGTTTTAAATGTTTTGAAAAAAAAAGAATTAAAATGGAAGAAGTTCAGGTCGGGGACTTGCTCAATCTCACATTTTTCAGTTTATATGAAGGACATTATCGTCTTTTTCACTCTTCCTAGACTTAAACCATGTCGCTTTAAAGTATGTTCTATATTAGTGTTCCATTCCAATTTCTTTCATAAACGTTCCAGAATTTCTGAGAATGGAGATTAGGGAGAAGAGGGAAGGGCCAGGGTTGGAGCATGTCTTTCAAGTTTTTCAAAAAATCGTCGTATTCCAGGCATGTAAGGCTACTCAGAGTGTTGAACTAAGTCGTCCTCATTCCCTCATCTAATTTCAGTTAGTAAAAACTTAATTTAGGGTATAAACCCAGGTTCCTTAAGTTTCAAATTGATCTTAATTTTTCTATTGAATTCTATGTAAACTCATTGAGATTATGTTCCCTTATATGTTCCTAGTTCTTGATTGGTTGTTCATGCTTATTTTTACATGAATCCTAGTTGAGTTGAGGAATTTTCATTGCTACATAGTTTGCATAATTATTTTCCAAAAGAGAAGGCATAATGTATCAGCTTTAGAAGCGAAGTCAAGTCAATTAAAATACTTATGATGACTATTTATTATGCATAGAGTTTAGAGTTTAAGTGAGTTCAGGTGTTTTGCATTTGATTATTTCATGCATTACCTTGAGTTAGAAGATGATTATTTTCATAAATTTCTTGAATAAGAAGTTGAGCATGAATTGAGTTAGAGAAGTCTATTGATTTTCTCTTAGGATTAATGAAGCAAGAAGTTATTTAGTTATATTTTGAGCATGCATATGAATACCTTTAAACATTTATTTTGCAATAGAGTTGAGAAGGAAACTTATGTTTCTATGCATTGCTTGAGTTAAGATCGTATCTCTTAAAAATAGAAGTTTCAAAGAAGAGTTTCGAGAAGAGCATAGGGAACTAAGTACTTCCCAAAGATTATATTTTAAAGAGAAACTTTGAGTTTTACATAAATCCACTTAAGTACTAAGATACTTCAAAAGTAGGTTCCTCTTTTAAGAGACTAGCGTGAGTAATTATCTCAAACCTAGAAAAGATAATGCTTAACATTGAGTTGAGCATAATAAACTATATTTTGGGAATAGCAGTGAGCACCAATTTGGGTACGAGTTCAGATGATTCCAACCCGATAAACTATGTAGCCAATGTAGGATAGGACCATACCAATATTTTTATGACTCCTCACTCGCCTCTAAGAAGGCTTATTAGATGGATCCATGAGCTAAGTTCGCCCATTACTCTGGCAAAGTGTTGGTAGGATCGGATCATACCAATATTTATACGACGCCTCACTTGCCTCTGAGAAGGCATATTAGATGGATCCATAAGTTTAGTTTTCCTGTTGCAATGGAAAAGTATGTGATGGCTCTGGCAACATGGGCAAGACGTTATACCATCACGAGGCTCACAGTGATGGTTGCCAATTAGAGAAACTCCCCAAGTAAAAGTAAAAGTATATCATTTTAGTGGGTGATATTATTGCATATCTCAGTCATAAAGTTTTACATGTATTCATTAGATTCATGTTTTACTTTCAGTCAAGTTATTTTTAGTACTTTTTTAAGCATGAGTATTCAGTTCAATTATAGTTTATTTAGCCTTATTGCATATCATATATTTCATATACCGATGTCATTTGGCGCTGCATCATTTTATGATACAAATTCAAGAACTCAAGAAAGCAGATGTTTGGTAAGGTACTCTCCGTCAGTAGTTGGTGAGACTTCTTTGCATACAGAGAACCTTTGGAGTCTTACTCTATAGTCCTCTTATTTCAGTTGGGGTAATCATGGGCCCATCATGCTATCTAGTTCAGAATCAATACTTAGAGGCTTTATAGACTAGTCATACAGTGCTTTGCTAATTCCTAAAGTTTGTTTGACAGCTTGAAGTTAAGTTCCTACATTAGTGCATGTTTGAGTTGTTTCATTTTTCTAAAAGACTTGAGTTTTGTAAATATTGTACCTATTCTAGTTATTGTGATGTTAACGTCTTCCACTAAGTAAGTTAGCCAGGCCAAGTAATTTTCTTGGGACCAAAAATATTTTTTGAGTGTTGGGTAGATCCAACGAGTAAGCTCGGGTCATGACAAACTTGATATCAGAGCACAAAGTTCACGTGTCCTAAAGTCTCTATGAAGTCGTGTCTAGTAGAGTCTTATTTATGGGTGTGTTGTGTACCACACTCATAATCAGAAAGTTGTAAGACAATTTAGAAGATGTCTCTCATTCTTTCATACTTTAGATCATGCGATAGATTTGTGCCATAAAAAACTTATCCAACTTTATACGTTCCTCAGATCCATTGGACTACCCCTCATAATCCAGGTGGTGGAAATGGTAACATTCAAATTCTTGCTGATGAATTACTCTCAAAATAAACCTTTAGAAAGTAAAGGGACTACACAAGACTTGAGACGAGATGAGTAGGGTGCCCAAGTCTATTGATTAGAAGGAGTGTATCCTTCTTCATATGAGTCATGCATTTGAAATAAAGTAAGTGTTCTTCCAAACTCTCTTCTCTAAACCTTTCTTCAGGTGTTATTCCTGAGAGGAAAGTTAAGTTATGCCTCCAAGTACTTAGTAGTATACCCCTTACCCAAAGAAAATGATTGGAGGTTTTTTAAATAATGAGTAGTGGAATGATCCAACAGCTAGAAAGATATAGAAATCATGAAAAGTGGGAGTAGTGGTTGGTTGAGGAATGTAGCTAAGAGTTATATATCGATAAGCTAAGTAATGGGGGTGATAAGTCAAGTCCCTTTTGGATTTTGGTTAAAGAATAGTAAGTATTATTTAGCTTTCATAATAGAAGGTAGAGGAAAAGTTGTTAATTAGTATGAGATAAAGTATACTCAAATTATAAAGGAGTTTATGTTGATGTGTCCTTACGATTAGTGAAGACCAAGTATAGGTCTTGAGGAGAAAGGCAGAGTAGCCGTAAGTTGATAGATCTAAGTTAGGCTTATGATTTTGAAGGGAGATCCCTATGATATTCATAGTGTTATGTGATTAACTAGGCAATGATGTATAATGGATATGTAAGTAGCACTTAGGTTGTGAAAGAGGACGTGATGATAAACCATAACTAAGTAGATTGAGAGGTACAGATTGACTACTTGTTGTAAGGTCATAGTGGATGAGTGTTTCTTAGTTTTATCCAATAGTCATAATATAAATTGGTACAGTACATGAACAATTAAGTTTCTATCCATGTTTAATACTAGACGCTAAGTTTGAATTTGAGTAGAATGTCATGATAAAAAGGGTGGCAATATGAAGGTGAGAATGATAAGTTTGAGATTTAATCTAATAGGTTTGGTATAGAGAATGTGAGGAATTAAGATGTTATATTGTAGTAAATATGAGCAATAGTAGTGTGGTACTACGACCCTTAGATGAAATGAATTATGGCTAAGTCATTTGGTAAGAAGAAGTTTAAGAGGTGTATCAAAGATAATATATAGTTAAAATGAGGTTTCAATTAAGTTTTATGATTTTTTTTATGCGCCTAGATAGTATATTCGAGTTTCCAATATGGAGTAAGATTATGTAAGAGTTTTTTTATCATTCTTAAGAGTTTGATCGAAGGGGTCATATATAGAGACTAATGAGCCTCTTAAATATAGTTTAAGAGCCTCCCAGTTAGATAGATAAATAAACTTAGAAGAGCGGTGTTAGCAAGCTAAGAAGGAGAAGTTAGACTATTTAGAGTTAAATAAAGTTTTCTTACAAGCCAATATGAGTAGCTGTTATAGAAAGACTTCTATAAAGCAAAATTAGCTAAGAAAAATACCTCATAAAGAAGCCCTATAAGGAATCCTAGTATCTGAAGTTGGAAAGTTCAATAGATATGAGATTAACATTTCTTATAAGTAGTAAAGTACAGTAAATATAAACTAGTTTAAGGAAGGTGGAATAGGTCCATCATCTTAGAGTGTTAGCTTCAGACCTAAGTGGAAGTTGATTGTCTTGCTAATGGAAAAATATTGCAAGTAGAATCAAAATGAGAAGGAAATAGTTGACTGGAGCAAACATTTCTTATTGTTGAAAATGGCATGTGCCCTAATCTGAGGTGTCATAGCCTTACATCAGAGTCGTTCTTTACAGGAATTAAAAAAGACTTAGAAACAGAAAGACATCTAGAGACTATCTAACTTGGGTGTGGCAGCATCTCTACCAACGAACTCATTAGGATATTGAAAACTTAACTTTAGAAGATAAAAAACTTTTTCTTATTTTATCGAATTCTAGTAGCTTCTTCATCGAATGACCTGCAGATAACAACCAAAAGAGGAGAAGATTAGTAAACAACTCAATTGTTTACATAATTTGTAGACTGAAATGAGGTAGTATCTGAAAAAAGAAATGAATAAAACATTTTCAAGTATGAGTTTAGGATGTAGCTTGATACTACCAGACTTAGTCACTTTAACTCTTTGCGAATTAGGTAGATCAACATCCACAGGACTTTGAAGATTATTTAAATGCTAGAATGTCTTTGAAACAAAGAATATATGTTATGTTGCTCCTGAATCCAATATCCATATCTTATGTTTAAAAATAAATGCCTTACAAGATGATTTGTTAGAAAGTTTACCAGCACATGTCACTGTATTGGCCATAAGATTTCCAGTAGAACTTCTTGATTGGTGCATTTTGGCATAGTGAAGTAGTTGCTTCAACTGAGAGCACTCATCTGGAGTGAAATGTTGTCCCATATTATCACTCTCAAAATCACCAAAGTTCTGCTCCTGAGTATTGTCTATGAAAGAAGCATTGTTTTTCATATTTCCTTAATTAAAAATTCTTGATCTTAGTGAACTTGAAATCAACCAAGAATCCTATTATTCTGAAGCATTTATCAACTGAGTGCCCTGGCTTCTTACAGTTTGAACAAACTAAATTGTTCTTCTTAGCTTTAGACTCATAATAACCAAACTTTTGACCCTAATAGGTCTGATTTGTAGCCAAGAAAGAGGCAAAGCTTCCTAGAAAATATGAGTTGACAAACACTTTTCTCTGTTTTTCATCTTGCATTAAGTGCGAGTAAGTAGATTCACAAAGAGTAGTGGTGAGAACACTAATATGTTACTCTTACCAACAGCATAAACATCATTCAAACCCATCAAAAACTGAATCAACCTCTCATCTTGAAGAAACTTACCTATTTTTGCCTTTTCACCACATTGGCAGTTATATGTGTAGTTGACAGAAGCGTTCAAAGCATCAAGCTCATCTCACAAGCTTTTGAGCTTTGTGAAATACTTAGCAATGTCATTTGAACCTTGCACTAAGTCATTCAACTCCTTTTGCAGGTGTTAGAGTTGTACTCTATTGGATTGGTCAAGCCTATCGTCAAGTTCTTGTCGGAGATCTTTGGTTATTTTGGAGTAGATGACACTATCAACTATCTCCTTTGATAATGAGTTCAATAGCCATGATAACGCCATATCGTTGCACCTGCTTCAGAACTTAAAATCTATTGAATCTCGAGCAGGTTCTTTCTGAGCACCATCAATGAATCCACCCCTTTTTTTTGCTGAAAGAATTGACCTTCTCCAGCCGCCATAACCTTTTCCATTGAATGATGAGTTCACCAAGTTCATCCCTTGTGAATCAGAAGCATGGAGAAAGAAAGGGTGAGTGTGATCTGGAGCAGTATTAGCAGTAGTGATAATATTTGTAGTGGTTCCAGAGGTCTCATCAGTAGGAGCCATAGGCGGATTTAGGTTGAAGGAAGAAAAAAATAGGATTAAAGAAGAAAAAAAAGAGGAGGCAACAAAGAGATTAGGATCTCAAAGTTGCTCTGATACCATGAAGAAAGATAATGAATAGAAGAATCATATTTGAGAAAATTTTCCTTGCCTTCTTCATTCATCTGTATAATATATATATATACAGGTATCCAAAGAGAAAAATAAAAAAAAAACAGATTTTCTATATATGTTGATGTGTAATTGGCTCTACACTAGATGCCAAATACACATCTATTTGTACTATTTTGTACAACTATTGTTTTGTTGTATTTGTACAAAAAAAATGAGTACCCACAAATTCTATTCAATAGTCATTTGTTTCCCTTCAATGAGATCAAGTAGCCAAGATTGTTTTGATCATTTCTTGGGTGATAGTCTCTGATGTTGCCACATATATTCTTCTTCTTTAGACTTAGACTTGTGATTCATCTCCATTTCTATATGTGTAGCAGATTTTGATAATTCAATTCAATAATATATGTGATAAATAGTAGTAAATAACTTAGTAAAATATATTTATTTTTGTTTAATTTTAATAAACATAAAAGAGCTTAAAGCTTTATTATGGAGAGAGAGAGACAAGGTAAACTCTATTTGAGTTAACTCAGAGATATTTTATATATGGTAAAAATGAAAACCCTCACCAAAATGGTGTGTCTTTGGTCAAATTCACATGGAAATGGAGTGACCAAAAACAATACCGCAAAATAACAAATTAGAAAGTTTAAAATAAAACTAGTTTTTTCATCATTTTTTTCATATATTACTTTTCGTGTTGAATTCAAGATTTAGACGCCTTATATTTTATCGATTTTAAAAATATATATTTTGCCCAATAGGTACTTGTCACATGTAAGTACGTAAGTGTCCTCTTCAGTATTTGGACATAAAACTGAAGAGACTATTGGGAAAAAAGGCAAGAAAAACTTTTCCATTATTTAGGACTTTATTTTGTTATCTTTATTTGGTCATGCCTTATTCATGACGCGGTACAACTGCATGCCTTAAAGTTTCTCTTTTTTCACATAAAACCAATTCCAAGCTTAGCACAAAAATTAGACAACCATTTTCTTCTTCCTTTCTACATTTTTAATTTCTTTTTTCCCGTTTTAACTCTCTTTATGGTTATGAACAAGTTATATATCACGTTATTTATCAATTACTTCAGCTACAATGTTGGTCTTTTCTGGATTTTGTGACTTGTGAACTAGAAATTATAATAATAATTATAATAATAATAAAAATTAACTAGTATTTCCTTAATAGGGCTTTCTTTCGGAAAAAAGAAAAAGTAATCAAAGAAGACAAAGAAACTCTTCTTTAATTTCATTCTTCTTTAAATAAAGTAACATGCAACATTAAGGGTGTGTTTGGTAGGAAGGAAAATATTTTTCGAAAAATATTTTTTAATTTTTTTTATGTTTGATTAATTTAAATATTTTGAAAAATATTTTTCAAATCAACTCATTTTTCCCAAATTTAAGGAAAATATTTTCTAAACTCTTATCCAACTTTAAATTGATTTTTTATTTTCTAAACTCTTAAACAACTTTAAATTGATTTTTTTATTTTTTATTTTTGAATTTTATTTCACATTTTGAATTTTTTTTTCCATTCCTATTCTAACCCACCCATTTTCCCCACCCCCACCCCTCCCCCACCAAAAGAAAAATATTTTTAAATAATTTTAAATCTTGCACAACCCCCCCCCCCTCCCCCCATACAAAAAACATTAAACATTACAACTTTTGAAAATTTTAGTTTTTTACTCAACATCGCGCTCCCAATCCCTCACCTAGCCCCAACCCCCATTATTAAAAAAATTAAAATCTATTTTTAAAAAAATTTAAATTTTGAAAATTTCAAATTTTTACTCCAACCCCCCCTCCCCTCCCCCCGGCCCATACAAAAAAAAGTATAAATTTATTTTAAAAGAATTCAAATTTTTGAAAATTTTAATTTTTACTCCACCCCGCCCCGGCTGCTCAACCCCCCCCCCCCCCCCCACTCAAAAAAAAAGAATTTAAATATTTATATTTGAAAATATTTCAAATTATGAAAATATTTTCATGTCAAAAATTATTTTCCTAAAACATATTTTCAACTCTCCGGCTAAAAGTAGAAGCTTTTTTCTAAAAACAAATATTTTCAGTCATTAACCAAACAATAGAAAATATTTTCGACTCACCAACCAAACATGAGAAAATGAATTAGAAATCAACTCATTTTTTGGAAAAACATTTTCCTCCATACCAAACACAACCTAAGTTCGTCTACAACTTCAATAATTTACTCCAAAAAGAAGAATCCAATCCTTGCTAGACTCCATCATAATTTTATTTTTATTTTTGAAAAAAAGGAGAGTTTAATATTTTGAAGGTAGAAAGAATTTGATGCATTCACGAAATCTCTTTTATATGTTAGTGGCTCATTCAAGTCCCCACATCTTCCTCCACTACTACCATAAAAATTTTCCTCCTATAAATACCTAGCATTATTGGCGTGTGTCAAGCACATTCATCTACTCTTTAATTTGTCTATTTAAACTACTTATTTCCAAGTCATTTTCATTCTCAACCAAAAGAAAAACAACAAAAATTATGGCTTCAAACCAAACAAGTACTCAAGAAGTATCCAAGTTCACTCTCCCTATGAATCATGACATGGAGCAACAACAAGTAAACCTAGATCAACATGATGGAAAAAATGAATTTGACTACTCTAAACGATCCCAATGGCTCCGAGCAGCTGTGCTCGGAGCCAATGATGGGTTAGTTTCAACCGCATCATTAATGATGGGAATTGGTGCTGTGAAAAAGGACATAAAAGTCATGATCTTGACTGGATTCGCCGGCCTTGTGGCTGGCGCATGTTCCATGGCTATAGGAGAATTTGTCTCCGTTTATTCTCAACTCGATATAGAAGTGGCTCAAATGAAGAGAGACAAAAGAAGAAATAAAATCGAAGGAGATCAAGACGATGACGATGACGATGAGAAAGAGGAGAGCTTGCCAAATCCAACACAAGCAGCAGCAGCGTCAGCACTATCGTTTTCAGTGGGTGCAATGGTGCCACTATTGGCTGCATCTTTTATTAGAGATTATAAAGTCAGAATTGGAGTTGTTGTTGCAGCTGTTACAATAGCTTTAATGATGTTTGGATGGTTAGGTGCTAGCTTAGGAAAAGCACCAAAACTCAAGTCATCTGCTAGGGTTTTGCTTGGAGGTTGGTTGGCCATGGCCATAACTTATGGCTTAACTAAATTGATTGGTTCTAGTGGCCTTTAAAATCCATAACACTGTCACAAACAAAAACTGGAATTAGCTACAAACTTTGTAGCGGATAAAATTTTTTGATTACAATGGATTTTATCATTAAGCTACAGAATTTGTTTGTCGTTGATTCCTGTTTTTTTTAAGTAGTATATAATACTAGTATTTCTTTTCTTTGTGTTTAGATTTTGTTACTATTAGTAGTATATAACTTGGATATATAAAGGTCTTTGTGTATTCTTAATATTTATATCATGCTCTGATCAACCGTATGCATGCATCATCATTGTATCATAAGAATATAGTCCATGCTTAAAGTCTTTGTTTCATTCCTCTTCTTTGTCGATATTATGAGGCTAATAATTAGTTCTACAAAAACTTGGGGTTCAAGTGATCAAAGTAGAATGTTGAACTAATATATAAATGTGCCATTTAATTTGTTTTTAGCTGATATTTATATTTTTTAATTTTAGACGTGCACAGTTAGACATTTTACGGTGAATGATAGACACACACGTTTTATATGATTTATAGAAATATAAGTATCTACTTGTGCACATCCGACATTGAAAGACATAAATATCGACTAAAATCAAATCAAATGACATATTTATATATTATTATGTCTAGAATGTATCTATCAACATTTTTATGCATATGCACCACGTTTTCTAACCTGCCCTTAGCAATATGGCTAATACTGCTTAAAATCATTAGCTTGATATGAAAGGTTAATTAACTTTAAAGATGTCACTAATATGGATTAGCAACTTGCTAGCATAAAGTAACTCTCTTTCCTTTATTTTCATTATTTTTTTCAATTGCCTTGTATCTTGAGCTGAGGATTTATTAAAATAATCGCTCTACTTCGAACATAAATATCAATGTTATGACATTCTATTTTTCTTAAATTCCATTTTATAAGACTTCACGGGATGTATTATTATTATTGTATCCCATGCATGTTGGTTGTGTGTAATACTTTAATGTTTAAAATAATTGATCCAGATTCAATAAAAGTTTTAAAAAGAGCTTGAATTACCCTCCCTCCCAATTTAAGTATTCTGTTATAATTTATTAATTAAAGTGAGCAGAAAAAAGTTTTATATATGTACCGGAAAATGAATCCAATCGTCCATATGCACAAACGCCTCTATGATAATAAATGGTCAGAAGTGTTGAATGATGTATAGGAAATAATTACTCCTTTCGTTTGAAAAAAAATCACATTTTTTGATAGTTTTAAATATATATTAAAAACTTATTAGTTTACAAAATATAGTCAAAAAAATAATAAGATGAAATATATTCAAATTTGCTTATTTAGGCACGATTAAACCATAGCTAAAAAATATTAATTTTTATTTTTTATTAGCCACAATTTAATTATTTTTATTTTTTATTAGATACAACTTGACCATGACAAAATAATTATTTTTTTCTAACTTTTTAATAACTAACAGTTAAATAGTGTGTACGTAATGTATAAATATTTGTATGGATATTGTATAAATGGTGTATGAACATATTATATATATATATATATATTGTATAAATAATTATTTAATGTATCATATTTATATAAATAGTTATGTACTGTATAAAGTGTATATGCAATATATCGATATTGTATAAATCATGTATCAATACCCTACAAAATGGTGTATAAACATGTATATATAATGTACAAATAATTAAGTAATGTATATATAATATATCGATATTGAATAAATGTGTATAATCGTGTATCGAATTATATAAGTGATTATGTAATGTATCGATATTTATTTGACTATCATATATTCTCACCGTAATAAATTTAAAAAAAAATAAAAAATAATAAAACGATAAAAATATTCATTGTTCACAAAAAAGTAAAATACTTGAACATAAAAATATTTTAAAAAAGAGCACAAAAAACTCTAAACAATAATTTTTTTTAATATTGTTATTTAGCCAAAGTTGAAGTTGGACCAAAAAAGTGGCAAATAAATATTATGGACTCTTACCTAGTGTAATTTTTCCTTTCTTTTTAGTAAAATCATCTATAAGGGCTAGGCCCGTTGGCCCAACTTATAATTTGATAAGATTGGTCTAAGATTTGTAGAACCCATTTAGGAGGAAAAAAAAAAAGTGGAATTTTCAAAAACAACCACCTAGTGAAACATAATAGACTAAAATAGATTTGAAAATTACATTCTATAGTCTTTTGAATGTGTACCCTGTTTTGTATAAAACGGGTATGCACTGATATTTATACAAAAAAGAATAGCTGGCATTTAATGTTGATTAATTACTGATTAGATACAATAAAGGAAACGTTCCCTTAAATAATGGAAGGTCAATGTAATCAATATTTATTACCTAATATGAATCTGTAAACATAGATCCGGAAAAAACACTGTAGCGATGAGTAAGGCTGGAAAAAATTAATAGTAAAAAAAAACCGCGCTAATCTATACGAATTCTACTGAGGTAAAATTAATTTTTCATTTTGTTTTTTATACGTTTGATCGTGTGATTTCATGGTATTATACGAATTACCAAAACTATGTTGAACAAATACATGTGCCAGAGAAATGAACCCCAGAAAGGATCTGCATACATTTTTGCAGTGTGTAACAAATAGCAAAAAAATGTATAATATGCACATGCAGATATATAAATTTTAGGCAATAACCATGCTTTAATTGTATAATTGCTCAGACAACTGGGGTGCATATATACCTACAGTGTATAAAAATTACTTGAATTTTATAAATTGAATATGCAATTGTATACTGTGTTGGTAACAACTATGTTGTAATTGTATAATTAATCTGACAGTTTTGCATATATACTTTGCAGTGTATAAAATCACATCTTAAATGTATCCAGGTATGCATATATACTTGCATTTATATATACTTGCATTATATAATTACTCAGACAACAGGTGTACATATACACTTGCATTGTATAAAAATTGCTTAACAGTATCCAGGTATGCATATATATACTTGTGGTGTATAAAAAATTGCTTGAACTGTATATGTGCTTATGCAGTTGTATAATGTGTTGGCAAAACTGTGTTGTAATTGTATAATTACTCAGACAGTGTGCATATATAACTTATACATAAATAAGCTAATTTGTTTAGACAATAATGTTATACTATAACTTATACATAATAACTGGTATATATAAAAAAGTGTATAATAATACCATTTACTTTAATGAGAATAAGTTTTTTATACAAACAGAATAAATTTTTATACAAACATGAGTAATTAATTTCATATTTATATGCTTACCTGTGTGTCCTCTTCGATTTCGTTTGGTTTATCAAAATCAGAGCCGTCCCCATTTTTCTTTGTTTCACCACTGCTGGAATCCAGATCCACTGCTTCCCTCTTTTTTGGGAAGTGCTTGGCCGATGAACATTGTCATTCCGTTTCTTGGATCTAATTTCTACACTAGCTCTATCTCTTGCAATGCTTCATGCAATGGGCTTATCTTCTTGAGTTATGCCCAATGAAAAAGAAGGCAACATCCATAAACTTATCATGCAAGTTTGTACCTCTAGTTATCCTCTTAGATGGTGATTCGTCGGCCATAATATGTAGTGTATGCTTGTGATTTTTCTGGCAGTTGAAAGATTTAGGGCAAGCGGTGTATGTAAAAAATGGGGGAAAGTGAAATTTTCAAAAAAAAAAAAATTTAAAAACCGCCAAAAAATAGAATGAAATCTGGAAGAATGGAGAGAGAAGATTAAGGAAATTTTTTTGAAAATCTTACCTGTGTAACTGTTGAGAGATTGAAGGAGCAAAATATGGAAAGAAGATCTTTGAATCCTTGTATAGAAGAGAGAGAATAAGAATGTCGGAAATTTTTTGGGTTTATACAAAATGTGCTGGGACCCACGAATTTGGTAGCCACTTTTTTTAAAAGGTCGATTACTTTGTGTAATTTTTAAAAACTGTAGTTGATTTATGTGATTTTGTATTGAATATTTGTTCAGTTATGAATTTTTCCCCAAAAAAAAGCTATTTAGTTCAGTCTAGATTAGCCTGCTAGTTTGTAGGGCTTCTTGAACAATATGTGTTGTGCTGGAATACGAGCCACATAAAAATATAAAATAAGATAGAATACAAAGAAGGGGAATTTTCATAAATAACCACCTAGTGAAACATAATAGGCTAAAATAGCCACAGTTTTAAAAATTACATTTTATAGCCTTTTGAACGTGTATGTGCTTTGTATAAAATGGTATTACACTAATATTTTATACAGAAAAGAATAGCTGGCATTTAATGTTTATTAATTATTGATTAGATATAATAAAGGAAACGTTTCCTTAAATAATGGAATGTCAATATATTCAATATTTATTACCTATTATGATACTGTAAAACATAAAACTGAAAAAGGAAAATACTGTAGCACGAGTAATGCTAAAAAAAAAAGTCGCTGATCTATACGAATTCTACTGAGGTAAAGTTGATTTTTGATTTTGTTTTTTTATACGTTTGATCGTGTGATTTCATACAGATTCCAGGTATGCATATATATACTTGTGATGTATAAAAAAATGCTTGAACTGTAGATGTGCTTATGAAGTTGTATAATGTATTGGCGAAACACAGTTGTATAATATGTGGCAGAACACAGTTGTAAATGTATAATTACTCAGACAGTGTGCTTGAATAGAAAAAGTGTATAATAGTATACGTTATACATAAATGCTATACTATAACTTATACATAATAATGCCATTTACATACCATTTACATCAATGGTATATATAAATACATGTATAATAATACCACTTTACATAAATTGTATACATAAGTGTATAACTTGTGCTTTTAATGTGAAGTATAAATTTTTTATACAAACATATTTTTTTATATACAAACAAAATAAATTAATTTCATGTTTATATGTTTACCTATGTGTCTAACATTTTTTTTATTAAAAAAAAAAATTGAACCTGGTTGTCCTCTTAGATTTCGTTGGTTTTGTCAAAATCAGAGCCGTCCCCATTTTTCTTTGCTTCGCTACTGCCGGAATTCAGATCCACATCTTTTCTCTTCCTTTTTGAAATGCTTGGCCGATGAACATTGTCATTCTGCTTCCTGGATCTAATTTCTACACTAGTCCTATCTCTTGTAATGTTTCCTGCAATGGGCTCATCCTCTTGAGTTATCCCCAACGAAAAAGAAGGCAAATCATCCATACTAAACTTATCATGCAAATTTATACTTCTAGTTATCCTCTTAGAGGTTGATTCGTCGGCCATTATAGTGTAAGCTTTTTATGTAAAAAATGGGTGAAATTGAAATTTTCAAAACAAATAATAATTTAAAAAGCACCAAAAAATGGTATTAAAAGTGAATAAAAGCTGGAAGAATAGACAGAGAAGATTAAGGAAAATATTTTGAAAATCTTACCTGCTAAGATTGAAGGAGCAAGAAATGAAAGGAAATCTTTGAATTCTTGTAAAGAAGAGAGAGAATAAGAATGTTGAATTTTTTTTTGGTTTTATACAAAGTGTGTTGGGACCCACGAATTTGTAGCCATTTTTTTTTTAAAAGGTTGGTTGTTTGTGTAATTTTTTAAAACTGTAGTTAATTTATGTGATTTTGTATTTAATGTTTGCTCATTTATGAAATTTTCCCTACAAAGAATAACAAGAGGAGTCTAAACTTAAAGTTGTAAACTATGCATATAAATATTACAAAATTCAACAATTCAAATATAAACATCATTTTTTTCAGAACAATTGTATCAAAGTTATTTACAAAAATGACAATGATTCCAAATTGAAGTCAAACAACCAAATCTTCACTTGAAACCAAATTTGATAAATATTATTAAGATTATTTTATTTGTTATTCGGGACTTTAACATTTGAAATTTAGAATTTAAATTATAAACAATATATGTTTGAGAAAAAGTGAGCTGGCTTGGAGCGGCCCGTGGCCCATGTAGTTATGGGTTGGGCCAATTATTTTTTAACCTATCAAAATAATGGGCCAACCTGGCTTGACTCGTAAACTTTTAAAAATTTGTATGCTCTAGCCCGACTGAGTTGGGTCAACTCGTATTGACAATTCTACTTTTTAATCTGTTTAAAAATATAATGAACCTTTTTTTTTTCAACATTTTAATTTCAATTTTTCACATGATATATTTAAGGCCACAAACAGTTCTTTCTTCAAGGTAATTAAACTTTTTTTATATTGTTCGATATAATATTGCTTACTATATAGTTGTATGGAATTGTTTAAAATTGTCTCTCATGTATTTTTCTTTTAAAAGTTTGTCGTTCTAGATTCAATGCCAAAGACGCTTGGGGCTCCGCTGGAGCATTTGCATACTCTTATGTTAGGTTTTACATTTCATGATTTAGCTCAAATTTCAGCTGTTATTTACTTGCTTCAAAGTGCACCCCAACTACACACACTTAATATCAAGGTAATATTTAATATACATCTTATTACTAGTGCTTCCTTATTTGAAACAACCATAGTTACTTGTTCTAGATTACATGTAGCACTTATATAGAATTTGTGCTTTTTGAAAAAAGACATCCATACTAATTGTGCATTGAGAAAGTTGAGTATTAACAAAAAAGTTATCAAACATATTTTAAGTTGCATTGTTCCATTTCCAAGTAGTACAAAAACTTCTTAAACTATTCGCTAATTGAACACCTTTCCTTTTACATGTATATGTAGAAATAAAGGAAAAACCTCAGGATATAACTTCTTTATCAATATAACTTATAAATATGTCTTTGAAGCAAAATAAATTCGTCACTAAAAAGATGCGACTTCTATATTTGACACAGATTGTCCTTAAAAAACTTGTCTCATTTGTGTAAGGTACAAAAAATCAAAATTTCTTGGTCACATCTTGACTATGCCTTTACTATGATAAAAATAGTGGTGACATCCTAAAAATTCTTATAATCTTATAAAATATTTTATCTTCAATATATATCAGCCATAACAAGCACTTGAGATAAATGTTGCTAAAGGCTTTACAAATGTTGAATGCAATAAACTTTCTTTGCTAATCATCACAAATACACAACAAAAACTCATGAACTAAAAGGTCTCACTCATTGATATACTAATTTAAATAATTTTTTCGTATACACAAGTATATAATATTAGTTTTAGCATAATGTATGACATGATTACTTTATTTAATATTGTTCGCATCGCGCGACTACATATACTAGTGTACTTAATTGCCGATAAACGATTTTGCGGCAACCTATCAGGGAAATATATTGTCATTGTATTACAATCTGGTAATAGCTTTCCATGATTCATTCCCTATACTCATAGTTTAAATTTTTTCTCTCTATATATAGAACAAAATCGTGACTCATTTTCTTGTTTATAATGTTGTTACTAATGTTTGTTTAACCTTGAATGACAATCTAATTAGCTTTAAAGTAGTATAAGATGTTTTGAAAGAGAATTTTATGTTCTCCCAAAGCTTGAAGACACTTCATGTGGACAATTGATGGACCAAATTCAACATACTTGCACTTTGTTATCAACGTCTGCATAGGATGTAGATATTAGTGTTGAATCCATTGATTTTAAAAGAAGTTAACGAGAAGAGTTCATAGTTAGAACTAATCATTCGAGAGTAAGACCAATTGATATATTGATTAGTCAAATAGATTAGTAACGACTAGTTTATTTTAGCCTCCAAGTAGCTTAAAGTGAATTAATTGGCATTTTAAAGGACCTCCAGTAAAAAAAATATATAAAATGGGAGGTTTTTTATAAACGAAGACTTACATATCACGATCCAATTCATCGGGCCATGTGGGCACCTACTCTAACATCTAGATAGGAGAACACTAAATTTTAACCTAATTAAATCATGCAAAAGATGAACAAATCAAAAGTTAAAATTGGAAAGGTCTTTGAACTATCAAGAACAGAATTAAAAATCCAATTTATGTTTTTGAAAATACATCTAACACCCCCAAAGATTCTAGTCTGAATAGGTACAGAGCTTCTAAGAATATGAACAAATAAAATAATGACACAACTCCCAAAATAAGAAAGGAAGAGTAGAAATTGTTAGAGGCCATCTTTAATTTGTCTTCACCTAAGAAACATCACCTATCTTGCAGCCATACCATACCAAAAGTCATAGCGATAGTATAAGTACAAACAATACGAATTAGTAGGCATCATCGGTCAACCCAAAATTCCACACAATATAAAGTATTTAGAAACAAGCATCCAACATGGGACTGTACCCTTTTTACCCACACACTCTTACCATTTCGATTATATTAATCACCCTTAGTACATGACGTGATCTCAACCTTTTAATTAATCTGCTGTCAATTCTAATACAAATCAAGGCCTAACCCTTCTATTCCTCATAAATAATAGGAGTTCTGAACTCAGAACTGCTAACTCGGTCGAGTCGATCTACCGCACTAGTTTATTGTTTTCAACTACGCCTGACCTAAAATGATTTCGTAACTCATTTGCAAGATGGAAACATTTAGATGGTTGAGATCCTATCTTTCTATTTGTACTGACATTCCATGGTGGGACCTAACTCACTATGGCAGTCCCGCCATAGTAGGGTTCCTCCCACCAGTGCGACCTACATGGAGACAAACACTCGAGATTCCTTAACCAAGTCCCTATCAACATACATAACCATAATATCAAACATAATATGACTCTAAGTCACAAATTCCTTGCTTAAGAAATCCCTTAACCACTCACCACTTGGTCATTTGTAACCCCGTACATGATTTTATGGAATATAAACAACAACCACAAAGGATTAAATAGAGGATATATTGTAATACCTCGAAAATTTGAAAGTTGGGATCAAGAAGGAAAATTTGAAATTTGAGCACTGGTTAGGAACCATGAGCCCCTTTTACGAACCGTAGAAGGGTGCTTATGGTACCTGGGGGATTAGTTTGGACTTTAAACTTAAGACCACGAATCAAAACTACAAGTCATAGTAGGGAGTACGACTCATAGATCATATTGTAGATGGAGATTCAAAGAAGGGAAAACAAGGCTTTAATAGGATGATATCCTATATGGGTCGTAATTAACATGAAAGATCATATATTAGGGGCCATAGATGGATAGTGAAATCAAAGGAATTTTTCAAAGTGTTGAAAAGATCTAGAAGAGGTGTTTACGGACCGCAAAATGGACTATGGTTTGAGATAGGTATTCGTAGTTAGGGATCAGAACCTGGAAAATTAGTCTAACTTTTACGAGACCCTTTACATGGGCCATAGATGGGTCTACGACTCATGAAATCAATTCATAGTTTTCCCAACAGTTTCAATGAATGGTTTTTTTGATATTTTCTTATATCCTGAGCCCTAGGCTACATCGTTATAAGTCCAAGACAACCCCTAATCATCCCTATATTACCCATTACCTCCATTTCCCAAAATCATTCACCAAATACTCAATGTCACGATTCAAAATTCGAGTGTGATGACACTCACCTAACCCACCAAGGCGAGTCAGCCCAAACTCTAAACAACTCAACATAAATATAAAAGCAAAAGATAATAGTCTAACAAGGATAGATAAACACAAGAAATAAAAAACTACAATCTTCCCAGAATTGGTGTCACATGTACAAGCCTCTAAATACAAAATAGTCAAAGAAATATGTCTCAAATGTCTAGTTACAAAATAGAACATAACATAATAATGGATTCCTTGAAGATCTGTTGAAGATATAAGTAGCTACCCCAAGAATAATCTAGAAGCTCGATCCTGAAATGAGAAAAGTTTAACTAGAGGGACCGGGCTCGCAACCTACAAAATGTAGCAAGGGGGTGAGCACCAAACAACAGGGTACTCAGGGAAATAGAACTAACCTAAAGTAAAGTAATGAAGAACGCAAGTACTCCTAATACCCAACCACATAATGTCGAACTACAAACCTGCACTCAGAAAAGTCCTAGGACAACATAATCTATAATCATAAGAATATGAATATACCCAATACACAACATCAGATCTCAATATGTCCTGACAGATACATCAAACTAAATAATACCACATATGTACAATCTCATCAACAAGTCATAAAGTAATATCGAAGTAAGGGTAATATGAGATTATGTGGATACCATGTGATGTAAACAATGCAATGTAATGTTAAATAATCGTGATACATGTTTGTCCTACGATACACATCCGCCACTAATAAAATTCTTATCTTATATATATCAATACATGCATCAGACGGAACCCATGGGGATTACACATGGACCATGTATCCGCCGGAACCATTTCCCTTCAACTTTTCATTTTTTTCTTTTTTACTAGTCTAAACCATTTCCTTTCGGCTTTTCATTTCTTACAACGGATCATCAAGAAACACATATATAGACGGCATAACAATAATCATGTTCATACTAATGAAATATGCAAGATGTCCATATGAATCATATTTCTCAACAATCGAAACTGTGTAGCATCAATACCATAAATGTCACAAGTTCATCAATATCTCATCATAATCACAGTCTCAATAATATCCATATCTTAAAATAAGTACCATCTCAATATCAACACCAAATAATTCACAATTCCCATATAATACGAGGCCACAATTATTACACAAGTCAAGATATCACCATATGAATAATTAATCAATCTGAAGTTTCATAATCAAAGCCTACAATGATATATTTCTACCTCACATTACTCAATTTCATACGGATAGGACCATACAATATTCAGTTACACTTAATCATATCGCACCCAAGCTGCTACAAAGCCAATTAGAGGGATGTCACTTACCCTGAATCATATCACAACCCAGATGGTATAAAGAATATCACATAAGTCCATATCGTCCCACTGATAATGTGCCCTTCTCTAAACAGGGTGTCAATCCCCAGGATTAATACACATAGATAATGTATCACCACGCATAGCCTAGGAAGCCCGTAGGATATAACCTACATCTCACTAAAAGGGTTAACACTCTTATCCCTGACCCACCAGTGGCTTGGTAGCAATGTATCTTGCATCACAAGTCACAAGGCTCCTTCAGGAGCACAATTATAACTGTCCCCAGAACATGGTCTATTTCTCTGGTCACTAACTAGTAGCACAAGTACATAAAAAATAACAATGGTATACAGGATCATATAATTCATAGGCAAACACAAAATCGTGTTTAATTAGGCAAATCTACCATAATCTAGGAAGCCACAAGTACTTAGGATAGATATAGATGCTAGAAGTAGTGCACAAAGTAGCATGTAATCCCTTGTCAGCCTAATAAGCGAGTATATTTCAGTAATCTCAGGCCACACACGCATACAAGCAAGATTCATTCTCACCATGCATACCTGTCACATGTTCTCAGCCCATCCAACCCCTTTTCAGGACCTTCTCGTAGCCAAACTATGTAAGAATTCAACTATTACAGTAGCTACAGTTAACATAAACTTCAATACAATAATTGTAATCCTATATCACCATATCTAACACATGGGATTCACAACCAGCTATATGCAACATATATTCCACAGATCAACCCATTCACAATACATTTCTACACATTTCAACTCAAATATGCAAGCATTTCAGCTCAGTCTAAAGTTAGAGAAAATATAGCCCCTGGCATCTGATGTGTTGTGCTCTGAGTCAATCCAGCCAAGTCTTTCCCTCCAAATCGCTTCCCGATATTGCCCAGCTGTTAAAAATAATATTCACAGGGACAATATGGTCATATTGGTTGTAACATCCTGAAAAATGAGTAAATCAATATTAATTAGGCCTGAAATGGGGAAAATAGGGTCCACACCCAAAATCCCAAGAATATTCTCAAAAAATGGTCCCCATGTCACCCTGAGTCTATAGCTAAAATTTTGGCCCAAATAGACCCAAGAAGACCAAGAAAAGGTTAAAAAAATAAAATTAAAAGCTTTACTGGAAAAACATTCTTTTTAAAACTTGTCTCGATCAAAATTCTAGAAAACCAGTCAATTTCAACTAACGCTCAACATACCACGACGTTCCCATCAGAACGTAGAAAAATTGAGGCTCAAATTTCATTCAATTCCGTCAAGAATTGGTTGCAAAATCAACATGTAAAGTTTTCACCAACTTCGAGAAAGTAATCTGCTAAATCTGTGAATTTACCTTAAAATATGCATCAAATCCTCAATCCGAAATCACGACGTTCCTTTTAAAAATTCGAGTCAGATAGGCTTTGGAATCACCAAAATCGGAACTCTGGATTACTTTTCATGAACATTTGAAGTTTTCTCCTCAAAGACCTCGCGACCAGGCCTTATATAGGCTAGCCGCACCATGCCGCACACGGAAGCTGGCACGCGGGCGTGAACTCGAGCGCAAGTGCCTGTGCCATGCTGCACGGTTGCTAACTTGGGCCTATGCGCCTGCTGCTGGCACCAGTAATCCCAAAAACTTCTTGAGGACATTCCTGGGCCATCCGATGTTTGTTTTATGAAAATAAATAGTGCAACCATATGAATTTCAACGTTTCAAATCCAATGGTGTGATCGAAATTTCTCACGGAGCGTTATACAAAAAAAAGATGATCCCACTTCTTCTCGGCCTAATTTTAGCATGAAGAATTGAGGGGGTTAAAATGCAACTAGATGTCCCTGTCAACTGACGCAACTGGATGTTGCCGTCAACTGACGAAGTATCATCTTAGACTATTTTTGATGATTTGGAGCTGACCACACCATCAAATTTTAATTCTGAGCATGTTTAGCTGGGTTTTTATAGAAACACATTTTTTAGCTTCTAGCTGAACTCATTTTGCAACTTTAAGCTCAAAATTATACTGGGACCCTCCGTGCCCGGACTAATCACCCTTCAAGCACCAATCGAGCATTTCTGAACTAACAGAACCATTAGGAGGCTGTTTACTAGGAGTTTTGACTGGAATCTCATTTTTGTAGCTTTAGCTTCTCACTAACACGAAAACTCGCATAATTCTCAATCAAAACCACCGACAACCATTTTAATAGTCCCAATACGCCAAAATAGGCCTAAGGTCACCACAGAGAAGTTCAAACCAACAGAGAAGTCGGAGAATGTTATGACTCGGACTTTGTACGACTTTATCAAAACTTGAAAAGTCATTCTAGGTAGTAATTGGACCAAGTCTTGTCTCAAAGGAGACTACATGGGCTGTGTGAGGTCACATGACCCGTGTGGCCTCTAGTGGAGTGACACTTGGCCTTAATTCTTGGTGCATGGCCTTGGCGTGGAGTTCCAGTCTAAGGCACGTCACACTTAGACCCCACATGGGTCGTGTGACACTTCATGGACCATGCGATATCCTTGAGCTTGGAACACCAACAATTGAGGCTAAGTGAGGTCATACGACCACCTTCATGGGTCGTATGGAGGCTCATGGGCCATATGGTGAGTCCAAAGCTTCTCGCGTGCAATTTTTTCTAAGTATGGAATCACTGTCTCGTAACTTGATCGCAAAATTTTTTTCTTAGTGTTGGGTTACGGCCCATGTCACGGACCGTGTGACACCACACAGGCTGTGTAGCCCTCCAGTGAAGCGACGACGTGTAATTTTTCCATCAGTTTCATTAATGGCATTTTTATAAATTTGGTTTATCCTAATGGTCTTTTAATATATAAGGGCTCTCTAATGACTTAAACCCTATTCTTAACACTTAAATCACTCCTCACATTTTGAATTCTCTCAAGTCACTCTTAAGCCTCCTTCAAAGAACTCTTGTGGGCTTCAAGCTTGGGAATCAAGGGAGGGCTCTTTCTTCACTAAATTTCTTGTTGAATCTTTTCATTAGCTAAGGTTTGTGGGATTTATTCTTGGTCCCTTTCAACCAAGAAGACCCAAACTCTTTTCAATTGATTTTCATGGAATTTTTCTTACTTTAAATATGGGTTTTGAGAATTATTGTTTAATAAATTCAATTGATGAATGAGATGTACTTTATTATTGATTTTAAGTTACTTTAAGCCCTATTATGATGATTTACATTGAAGTTATGAAGCTATGAACATGCATATCCCCTTTAAAGCTTGATTTATGCATGAGTGATTTATATTATGTTTTAAATGTGGATTTCATTATGGATTTACTTCAATTTCATATTATATTATTAATTATAGATTGAATCTCAATTACCCATGCTATTCCCACATCATTCATGGCATATGCATTTATGAACATTGGATTTTATGAAAATTATGAAGTGGGTTAAGCCTAATTATGTTCTATGATATGATTTTGATAAGACTATAGTTATGACAAGAATGTGATCACATAAATGTCTATGTTTATGGCTCCTTGAGCATTTTGGGTGCTTGCACCATCTTGTATATGTAAATGAGCTATTACTGCGCATGAGTGTTATGGTTATGAATTATGGTCTGACATTTAAGCCAAAATGTGCATGGAATGGATTTGAAATGACTATAGCCTTTTTGAAAGTATGTATATATACGCATATGTATTCTTGTGGGATGCCGACTTAGCACTGATGGATTAAGGGTCCTCTCTCTTTCCTTGAACTATGTGCCTAACATAGGTTATGAGAATCCTATTCGAAATGGATGTGCTCCCGTAAGGAAGGTTGGTTCATACTAAATTAGTGATGTTCCCGTAAGGTGAAGTATTATGTGATATGATATGCTATATGAAAATCGTATCCAAAATGGGTGATGTTCCCGTAAGGGGGTTACTTCATACGAAATGGGTGATGTTCTCATAAGGGGGTTACTTCATACAAAATGGGTGATGTTCCCATAAGGTGAAGTATGGTTTACCTTTGGCAAGTAAACCACCTCTTTACCGATGAGGGGATTTCATCAGGATTCCAAGTAATAGCTAACTTGGTCTTATTCTTGTCGGTTGAGGTCACATCTTAAAAGGCCCCGGATCGTTGACGTCACTTGAGGTCCACAAAACTTGCCCAGAAATTCTGCCAGGCATCACCTCACAGAGAGCCTACACGGCCCGTGTGAAGTCACATGGACTGTGTGGCCTCCCATGGAGTGACACCTGGGAGAGTGGGGGATACATGGGCCTGCACATGGTCCGTGTAGAGGTGCACGATCCGTGTGGCCTCCCGTATGGTGGACTGCGTAGGGCCATCTTCACACGGACGAAGTCACGACCCGTGTGACTTTAGACGGTCCGTGTGGCCTTCTGGTTAAAGGTGCAGTATGAAGGGCTACCTGCACACGAGCAGGGTCACGGTCCTTGTGACCCCAGGTGGTCCATTTACTGGTCCGTATAGTGACACTTAGTCTGAAAAATCTTGCCTCCGAGAATCTTAAGTCTAGGGTCACGGCACAGTACACGGTTCGTGTGACACTACACGGACCGTGTACCATACAGTATGCCCCAGACGGAACAATTCCAGGTTCGTTTCATTAATGACATTTTTGAAATATTGGTTATTCCCAACAAAAATTTTGTCATTTCCACCCATCCTAAGCTCCCTATATAAGCTGAACACAGACAACTATTTTCTTATTGATCAAGTAGCATTTCGCGAATAATAATATAGAATATGTAATTCACCACACTAAGTCCAGAATAAGCATTCTAAGAACCTCTCATTTCAGCCATTTTCACACTCTCACTAAGAATTGCTCCTTCAAAGTTCTCCAACTTTCTCTCTAGGATCATTCAAGCTAAGGCTCTCAATTTGAAGTCCATTCCTCTTAGTGTTGTCTTCAATCAGGTATGTGGGTTTTTAATTCTTGGTTCCTTTCAACCAAATAGACCCAAGTTCTTCCCAAACTATCTTATAAACTTGTCTACTTAAAGTGTGAAATTTTTCTACTTGATCTTGGTAACTTGAACCATGCATGTGCTATATGCTACTCCGAATTTTGAGTTATGTTAAGATTTATTATGATGAACTACTTAGATTATGAAACTATGAACATGCAAGTCCTGTAAAGATATTACCATGCATGGGTGATCTATATTACATTTTCATATGAATTTTATTAAGGATTTCTTAGTCTTTACATTATATTGTTAGTTTTGGTTATACTCTACATTACACATGCCATCCCTACATTATGCATTGCATCACATTCATGACATTGGTATATAGAAATCTTGGAAATATGGGATTAAGCCCAATTTTGTCCTAAAAATGAATTACAATATGATTTTTGGTAAGATATGGGATATGACAAGAGGGTGATCACCGGTATATCTATGATTATGGCTCTGGGAGAATCTTGGGTGTTTACACCATCTTGTATCTTGGCTCTTTGAGCATCTTGGGTGCTTGCACCATCTTGTACTTGTAGATGAGCTATTCCTTGCATGGACATCTTGAATATGATCTTGTAATTTGGCGTTGAGCATAAATGTGCCTTGAATGTTTTGAAACTTGCACTTGACTCTCTTGAAAGCATATGTATACATATATAAGTATTCTTGTGGGATGTGTAAGACTTAGCACCGATGGATTGGAGGCGTTAGGGATATCCCCAAGGTCTCTCTCCCTTTCCTTGAACTATGTGCCAGCATAGGGATGGATATTATTCGTCTACTTGTTTATGATATGACATATCTTGATATGATTCTTACAAATCCTTCCGAAATGGGGGTCCCATAAGGAAGGTGACCATCCACCGAAATGGGGTTGCCCGTAAGGTATGATGTAGATTACCCTTGGCAAGTAATCTTCTCCCTACCGGTGGGAGGTCCCAATCGGTCCAATTCATGTAATAGCTCGCATGTATTTGGTTTGTCGGTTATAGTCCATCCACGCTATATGTGTATAGGAGTATTATCGCATTTGCATGCATCACGCATTCTATGGCATCTTGTATATTAAATTCCTTCGCTTTTATGATCCTTGTATATTATGTGCCCTTGTCATTTAACATAGATATGCAGGTCCAGTAGGTCATATATATTGCATACCCGCATACTTAGTACATTCCAACGTACTAACGCATACTCTATGCCTACATTATTTTACCATGTAGGAATCAAGTAGTTTGAGTACCAGCTGTAGGATGAATAGTCCCTCTTGAAGATATTTCTATGGTGATCCCCATCTTTTGAGGGCGAGCTTTTGCGTCTAGTGTTTCTATGTATATATATTTTGTTGAGGGTGAGCCCGGAGCTTGTCCAGGCCCCCGTTCTTCGACTAGAGGCATATGTTGGGTGTTTTATATGAACATTGTCAGTTTGCTCCATGAATAAGAAATCCTCCTTTTGGGACTTAAATTTTCGTTATTTAATTTACTTATCTTTAAAGGCTCTTGAATTAAGCTTCGTAGATTTTGAAACATTTGAGGCTTGTTTGGGGACTCTCGGGTCCCCATTCGCCGTGTCACACCAAGGCCCCGACCTCGGGTCGTGACAAAAGGTGGTATCAGAGCCCTAGATTTATAATGGTCCTCGGAGCCCAACATGCCGCGTTGAGTAGACTCCGATTCATGGGTGTGAAGTGCACTATACCTATGAGTGGGAGGCTACGAAGACGTATTAGGAAATTTCTCCCTTCTTCATGTCTTGTATAGTGCTATGACTGGTTTATGAATTTCCCTACTTATTGGTGTCGTTAATCCTTTTAAATAAATGCCTTGAGGAAGACCTCCACTACCTAGGCCGACTTTGGCTGCTGAAGATCAGTCCCCTCGCGAGCCTATGGAGGAGCCAATCTCTAATGGTGAATTCCGTACTGCTTTTGCCATGCTTGCACAGGTGGTGACTGCTCAGGCAACGCAAGCCAATTTTCTACGGGACCCTACACCCGCCTCTACTGTAAGAGACTTCACCCGGATGAATCCTGCGGAATTCTACGGGTCAAGAGTTGATGAAGATGCTTAGGAGTTCATTGATGAACTCTAAAAAATACTGAACACTATGGGTGTCTCTTCTGAGGAGAAAGCTGGATTGGCTGCTTACCAGCTGAAAGATGTAGCTCAGGTATGGTATACACAGTGGGCTATGGAAAGGGTCTGTGGTGGTGATGTTAAATGGGGAAAGTTCAAATCTGCCTTCCTCGATCGCTTCATTCCACTTAAGCTGAGGGAGGCCAAAATGACCGAGTTTATTAACCTTAAGTAGGGGAGTATGAGTGTGAGGGACTATGCCCTCAAGTTTACCAAGCTTTCCAAATATGCTTCGTCCCTGGTGGCTGATCCCCGTGCATGGATGCACAAATTTGTTTTGGGTATTTCTGACTCGTTGGTGAAAGAATGTCAAACTGCTGTGCTGATTGGGGACATAGACATTTCCAGGATCACGGTGTATGCTGAGCAAATTGAAGGGGAGAAACTCAAGGAGAAAAGGGCACACGATCCCAAGAGAGCCCGTTTTGATGGTAGGTTCTCCGATGCCAAGAATGTTAGGTTTGGTCGCTTTTTAGCAGGGCCAAGGTTCGGGAGCTCGGGTGGCTAATGTTTGGGCACCCCCTCCCGGGGTACAGACGGGTGGCGGACTAGGATATATCTTGTGTGACAGGTGTGGGAAATCCCACACAGGTGCCTGCCGAAGGGATTTGGGGCTTTGCTTCGGATGTGGAAGTAAGGACCATAAAGTTGCGGATTGCCCGAGGAATGTACACGGAGGCCAAGGTCAAGTAGCCAAAGGCGGGTAGGGTCAGCAGAGAGGTCCTCAGGGTGTTGCCCCGAGGAACAACAGTTTCTATGCACTCCATGCTCGCCAGGATGTCGAGGAGGCTCCAGATGTCGTGACTGGTATGTTAAAAGTCTTTGATTTTGATGCTTATGTTTTGCTTGACCCAGGTGCAAACTTGTCTTTCGTGACTCCGCTGCTGGCTTTTAAGTTCGGTCTGAAACCCTAAATTTTAAGAGAGCCTTTCTCGGTCTACACCCCCGTGGGTGAATCCATTGTTGCTTATAGAGTCTATCGCGGGTGCCCTATTGCTGTGTTGCATAAAATCTTTCTATGTGATCTTGTGGAACTCGAGATGTTTGATTTTGATGTGATTCTCGGGATGGATTGGCTGCATGCATCTTATGCCTCCATAGATTATAGAACCCAAAAAGTCCAATTCCAACCTTCCGGTGATCCAGTTCTTGAATGGAAGGGTAGTGATTCCTATGTTAATGGTAGGTTTATTTCCTACCGCAAGGCGCGGAAAATGATTTCTAAGGGGTGCATCTACCATATGGTGAGGGTCAGGGATGCAGATTCCGAGGTGCCTACTCTTGAGTCAGTCCCTATGGTGAATGAATTTTTGGATGTGTTCCTCGAGGACTTACCAGACATTCCTCTGGATAGAGAGATAGACTTCGGCATAGATTTTCTTCCAGATACTTAGTCTATTTCTATTTCTCCGTATCGGATAGCCCCTGCAGAATTGAAAGAGTTAAAAGAGCAGTTGAAGGACCTATTAGAGAAGGGTTTTATTCGACCTATTACATCACCGTGGGGTGCTCCTGTGTTGTTTGTAAGGAAGTAGGATGGGTCTCTCTGTATGTGTATTAATTACAAGCAGCTGAATAAGGTGACCATTAAGAACAAGTACCCGCTGCTAAGGATTGATGATTTATTTGACCAGCTTCAAGGTGCCACTCACTTCTCCAAAATTGATCTCCACTCCGGGTATCATCAGTTGAAGGTTAGGGAGTGTGACATCCCAAAATAGCTTTTCGGACGAGGTATGGACATTTGAATTTGTGGTGATGTCGTTTGGCCTAACTAATGCTCCGGCCACATTTATGGATTTAATGAACAGAGTGTTTAAACCTTTCCTGGACAGCTTCGTGGTGGTCTTTATTGACGATATTCTCGTTTACTCCTGAAGTGAACAGGACCACGAGAATCATTTGAGGATGGCCCTCCAAACTCTGAGGGAAAAGAAATTGTATGCCAAGTTTAGCAAGTGTGAGTTCTGGTTGGGCGAAGTGGCTTTCCTCGGGCATGTGGTGTCCAGAGATGGTATCAAGGTGGATCCGAGGAAAATAGAGGCAGTGAAAAATTGGCCTAGACCATTGACTCCTTCAGATATCCGCAGTTTTCTTAGGTTGGCTGGGTACTATAGAAGGTTCGTGGAAGGTTTCTCATCTATTGCATCTCCTTTGACCAAGTTGACCCAGAAGCAGGCTAAATTTATATGGTCGGATGAATGCGAGAGAAGTTTTCAAACCTTGAAGAATCGACTTACGTCAGCTCCCTTCTTGACCTTTCCAAATGGTTCAGAAGGGTTCGTGGTGTATTGCGATGCCTCACAGGTTGGATTAGGTTGTTTGCTTATGCAGAATGGTAAGGTGATAGCGTATGCATCGAGACAATTGAAAGTGCATGAACGAAACTATCCCGCACACGACCTTGTAATGGTAGCGGTGGTTTTTGCTTTGAAAATTTGGAGGCATTATTTGTACGGGGTCCATGTTGATGTATTCACTGATCATAAGAGTCTGCAATATGTTTTCACCCAGAGGGATCTTAACCTCAGGCAAAGGAGGTGGTTGGAGTTTCTAAAAGATTACGACATGAGTGTGTTGTATCATCCAGGCAAGGCCAATGTTATAGCCGACGCTCTCAGCAAGTTGTCTATGGGGAGTGTGGCGCATGTTGAAAATGGGAAATCACCGGTTGGCTAGGTTGGGTGTCAGGTTGACTGATTCCAGCGGGAGTGGTAGTCGTGTTCAGAATGGTGCAAAATCTTCTGTGGTGGATGAGGTGAAAGCTAAACAAGATCTAGATCCGTCGTTATGTGAGTTGAAGAAGTTGGTCACTGCAAAGGAGATTGAGGCTTTCTCCCAAGGGGGAGATGGTGTACTTCGGTACCAAGACTGACTTTGTGTTCCCCACGTGGATGACCTTAGGAAGGTGATTATGAATGAGGCTCATAACTCTTGTTACTCTATTCACCGGGGGTCTACTAAGATGTACCGGGATCTAAGAGAGGTGTATTGGTGGCATGGTATGAAGAGGGATATTGCCAAGTTCATGTCTGAATGCCCGAGTTGTCAGCAGGTGAAGGTTGAACACCAAAGGCCGGGTGGTTTGGCCCAAGACATTGAAATTCCCACATGGAAGTGGGAGGATGTGAATATGGACTTTGTGGTTGGATTGCCTCGGACCCGAAGGCAATTCGACTCCATTTGGGTTGTTATGGATCGGATGACGAAATCGGCTCACTTTCGACCAGTCAAGACTACCTACAGTGCCAAAGACTACACAAGATTGTATATTCAAGAGTTGGTGATGTTGCATGGTGTACCTAGATCCATCATATCAGATCGTGGTACTCAATTCACTTCCCACTTTTGGAAATCTTTTATGAAGGGCCTTGGGACTAAAACTAAGTTGAGTTCCGCTTTCCATCCTCAAACCGATGGCCAAGCGGTGAGGACTATCCAAACCTTGGAGGATATGTTGAGGGCATGTGTGTTGGAGTTTAAAGGGAATTGGGATGATCATCTTCTGCTTATCGAGTTTGCTTATAATAATAGCTTCCATGCTAGCATTGGCATGGCGCCGTTTGAAGCCTTGTATGGAAGGAGGTGTAGATCACCGGTGGGGTGGTTTGAATTGGGTGAGATGGCTTTAGTTGGCCCGGATTTGGTGTTGGATGCTACGGAGAAGGTAAAAGTGATAAGGGAGAGATTGAAGGCGGCCCAAAGTCGTCAAAGTCCTATTCAGATAGTAGGAGAAGGGACCTCGAATTTCATGTCGGGGATTGGGTTTATGTGAAAGTCTCTCCTATGAAGGGCGTAATGCGTTTCGGCAAAAGGGGCAAGCTAAGCCCCCGGTATGTTGGTCCTTATGAAATTGTGAGCGGATTGGAGGTGTGGCTTACAAGTTGGAGTTACCTTCGGATTTGGGTTCCATTCATCCGGTCTTCCATGTGTCCATGTTGAGGAAATTAGTGGGTGACCCTAGCACCATTATGCCTTTAGAGTGGATTGAGGTCGAGGAAAACTTGACTTATGAGAAGGTGTCGATGGCAATCTTAGATAGGCAAGTAACACTGCTTCGCAACAAAGAGGTGGCTTTGGTAAAGGTACTTTGTACTTCGGAGGCAGAGCTGGACATGCTGAAACGATACCCTCATCTTTTCCAATCTACTCAAGCCTAAGGTACTAGGAATCTTCCTTATCAATTGTGTCATTTTCTTACCCTCTTGAGTCTCATAACATGACATGCATATGTGTACACTAAAAGACTTTCCTTTCTTTACAAATGAGTTGAATACGATTTTGATATGAGCTTGGTCTTGAACAAAAATTTGATTTGTGGCATAAAAAGCTTTTTGTACAAACCTTGTGATTTGAGTTGAGTTGTGCATTGTGTCTTGTGTCGGAACTATCTTGCCTAAACTCTAACTTTTCAAGCCTTCTTCTTGCACATTCGGGGACGAATTTTCTCAAGGGGGAGATGATGAAAGGCTCTGGATCATTGACGTCACTTGAGGTCCTTAAAACTTGCCCAGAAATTTTGCCAGGCATCACCTTACGGAGAGCCTACACAGCCCGTGTGAAGTCACACGGACCATGTGGCCTCCCGTGGAGTGACGCCTGGGAGAGTGGGGGATAAATGGGCCTGCACACGGTCCCTGTAGAGGTGCACGGTCTGTGTAGTCCCTCGTATGGTGGACTGCGTAGGGTCGTCTTCACACGGATCAAGTCACGACCCGTGTGACTTCAGACGGTCCGTGTGGCCTTCCGTTTAAAGGTGCAATGTGAAGGGCTACCTACACATGGGCGGGGTCATGGTCCGTGTGACCCCAGATGGTCCGTTTATTGGTGCGTATTGTGACACTTAGTCCGAAAAATCTTGCCTCCGGGAATCTTAAGTCCAGGGTCACGACACAGTAAACAGTTCGTGTGACACTACACGGACCGTGTACCGTACCGTATGCCCCAGACGAACCAATTTCAGGTGTATTTCATTAATGGCATTTTTGAAATATTGGTTATTCCCAACGAAAATTTTGTCATTTCCACCAATCCTAAACTCCCCATATAAGCTGAACACCCTCTCATTTCAGCCATTTTCTCTCATTTTCACACCTCTCACTAAGAATTTCTCCTTCAAAGCTCTCCAACTTTCTCTCTAGGATCGTTCAAGCAAAGGCTCTCAATATGAAGTCCATTCCTCTTAGTGTTGTCTTCAATCAGGTATGTGGATTTTTGATTCTTGGTTCCTTTCAACCAAAAAGACCCAAGTTCTTCTCAAACTATCTTATAAACTTGTCTACTTAAAGTGTGAAATTTTTCTACTTGATCTTGGTAACTTGAACCATACATGTGCTATATGCTACTCCTAATTTTGAGTTATGTTAAAATTTATTATGATGAACTACTTGGATTATGAAACTATGAACATGCAAGTCCTTTAAAGATATTACCATGCATGGGTGATCTATACTACATTTTCATATGAATTTTATTAAGGATTTCTTAGTCTTTACATTATATTGTTAGTTTTGGTTATACTCTACATTACCCATGCCATCCCTACATTATGCATTGCATCACATTCATGACATTGGTATATAATGTGGGATTAAGCCCAATTTTGTCCTAAAAAGGAATTACGATATGATTTTTGGCAAGACATGGGACATGACAAGAGGGTGATCACCGGTATGTCTATGATTATGGCTCTTGGAGCATCTTGGGTGTTTACACTATCTTGTATCTTGGCTCTTTGAGCATCTTGGGTGCTTGCACCATCTTGTACTTGTAGATTAGCTATTCCTTGCATTGGCATCTTGAATATGATCTTTAATTTGGCGTTGAGCCTAAATATGCCTTGAACGATTTGAAACTTACACTTGACTCTCTTGAAAGCATATGTATACATATATAAGTATTCTTGTGGGATGTGTAAGATTTAGCACCGATAGATTGGGGGCATTAGGGATATCCCCAAGGTCTCTCTCCCTTTCCTTGAACTATGTGCCAGCATAGGGATGGATATTATCCGTCTACTTGTTTATGATATGACATGTCTTGATATGATTCTTGCAAATCCTTTCGAAATGGGGGTCCCGTAAGGAAGGTGACCATATACCGAAATGGGGTTGCCCGTATGGTGTGATGTAGATTACCCTTGGCAAGTAATCTTCTCCCTACGGTGGGAGGTCCCTATCGGTCCAATTCATGTAATAGCTCGCATGGATTTGGTTTGTCGGTTATAGTCCATCCCCCCTACATGTGTATAGGAGCATTATCGCATTTGCACGCATCATGCATTCCATGGCATCTTGTATATTAAATTCCTTCACTTATATGATCCTTGTATATTATGTGCCCTTGTCATCTAACATCGATATGCAGGTCCGGAAGGTCATATACATTGCATACCCGCATACTTAGTACATTCCAACGTACTAACACATACTCTATGCCTACATGATTTTACCATGTAGGAACCGAGCAGTTTGAGTACCCGCCGCGGGATGAATAGTCCTTCTTGAAGATATTTATGTGGTGAGCCCCGTCTTCCGAGGGCGAGCTTTTGCTTCTAGTATTTCTATGTATAATATATGTTTTGTTGAGGGTGAGCCCGGAGCTTGTCCTGGCCCCCGTTCTTCGACTAGAGGCATATGTTGGGTGTTTTATAAGAACCTTGTCAGTTTGCTCAATGTATAAGAAATCCTCCTTTTGGGACTTAAATTTCTGTTATTTAATTTACTTATCTTTAAAGGCTCTTGAATTAAGCTTTGTAGATTTTGAAAATTTTGAGGCTTGTTTGGGGACTCTCGGGCCCCCATTCGCCATGTCACACCAAGGCCCCGGCCCCGGGTCGTGACATATCCCCACTATATATGAGAATTATTGCATTTTATGCATCATGAATTTCGTGGCATATCGTTATAATATTCTTCTTTGGATATATGTTTCTTCTATATTATGTGCCCTTGTCATTTAACATTGAAATGTAGGTTTGATAAGTTATATGCATTACATTCCCGCATACTTAGTACATTCAAATGTACAAACACATATTTTTGCCTATATAATCTCACCATTTAGGGACCGAGGAGTACATCTATCCACCGCACGACGTTTAGCTCGGATCTCAAGTTTTGCTTGTTGTGGTGAGCCTTATCTTCCAAGGACAAGCCACCTATCCTCTACCTATTGTGCTTTTGTTTAGGATATTTATATTTGAGGGTGATGCCGGGGTATGTCATGGCCCCTGTCCTATCTTATCACTAGAGGTATTGTTGGGCATCTTGTAAACTCCTTACGTTTATATGCTATGTTGGAGATTATGTTATGGCTTGGTTACCCATTGAATATTGTTATGTGTTTTGGCTATGCAAGTTGGACCTTCAACGACAGAAACGATGAGATTCAAGAAACAGGCTTTTCTTAGATGTAGGATTCCACCTGATGGTGAAACCATCAACTCCTCTCTTTCATCAAACATTGAATCTTCCATTGATTCTTCAGGTAAAGTTAATGGTGGAAGCTCAAACTTTTTGTCTTAAGGGTGAGTTTTGTGGTCCGAAAGAGAGGAAGGAGGCCTGAATATTAACAACTTTATTATTTTGTAGAACTGTTTTAAGTCCACAAGAGAGAAAGGAATTGTTAGATATCAGAGAGGAAGACAGAGTTGTGAAATTTTCTTTTTCTTCTTCTGTTTTAAATGTACAAAGAGTATGTCAATTTATACAATAACCCTAAGGACTAAAGTTTGAATTACTATAACTATGTAACAATCTTTTGTACTACTATATATTTCTAGAAATCATAAAAAGTACCTATACAGGGGTCATTTTTTCTATGTGGTTGTGATCATGATACTTATGCTGAGGATGAGAATGTTGGGCTATAGTAGATGGCAAATTTGTTTGAAGTTGCTGGCCCAATGTTGAATGATTTTGGGCTGCTATGCCAAATAACTTGTAGTGGGCAAAAGGCTTTCTTGTTTGTTTATATGGATAGATGTCTAAACTTATATGCTCCATTTCAACTGCTTCTTCCTTGAGAGCAAGCATAGAGATTAAGATTCCATCAGGAGGCCTATGATTTAAGAAGAGCAACTAAAAGGAGGAGTATAGAACATTGAAAATAAGAAATTCACATATAAGTGTGTATAGGTTTCGGTTCAATCTCCGATTTCTCTGTCCAGAGATGGATATCATAGTATTCTAGAAAATGTTTTTTATTTTGTTTTGTTTGATTGGTCAATATGTTTTTTTTTGCAGAAAATATTTTTTTTTAAACATAAAAATAATAATAATATATCTAATGTAGTCTTATTATCCCTACCGTAGAAATAGAGAGGTGCTTTTAGATAAAACCTCGATTCAAGAAAGAATAGTTCAAAATAGTCCGAAAAATATAACAAAAGTACAAAAAAAACTATGACAATACCATTCTTGAGCCCCTACTTCCCAACCTATCGTACCCCAACACTGTTTGTGCTAAATTTTATATAAATATTCTTGGGATAATATTTTTTTTAGCTTACTTACAAAATATTAGAAAATAAGTAAAAAAAAAAAACTACTTTGTAAAAATTAAAGCATTTCCTTCCAACCAAACACACCCATACTTCTGTTAGTTCGTATATTTTAAGAGTCTATGGTCAAACATTAACAAAAAAAATGTTAATTACATTAAATTTTGTTAAATCTATATGGTCAAATATTAATTACAGTTAAAATTTTAAATTTATTGTCAGATACTATCTACAATAAATTTCAAATACCTATGGTGAACTACTAACTAAGAAATATCAATTATTCTAAATTTTTATAATTTATAGTCAAATAAATGTTAATTGCATTAACAAATGGGGTATAATATTTAAAACATATTTTCCTTTGTTATTGATTTTTTAAATTACAAATTTAATTGGTTAGTGATTCACTACCTTTTATACAGCTCAATAAGAATATTTGGAAAAGTGACAAACTAAAAGACTTTCAGGTGTTTATTGTGTGAAATAGAATTTAATAATCATTATCGTTTCAGTTAAAGTTGATGTTGACAACTCAAACTTTTGTGTTAATGTTAGTTTGGTTACTCTATTCTATGAGAATTTCCCTCTTCTCAACTCTATCGGAAAACATAATGCATTTATCTAAAAAGTATGTAAAGTTTTTAAAAAATTTCTTATACAATAAATTAGTTAGTAAATCTATCCATCTTAGTTATGATTATTGAAGGCGCGTGTAAAGGAAAAAGTTGATTACTAGTATGGGATGGAAAGAGTATTTTACTAGAGTAATATTTATTCTATTCTTCACTTTTTGTCCTATGGAAAACGAGAAGCATTTAATTGTAATGCTCATGTTTCTACCATTACTGTTTCCTAGAAACTAGATATTTTTTTTAAATGCAAATTTACACTAGACATAGTGTCTAGCAGTCTTTTACTAAAAATAAAAATATTAATAGGAATAAGTACAAGGGGGGCTAGGCCTTACCTTACTAATCCTAATGAGGTAACTAATCTCTACTAACAAGCATGAAGAATATAAGAGCTAGAATATAATAGGTATCTTGTGATCATCACTGAGTTTATAATACACTACTCTTTGATGATATTACAAATGATAATACTTAAATAATGCAAAATATAACAACCAAGAAGAAAGTTGAGTTATCGGCCTCAAACTTTTTTTACAATTGCATGAGCTACAATAAATAGAACACCCATCTAAAGTAACTTGAAGTATTTCCTTCTTGTCTTCTTCTTCAAACCTATCCAACCGCATTTGATAATTCATCATTTCTTTACGGATTTCTTGGATCTTGTTGAGCCTATTGTTATAGCCATATGATTTTGCTTTGCCAATGGCATTAGTAGATACCTTGGATGAAACTCCTCAAACACTTTACCATCCCAATTATGTTGCCTTTCATGTGTCTCCTTTTTGCTTTTGTTGCTTCCACTTCTTTGTTGCCTAGGTGATAAATCCCCTTCCCTAACCACTCTATCAAAGAATATGTTCAACATATTGTTTTCCTCATCTTTATCAAAACAATCCCCGCCTGTAACAACTAATTGTTGTGTAGGATGAAAAGGTGATGAAACACGGACAATGCTACTACCCTTAGTCACAAAGGGTAGTGCTTCAGGGCTCAATTTTCTATGAGGTGTGACATGCTCATCCTCTTCTTCAACCATATTCACCCAACTCTCAACATATTTTTGTCCACTGCGATTCGAAATAGCTGCGGATTTTATTTGTCGTGTTTCCTCATGTTCATCCTCTGTGGAATGCTTATCCTGTCCAGTGTCTCCATGTTGACAATGATTTTCATATGATTCATGTGCACATACAATATCTGGTAGCTTCCGTGAATCACCTAGTGATGCATCAATTGTGTTCTCTGGCCTTTGTGATTCACCATGATGTACAGTCAAAATGGCAATTGTAGACGTCGAGAAACTAATTTTTGCCATATTTTGATTATCCTCAATGACCATCAATTGTGATGTCTCAAAAGTTTCCAAAGTTGAAACATGTCCCTGTTTATTAATAATTTGTCCAACATCCACTCCTATATTCTCCAAAACCTTACCAGATTCATGTTTAATATCTAAAGCAATTGAAGCTTTCTCCTTGCCATTAGGAACAATTCCAGTAGCCATATCAATTTGAACGTCATCTGTGGGAAAATATTGATCCTCAACAACACCTTGTGCATCTTTATTAGGTGTTTTTTCTGCCGAGAAACCACAATTCAAGTCTTCTTGAGCTTGAGAATTATTTTGGATCAAAATAGGAGTGGAATTGTTGTGCATAGCATCATCAGATTTTGACGATTCAATAATTGTCAATGCATTATCTTTGGAGCATGCAATTGGATTTTTATCATTGGCTCTTTCACCAACTTTTACTTGTCCCCTCTTTTCGTTAAAAAATTTCCGTGCGTCGCCCTTATATTTCTCAATGTCAGGAGCAATTTCATCTTCTTTTGCACCCACCTCTTGATCATGACCTACATTCTTTTTCAATATTAGACGAAAATTATTTCAGCATGACCTTGATGCTTGAAGTTAGTACAATACAAAGGAAGATTATCATAAACAATCTCCTGAAAGTGCTCCAATATCTTACCAAATTCTTCATCCAAATACTGGAGTTTAATTCATTTGGGGTGCTTTTCTAACAGATCAAGTTCGACTTTTACTCTTGTTATGCTAGGGCTTGATTGAACTTGAGTTTCTTTATCGATTGCAATTGGACAACCAGCAGCCGATGCAATTGATAATAGAGATCTCTTTGCAAAAAGACTGGTTGTTAAACCTGGCAGGGATAACCAAGCTACTGCTCTCGAAGTGTCTTCCTTTGGGTTGAAAGAAATTGTCCATGGAAAAGTTCTGTATCCATAGTTCTCGCCATTAACCTGAATATAACTTGGCTGACGTGATAAAACAGATACAAAATCCTCATATTGATTGCAATGAATTAAAATATGTCTTGTAGCAAGTACCCTAATTAAAACAATGACCTTTGATTGCAAATTCTTTTGGAAGAGTCCGTCGCAACTCTTGGATTTCTGGTGCTCCATACGAGAACATCACAATGGCTTGATGAAGTGTCTCTTCAGTAGCAAATTTTTTTAACTCCTTAAACGTGAATTGTAGAGTTGGCTCTCCATGTACATATTAGATCGCTTTTAATTGTGTTTTTGGTATAGATTATGTGGTTGTTTTAGATATGATTTGCGCGGCATATGTAGGATTTGGTATTGGCTCTCCCTCAGCCATAGGCTGGGGAGACGACAAAGCCATGGACGGCCTTAAGCCGCCATTCCACTTGCCTAGAAAGATTAGCGTTTAGCAACGCTGGACTATTTCCTTTCAGTTTTACTTGTAGTTTTGCAGTTGAGAAGAATAATTAACTTATTTCTCTTTGTTTCCTGGAAACTAGATATCAATTTTCTTCTTCTATATTTAAATGGGAAAAGGTTTAAATTTGTCTTAACCTAAGCAGAAAAAATCTAAATTTAGTCTTTGTTCTTTTATAAAGAGGATCATATCATTCATTGAATAAAAGCATATATAAACCAAGAATATAATGGCAGGAGTATTCTTAATAGTGCACTTTTAACGAAATGCGAAAGGACCACCAGTGCTAGCATTTGGTTGGGTATGTCGGGGCCCTGTCCCGACAGTGTTAGTGATTCTCATAGAGGCTATTGTGGACATGTTATTGTGGGTTGGTCCTTTTGTGTCTTTCAGTCTCCAGTCATAAGATTGGCATGTATATATGGTGTGTGCCTGTACCTTTGTGGTGGCAGCCTTGTCGGCTAGCTAGTACTTTATCGTTCTGGTTTATCTATCTTAATGCACATGATTTACTGTTGACCAGGTCATGACCTAAAATATTCAGGCTTAGTCTTTCAGACATTATGCTGCCCGATTTTCTTCTGGTCCCTAGTTAGTTCACTAGCATGTTTAGTGGCTTACCCGGCCAATAGCGGTATTGGGTGCCAGTTGCGCCTCCCCTCTCTTTGGGGCGAAACAAACTTTAATTAAACTTGAGTCGAGTGTTCTATCAAGAATAATCTTTATCTGACACAAAATAAGGATAAGGTACATGTACACTTCTTTCTTCCTAGACTCTATTTATAGGATTGCACCGAATATGTAGTTATTGTAGTAGTTCAATATTTTTCACTTGACTAAATTTATAATCTTAAATTTTTCTTGTTTACAAATATTTTTTTTAAAAAAGTAAAATATATGAGTAAATTTAGGGATTCAATAAATAAAAAATTTCACGTATCTAGATAGTATACCTTTTCAGTTAAGTGGTGCTAGTTGACACCTTTTGAATACATATGGTGCTGCCACTGATGATGGTGAATATTATTGGAACTTTACGTGCATAAGCTTTCAAGGTGTGTTAAAATATAAATAGTAAATATACGAGTAAATTTAGGGATTCAATAAATAGAATGTATATAACTAGAACTTGTGATTTTGCCATTGATGACAATGAATATTATAAATTTATACATGTATGAGCTTTCAGTCTTAAGCCTCGATAATGGGAGAAGATCGTAGTAGACTGACTGTCAATATAAAATTGATGAATTTGTGACGAAAACTACAAAAGAAAATACAACAGTGCTTCTAATTATGACATATATTCAATCTTTAGTAATTTATTAATTCATAATGTGATTTCAGAACTTATTTTAAAATATTCTACAAAAACTAAATTTTTTGGTAGAGTATCTTTTATAGAAAAAAATATAGATCCGGATAGTCATTAATTATTTGATATAATATTTAGGAATTTACTTCTTTACTGAAGTGGTACCAATCGACTTTTCTTCACTATGTGTATCACTTAAATTTACGTGCATGAGCTTTTGGGCCTAATAGCTCCGATAAAGGAAAGTAATTGTAGTAGGGTGACGGTCAATAATTAAAAATAACTGGTGAATTTGGTGATGGAAATAACAAAATAAAATTTGACATGTTATAAAGTTTATATTGTACCATAAGGTAAATATTGATATTACTTGGACTTTACGTGCACAAGATTTCAATCCCAAGCCTCAGTAGAGGAAAACGATTGTAGTTGCCTGATTGTCAATGTAAAACCAGTGAATTTGGTGATGGAGATAATAAAAATAAAATATTATAAAATAAATAAATAAATATATAAAGGAATTCAACACATAATTTGTATATCAATCATTACACGAAAATGATCTTTAGCGATAATTAATTAACAGGAATAGCTTAATTACCGTTAAATATGCATATTTAGCGGCAATCAAGATTTTTTATATGTTTCAAAAGCTTTTAGCGACTATGGATCTAATGACAATTAATTACTGTCAGTAAATGCTTTAATACTCTTTAATAATATGTATTTTTATTGCCGCTAAAAGTTATTTTTTCTATCGAGATAAAAACTTTTCACCTATCTATATATATAGTATAACTTTTTAGTGAATTAATGTCAATTGACACCTTTATGTTCATGAGCTTTCAGTGCTAAACCTCGAATAGAGGAAGACAGATTTCAGTAGGTTCATTGTCAATGTAAAACTGGTAAATTTAGTATTGAAAAAACACACCAAAATATGACAATCCTTCTAATTACGACATATATTCACTCAATAGTATTTTATTTATTTATTATGTGATTTTAAAATATTTTAGAAAAAAGAAACTTCTTTGTGGAGGGGGTAGTTTTTATAGAAAAAAATATGTTGAGATTGTCATTAATATTTTGATATAATATGTGGGTAATTTTTATAGAAAAAATATGAATTTGGATTGTCATTAATCATTTCATATAATATATAGGGATTCAACACAACACATAGTATCTATACTTCTCAACGAAGTGATGTTAGTTGACTCTCTTTTTCACTGATGACCATGTGTATTCCTTGAACTTCACGTGCATGAGCTTTCAATCTTAAGGTCAGATAGAGGAAAACAGTTGCAGTAGGCTAATTGTCAATATAAAATCGATGAATTTGATGATGGAAATAATGAAACAAAATAGGGTATGTTGATAGGTTCATATTGCGTACTCTTACGGTTAAGCAATTTCGCTCCTAAAACTCATCTTTTGATCCAGTTGGCCAAAAATTCAACCAAGACCACTTTCCCACATAAGTTTTTGTCTGACCAGTAGGTTAGGGATATCAGATACTTAAATCGAAAAACAAAAATTGTGTAGGAGTAGTGTGCTCCTGTTTACTATTTCTCCAGCGATCAAGACTATTTCTTGGTACAAATTGTGCGTATATGAATTTCCCTAACCCAATTCTGCAACAGTAACAACCACTACGCTTCAATTTCAAACAAGTTGAAGTCAGCTATTTGAATTCTGAATGATCATGTTTCTCCATTTAATTTACCCTCCAGTCTCCACACTTACAAGAAGATGTTTGTCACTCGACTTAGTTTTTAATCGAAAAGAATCTCAGAGTTTGGAGTAACTTGATAGTTCGGGACAAGAACAACTGTGTTTTTTTTAACAAGAAATGTAGAGTCAAACCATTTTTAACACAATAGAAGGATGAGAAAATATAAGATGGTTCTTGGGACATTTACCTGCAATTAAACAAATTACTAGAGATTCACGTTCGTAGAAGAGGAAGCAGTGGTAACATTGTAGACTTTTAACTTCAAATGAGGAAACAAAATTACGACTCATAAACTCCAAGAAAGACAAAAAAAAGTTACCATAGGAAAAATTATCTATAATCTTGACTTCGCATTCACAAAAGCCACAAACACGGGGCAATAAAACATGTCTTATTCAATAAGAGTGCTTCATAGAGCCAAATGAGGACTGTGCATGTTCGCTAATATGCAAAACAGTTAGCTGGAAAGTAAACAAGTGAATTGAAACATAAGTCAAGTGAAAAAGTTTCACTAATGCTGAGATAGTTACAAGAGAGCCTAAATAGAAGAACAAGTTTGTTTTGTTTCCTGCCATGAAAATTTTCTGATTTCTCTCCGAAAAAAAATCTCACAATGTTTCACTTTTTTTTTTCTCTTACTGTGCCAATCCTTGCTTGAGGAAAGGATGGATCTCGAACTAGGAGCAAAGCTCTAATACGAAGAATGTTGGGAAAAGAGAGAAGCAACTATTCGAATAAAATTTTAAGAAATGGAGAGAAACTTTTTTCTTTTTATTGCTTTCACAAAACAACCAAGACTTTAAATAGTACTTGAAAAACAACAATCTAGAGAAAAAATAGGGCACTAGTTAAGAACTAACTCATGACCTACTAACTGACTAATATAAGCTTATTAGGACTCTTAAAACTAAAATGTAAAAAACTCCTAAACTAACGACACTGACTTTTGAACCAGTCAACTAACAAGGAACATCTGGAAGAGTTTCTACTTTCACTTGCTTTAACATGGGAGAGAAACCAGGAGGAACAACAGGGTACTCAGTCGGTAGATCATAAACATCCCGATATGTTTCCCCTCCATCTGCTAGACATAATATTTCCTTTCTCCACCATTTGAAATACCGTGTAGGTACATCCGGTTCAAACAATCTAGCCGGGTAGTATAACCTCAAACCAGAATCAATGGGTCTGCTATTGTTGATCCAGGCAAGTTCTGGACTTGAAGATGAGCGAGGAATCCATTTAGGGAAGTCTTGATCATATCCAAATTGCATTTCTACCCAATTTGGTTGATAGGGCTCTTGAAAATCAAATCCAACAAGCTGAGATACCCTTAAGTATCGAATGAAAGACACCACTTCTAGATCCAAACTTTCCCCTTCAACTGTTGTCCACTCTTCTTTTTCTTCATAAAACTGTGGAATCAACCAACCTTCCATAGCCAAGGCGTATGGCCTCCACTGAAACAACTCTCCAAACGAGTCAATAGTAGTTCTCACCCTGTTTCACGTTGTGCCATCGACTTATTCTCACACAACTAACCATATTGTAATTTTGAGCCAGTTATGGCCGCAAAGATACCAGACTCTCCCAAGCCCAAACCTGAAGAAACAACATCGGTGACCACAAATCAACTCTGTCTTTGTTCCTAGTTGATGAAGCAAATATCATTGCCTGTTTGAACAAGCCTAAATCCCTATATATGCTAGCAAGAACAGCAGGTGCAAATGCTAGTCGCACACCTCTTGCCAAATTGACTGCAACAGAGAGAATAGGTGCCTCCACTTTACCTGGAAACACAAATTTTGACAACCAAAGAGAAAGAAAAGCTTCATGTTCATAATCGCTACCGGTGTTCGTGAAACGCTTCAACCACCAAGTATGATTATTATCCTTCTTTCCAATCAATTCTTTTCATGATTTTTCAAGGTTTTCTTGACTCACTACCAACTCAGGGGATTGAATTGGGGGGGGGGGGGGGGACAAAACAAGGTCATCCAAAATAGAAAACCCTCCCAAAAGCATCACATCTTCAAGAGTAATAATAGCTTCACCCTATGGAAAAACTGAAGTGTTAGTCTCATAACACCACCTTTCTACCAATCCAAAAATCAAATTTTTATGCGTGGACTCTATAAACTGAACTCATGACTGCTTCATAAATTCCGGCAGCTTTCCATACATGGTGATGGACAGGCTCCATCCTTTCAGCCCACGTCCTCCATTTTTTTTGGTTGATCCCTCCATCCGTTACATCCATGGAAGGTGACATCCAATCGACAATCAGATTTGGATGGGAAGGGAATCAACGTAAGCTTCAAAGTTGGACCTTCAATGGCAGAAATGATGGGATTCAAGAAATGGGCTTTTCTTAGATACGGGATTTCACTTGATGGTGAAACCATCAACTTCTCTCTTTCATCAAAGATTGAATCCTCCATTGATTCTTTTGGTAAAGTTGATGGTGACAGCTCAAACTTTTTGTCTTTAAGGGTGAGTTTTGTGGTCAGAAAGAGAGGAAGGAGGCGTGAAAATTAACAACTCTTTTATTTTGTACAGTTGTTTTAAGTCCCGAAGGGAGAAAGGAGGCTTGTGGTTTAGAAGAGCAACTAAAGGGAGGAGTGTAGAATACTGAAAATAAGAAATTCACACATAAGTGTGTATATGTTTCAGTTCAATCTACGGTTTCTCTATCTAGACAAGGATATCACGGTATTCTAGAAAATATTGTTTATTTATTTTTGTTTGATTATATGATTTGTTTTTGAAAAAAATATTTTCTTTTAAATATAGAAATAATAATAACATATTTAATGTAGTCTTATTCCTACAGTAGAAATAGAAAGGTGCTTCCAAATAAAATCTTGTTTCAAGAAAAATTAGTTCAAAATAGTCCAAAAAAATATAACAAAAGTACCAAAAACACCCATTTAATTTTTTATGTGTGATTTTAAAAAATTTAAACAAATTAACATGGAATACACGTGCGACGCACGTGTTCAACAACTAGTAATCAAATACTTCAATCAATACTAGTTTTGTAAGAATTAGTATTGTAAGAATAAGTGCAAAGAAATTGAAAAAATGTAAAAGTAAAATACTAATTTTGAATTAGAGGGTAAAATTTATGTGACGATCCTCCTTCCGCCGGTCTTGGGGCTCACCCCCTCACGGCATCACTCAACATCAATCACATACTCAGGTATTGTCTAGCCAGGGTACAACCAGTTCAATCCACCATTCACGCTGCAACGCTTCGTGGGATTCAAACCCGGAACCTCTAGCCCTTTATATTCAAGGAGAATATTAAATTCCGTCAAAATCTATAGGTCTAATATTAACTACAATTAAAATTTTAAATTTATGGTAAGATAATATCTACAATAAATTTCAAATATCTATGGTCAAATACTAACTAAGAAATATCAATTATACTAATCTTTTATAATTTGTAGTAAAATAAATATTAATTGCACTTACAAGGTATACCACTTAAAACTCTTTTTTCCTTTGTTATTGATTTTTCAAATTACAAATTTAATTCAACAACTCTTTGTTATTAATTTAACAAATATAATTTAACTCTTTGTTATTGATTTAAAAGAATTTTGTTATTTTTGTAATTCAAATTTTTTGATCTTAAGGGTGAGTTTTGTGGTCTGAAAGAGAGGAAGGAGGCCTAAAATTAACAACTCTTTTATTTTGTACAGTTGTTTTAAGTCCGGAAGGGAGGAAGGAGGCCTATGGTTTAAGAAGAGTAATTAAAGGGAGGAGTGTAGTGTCACGCCCCGGGAGGGTACCCTAGGCGTGGCCGGCACTCAGAGACTATTGCTAGCCCCCAAGCGAACCCCTTAGCATTCATCACATCATTCATTATAAACATTGCGGAAGGAGATAGAAAATAATACTTAAACATAGTGGGCCAATGGCCAAACATCAAAACTGTTCATTACACCAAGCAAAGGAATATTGCTCAGGTATCATAATATTCACCTTGACTACACCATTATGTCTACAAAGCCTCTAACATTCCTTAAAACGTCTAGGAAGAGGACCATGACGTACCATGGCTACTCGACTCAAAAGAACAGGATAACATTCATAAATAAAGGTTTCCTCCGGAAACAAGGAGGCTCACCACAGTCAGAACTTGGAAACACTTGACCTCAAACGGGCGGCTGCTGAAGTCCTCTAGCTCCTGTATCTGCATCACGAAACGATGCAGCGCCAAATGGCGTCAGTACGTGGAATGTACTGGCATGTAAAATAGCTGAAAGACACAACGCACATCATCATGAGACCTTAACATTTACATCGGGAAACATTGAGATTGACCTTTTCATTAGCATTGACCTTTACATTAACATTGACCATGGCATTAGAGTACCCTTAGGGAAACCTTTTCTAATAAGCCTAACTGGGAGTTTCTTTAACCGACAACCATCACTTATGAGCCAGTGATGATACAACGAAGCGATGCCGTTGCTACATCCGTCCAATACCCTGCCCAGGGCAAAGGACATTCATTAGAAAATATTAGTCCTCATTGGGACAAGAAAGGTGCCATCCGCGTTGCGGTTCAATCCTCTCTTCTTACGCGGGCCACGTAGTTAATGGATTCAGGTGGGACTCACCTTTATCCATTTCGGTGCTCAATACTCCTCCCAGGACTCGACATTGCTCATAAACATTAACATTCATTAGTCCCATAGGGACGCATTTCATCATCATTAGTCCCCATAGGGGCATAATACATTATCATTGGCATCAACATTCATTTGTCCCATAGGGACACATTACATTGTCATTAGCATCTCCTTTTTGTATTAACATTAACCTCATTGTCATTCCATCTCATTAACATCAACATCATGGACTTTAGGGACACTAGTTTAGGAACTTTGACTCTCAACTTAGAGACAATCCCACATTCACATTCTCAACATTCATATTCATTATTTTGTCATTACTCTAGACTCTACACACACACCCATGTTCATCATGCATGCTTTTCTAGAATACATATGCAATAGATATAAGGTTTTCAACTAAATGCTTTTCAAGAAAATAGTTTAAAAGGATGCATGAGGGTTTTTATGAGGGTCATCATCAATGCAGGAAAATATGTAGGTTTATGCATAAAATAATGGCATTTATTCATTACATTACATGAATTAACATGTTTCACTTCATTACCCTAACATCATTCACCATTAAACTTTAATACATTACTCAGGGGGCACATGGGAGGACATTCCCATGCTTTAAGTACAGCCTTACATACCTGGAAATTTGATATTACAATCAAAATTTGATGAATACTCGTTTCTTGGAGAAAATCCTCAATCTCGATAGTTCTTTTAGAATGGAAGGACTTGGAAAGACATTGTTGAAGAACTCTTTTTTTGATTCTTGACTTCTTGATTCAAAATCTTTAGAGTTTCTTGATAAAAGAACCCTAATCCATGGAAAGAAGAATCAAGGAATCCTTTCTTGGGATTCTTGAATTCGTTTCTTGAAACCCTAGGTTAGGATTTAAGATTCTATTAGGGATTTCATGAATAGATAGAGAAATTAGCTTAAAGCTTATGAAGAATAACTCACCTTGATGAAGAATCTTGAAAGTTAATCCTAACTTGATGACTTTCTTGATGATTCTTGAGCGTTTTATGTTTAGGAGTGAAAGAGAGGGTTTTGACTTATGAAAACTGATGTTTTAGGCGTCTTGGAACCTTAAATAGACCCCCAAAGGCTTTAGGGTAAAAGTACCCTCAAAATAAAATAAAGAAACTTTGGTTAGCTTATCCAGAGAGGGTCCGCGATATGTCCGCGACGCGGAACCGTCGCGGACCTTCAGACAGCTCTGCAGGTTTCCAGTAAAATGGTCATAACTCTCTACTCCGAACTCCGTTTAACGCGAAATAAGATGCGTTGGAAAGATAACTCAATGATCTTTAATTTGATATATTATGAGTCACCTAACTCATTATACTTTAGGAGATATGGTCATTTAAAGTTGACCCTTCCATCAACTCATATGAAAACTTAGTTGCTAGAAATTCTTTGGACTTGGATTGATGCAAAAGATCAATTATAACTCTAAATCACATCTAATATACTTTAAATACTTACGAATTGATCCTATCATATGAAGTATGGCTCAATCTTAGGAAAAAAAAAAGTTGGGGTGTTACATGTAGAACACTGAAAATAAGAAATTCACACATAAGTGTGTATAGGTTTCAGTTCAACCTACGGTTTTTCTGTCTAGAGAAGGATATCCGGTATTCTAGAAAATATTTTTCATTTTGTTTTGTTTGATTGGTCAATATGTTTTTTTTTTGAAAAAAATATTTTCTTTTAAATATAAAAATAATATATAATAACATATTTAATGTAGTCTTATCCCTACAATAGAAATAGAGAGGTGCTTTCAAATAAACCTCGATTTAAGAAAAATTAATTCAAAATAGTCCAAATAAATATAACAAAAGTATTAAAAAAAACTATGACAATACCACCCTCGAGCCCCTACTGCCCAATCTATTGGGGACTCTTGGGTTTCTATTTGCCATGTCACTCCTAGACCCTAGGTCTGGGTTGTGACACAGAAATACGAAAATGACCTATAAGGTCATTACAGTCAAATATATATTAATTGATCAATTTCTGCTAATATTTGTGTTTTCCTTTTTTTTATTCTAGAAGCAAATCCACTAGTCTATCTAAAGCAACAAACTGACTACATTTCTATTGCCTCTAGCGTCCTCCTAACAGGATGTTAAAAAATTGTAATAAAGGAAAGTTAGGTTTAGGCCTCCTCCATAAATTTTATCTTTCTAGCTTTTGATCACTACTAGAAATATGGCCTATGGCAACGGTTGCATTTCTGTTGCTGTAGATAGAATATCCGTTGCCATATATCTGTTGCAACGGTTTTCGTAACCCTCCCAACAGGTCGCGTAACCATAGCTCTATAGCAACGACATATATAACCGTTACTAAAACCGTTGCAATAGACGCTCCTATGACAACGGTTTCCACTTCCAACCTATGTCAACGGTTCTTATATCCTATTGGGATGGATTCTTAAAATTATACCGTCCAACATACTACAAAAATCTTAAAGTAGAAATTTTTTTGCATATGTAAACCAAACCATCAAGTTGATAACATTTCATGTTTAGGAGTATAATTAATAAGAAAGGATATTTGTGTTCTCTATAAGCTAATTTAGGCTAAAGAATCTCATAACAATGCAAAGTACCACTATGGTACAGTACTACTATTTTCACAAGTTACAGTTGTTAGGAGAGAAGCTCAAACTAATTAGTGATGACTACTAAAATGTAAAAAAAAAAAAAATATATGACATTTAAGCTAAGAAATATAACATACATAAAGTAGTAGAAGAAACTAATTATAATTAAACATAATCCAAGGCAAAGTAATAATCAATAAAGTGAAATAGACAATACTTTTTTAGCACTAGAGAGGTATAAATATAAAAAGACTTGTAGCAGTGGTTTCATTATTGTTTTACCACCAGAACTAAAAGACTTGTACAACATATGTTAACATTCAAAAATGTCAACCCAATCCTCCTAATAATAAGGGAATTAAGGAAACGGAGAAACACCTTTAAACATGAAGAGAAGATGTCCACTAACATATTGACATATCTGATCATGCGCACACTGCCTTTATTCATAACATGAAGGAGGAGGAATTGAAGATATGTTCCTTATAATTGGAGTATAACAGTCAAGGATCTATACAACTGCAATCCTAGAGTCCAGGTAACCAAGGTCATTTGGAAACTATCTGACACAAGGTGGGTTAAAGTTAACACTGCTGGAGCATCTAAAGGAAACCCAAGGATCAGTTCTTGGGTTTTATGCAAAAGAGATACAAAAAGGGATGTACTACAGGCACAAGTTAAGGAGATTGAAGAGTTATCCTATACAACATAATTAAGCAGAGGCAACGGCTATTTTACAGGCTTTAAAGTGCATAGAGACAGCATATTTGGACTTCCTATATAGCTGGACTGTTTCTTCAACAAAATACAAAGGCTACATGAATTAAACTTGACAAAATAATACTAACATTATAGCTTTCTGTTTGTCTAATATTGTGAAGAGTTGTCGGGGAAAAGAGTGACTAATTGAGTTGGTCAAATCATATCATATGTTTACTTGATATCAGATATTACAAGTTCAGAACTGGATTATATGGCCTAATATTCAATTGAAATACAATAGTAAGTCGAAAGTTGCGAAGAAGTAGCCCTGGGCACTACAATAGATCAGAGTAAAAATAGAAATTTTCATTACTAAATACAATGTGAATATTCAGCTTCAAAAGAAAAAGCCCTAACCTATAATTTTCACAATAACCTTCACTAAATCAGAGATACAAACTTCATAACATATATATATATATCAAATAAAAGACATAAAATAGGATAAAATAACATCTATTTAATAGAAAACCAGCAGTGTATTATAAAAACCCTTCAATGGAATTAAAAATCTTAATGAGAGAAACCTCTTTCAGAAATTCTTCACAGGAATTGAAGAGAATATAAAGATAAAGGAACTTAAATATATACAACATTATACCTGAAGGTAAAGCAACAACAAAACCCCAAAATCAATTAGCTTGTTGAAGATGTAAGACCCGTCACTTTTACCAGCTAGAATCACAACAACTACAGATCGATGAGCACAAAGAAACTGCGTTATAAAGAAAATAATGTGAATATTCAGCTTTGATTACCAACATTATGCACTATTTTCAGAGAGAAAATACAGAGAAACACCCAAAATATCCTTATCAGAGAAAATCCTAAAACCCCAAAGCCTAAAATCACAAGAACTTCCCCTCATGCAAAACACTTTCCGTCAAAATCACAAGAACCACAAGAACTTCCCCAAAGCTAAATCAAATAAAAGTTCACAAGAACTTTCCGTCACACATGCAAGACTTTTTCAGAGAGAAATTACAGAGAAAAGCCCCAAAATTAAACCCTTTTCATCTGGAGTTGCAGAGAGAAAAGCTCTAATTTAGAGTTGAAGAGAAAATCCCCCAAAGCCTACAATCACAAGATGCTTCTGACTGGAAAATAATGTGAATATTCAACACCCTTTTCAGAGAGAAAATACAGAGAAATGCCCAAAATTCTTCAGCAGAGAAAACCCTAAAACCCCAAAGCCTAAAATCACAAGAACTTCCCCTCCTTCAAAACCACAACAACCACAAGAACTTCCCCAAAGCTAAATCAAAGAAAACTTCACAGGAATTCAGTCACATGCAAGAGTTTTTCAGAGAAAAGCCAGCCCTTCGTAGCTGTGTTAAAGTTTGCAGATAGCTTCTCAGAGAAAGGGGCTTGCTGAAATATCAAAATAAGATGCTTATGATAATATATATAAGTGGAGGAAAATAAAATATTTGGGAAAAATTTTCGCGGGTGGACTATTTTTATTAATTAGGACTGCAACGGTTTACAAAACCATTGCAAAAAGTGTTTTGTCGGAACGATTTCTACTTAATGGAATGGTTTATTTTAATAAGTGTTCTATTAGGACCAAGAGTATATTGCAACGGTTTAAAGCGTTGCTATACATAGTTTATGGCAACGGTTTATGAACCGTTGCAAAAACATTGTTGTCATAGGCCATATTTCTAGTAGTGTGATAATGTTGAAATTTATGAATGCTTGAAAAATATTAACAAATTTAAGTTTTGATCAATCTACCAACTCAATTAATATTGGTGTAGGTAATTCTAATTATATGCCACGAAACTAACATAGGATATGCTTAAGGTTCTATATCTTTTGATTTCTTCTACATGCTCATATGTGGATGCCCTATAGTGAAAGAAATAAATTTAATTGCGTCCCGCAATCATATAAATTGGTGGTAGTGGAGTTTTTTTTGCTTATGGAATTTTTGCCTTTTCAACATTTCTGCTATCGGTTCTACTTAATAAGACACTACAATTTCGTACCCTGGAGAGGATATGAAGATCTGGAGCAAAAATGGGTATTTAGCTCATTTGATTGAAAAGAAAGATACGGAGCCCTGACAAAAGTTGTGCACTCATTACTTTTCGTGATTAATGTAATCACACAAATTTTCTAACTATTTTTGGTCTTAGAATCCATCATGCTTTCTTGGCCTCTATTCTTCCATCCATAGGGTATAAGTACCATGTGACATTTCTAGATTCATTTCTTACAGGTGAAATTTGAACTGGAGTGATTGGACTTACATTTTGGAGTTACAAATTCCTTGAAACACAAAAAGTTATATATATTTTTTGCATGTGAAGGCATTCTCGTCTCTGAGGTTTTTTTTTTTACCAGAGTAATCTCATATGTCAAATATATCTAAATTGATTAATTTCTTCTAATATATGCAGATTTCCTTTTTTCAATTCCAAGGAGCAAATCCACTAGTCTATCTAAAGCAACAAACCGACTACATTTCCATTGCCTCTAGCATCCTCCTCACAAGATGTAAAGAAATTGTAATAAAGGAATGTTAGGTTTAGGCCTCCTTCATCAAATTTTATCTTTGTACTTTGATAATGTTTGAAAAATATTAACAAATTTAAATTTTCTAATTCATGGGTAAGACATCTATGATATGTTTGTCTTCCTCTTACTTTTGGAGGAAAGTATCCTGCATTTTTAAGACCACTTTTCGAACTTATTGTTACACTAGCCTGATTTGACCTCTTGAGAGATGAAGCAATTAAGAATGTTTTGATATGAGTCCACTATTGGTGATATAATTTATTCTTTCAGAATAGGATATTCTGATTCAATCAAAAGATCTATTTAACAGTATATAGAATCCTACTAGGGAAATGACAAATATTGTGGTGATATAAGAAATTTATGTACTCAAATGATAAATTTGGACATTTGCGATCAATTTATGCAATCAAGGTAGAATTAGTGTAATATATACATTTCATGTGTTGTATGTGCATCTCATATGTTAAATGTGTATCTCGAGCATCATATGTGCATCTTGTGGGTTAAGAACAAAGTTTCCAAATTCATTTTATATGATTTATCTGTACTATAAGTATTTTATTCAATGTACCAACTTGATTAAAATTGGTGCAGGTAATTCTCATCATATGCTACAAAATTAACATAGAGTATGCCCAATGTTATGTATCCTTCGATTTTTTCTACATGCTCATATGTGGAGCCTTATAGCATAAGCATAAATTTACCTGCATCCCACATTTATATAAATAGGTGGCAATGGAGTCTTTTTGCATATGGCATCGTTGTCTTTTCCATTATTTCTGTTGTCAGATCTGCTTAAGGAGACCTCACAATTTCATATCCTGAGGAGAATACAAAGATCTGGAGCATCAATATTTATCTCATCTAGTATAAAATGAAGATAGGGAGCCCTGGTAGAAGTTGCTACACTAATTAGTTCTGGTGATTAATATTCTAGTTGCTCAAATTTTCTAGAAACTTTCAGGCTTAGACACCATCATGTTTTTTGGGACTGTATTCTTATATTTCACGAGATTCCCAATACCGTAGAAAATTATTGGAACAAAACTAAGTGTTGGTCCACGGCAGGTGCATGTTGCCCACCCTCACTGATTTGCGTTTTCGCATCGAAAAATTATCATTTGATCCGGTTGCTCTAAAAATCAATCGAGACCACTTTCCACTTAATTTTTCATGTTGATCACATATCCGACCTCGGATTTGCCATCGGAGCATGGGAAGATGTGTTATGCACACATCTATCCTCTTGGGGTATTTTGATAATTTTACCGAGTGTTACAATTATGTATAAATAAAATACTAAAATATTTATGTAAATCATCGTCATGTACATATTAAAGTCTTAAGTATGGATATATATCTGAGAAAAAAATATATCTAAATGTTGCCCATCAAATATGAAAATAATCACAAGAAACGACTTCTAATATTTATCTTTTTTATACTTAAATGCTTTCTAATTTTTCATATTTTTTTAATAATTACTAAATGAGATCTAAACAATATATATATAGAGAGAGAGAGAGTCAAAAAAATTTCAAACAAACATACTACTTCAACAGGTTAAGGGCATTCATAAATTATTTCTTATGGTATGAAAATTTTGAGCGGTGCTTCATTAAGTGTTAATTGAAAATTAAAATATTTAATATTTCATGGAAAATGAATAAATAAACAAATGAAAACTCAAAATAGGAATGGAAAGTAAAGAAAAGATAGTAGGAATAGTACAAAACACTTAGGGGCCGTTTGGTGGGAAGTATTAGGAAAAATAATCCATATATTAGTAGATATTAGTTTTTTTTTTTTCAAAATTTTAGGGTAAGGGGATTACAATGTGGGGAATCGAACCCTCACCAACAAGGTGGGAGTTAGGTAGATAACCAATTGAGCTACTAAGATTCCCCTAGTAAGGTATTAGTTAAGACAATATTTGGTAAAATTTTTGGACCCATGTATAACTAATCAATGTTTTAATTAATACCACATACATGATATTAACTAATACCTCCCATACGGTGATTTTAACTAATACCTTGGATTTAATACCATAGATTAAATATATAAAAATAAAAATATCCCTCAAATTTTTTTACATTTTTTATATTTTCTTGATTTTATGTTTTATATTTGTAGTTTTTTACTTGTAAATTTATTTAAATAAATTAGCTCACAAATTTTATTTATTTGCGCATTCATATTTCATAATATAAAAATAAATAAATTTACCATGTCAAATTATTAAATTTTATTTATTTGTGGTTTCATATTTACATAATAGACCAAAAAAATGTTGCCATGTTGATTTATTTTATAATTAGTTTAGTTGAGTGATTTTATTGAAACGAAACAAAGTCCAATGATGTTAGATATATTCTCAAAGTTGAGTCACCTTGTAAGATATAAACACTACATTAAAACTACAACTTTGAAATTTTTATGTGTAAACATAGATTATTTATTTTACAATTGCTTATTATCTTTTTGATTTTAATAATAAATAGTTTATCTTTATTAAATTAAAAATTGGCATTTTATTAGTGATGAAGTTATTAAGATCACAATTATTTATTCTCAAATAGTTCAAGTGAGAAAATAGCAAACATGATGACTAAATTATTATTTTCCTAACTAGTTAGAAGTCACAAAAAATAATCTACTTTAATCTAATTACATGTAATGCAAAATTTCATAATAATTTGAAGGTATAATTGAAAAGAAGCTTTTCGTAGAATTGTAAATCAAGCACAAGATTAGATAAAAAAAAATAATCTATGCATTACTAATTGGTGCATTATTCAATTTTGTACCAAATGACCCCTTATAGTATTAGGTTTGTTATACTTTTGGAATTATGAATACATGATTTGATATTACTATATTTAATGAAATCATACTAACAATTTTCACACACATACATATATACATATTACTCCTTCGATATAAATTTGGTTTCAGTGGTGGCACTGCTCCATTATTAACTAATAATCTCGAGTTTGAGCTCTGAGTATGAAAAAAATTATGTTGGGAGTGCTAACCCAGAATGGGCCTTGCAATAAGTTAGTCGAATTTAGTCGGGACTCTTATACGGGCAGATGCTCGGTGGAAAATTGAGAAGAAAAGAAAATAAGAAGTTCATCCAACTGTTTGGACTGCTAATATAGATGTTGAGTTTGATTCCACATTGATACTTCATATTTTTATAGAGTCCGATAAGTTTTAAGATTAAGTTAAGTCCAAAATATAATTTTTTTATCGTGATATCAAAATTATTAGTCATACATCACCTCAAAATACAATAATATTTGTATGGCACCTTAGGACCCACATCGAATCGGGATCGGCTCTAATAGCATGTCAAATCAAGATTTGATCTTAATTCACATCTCAAAAACTAGCTCCTAAAGAAAAGAACCATCCAAATCTCATAAGGGATCCATAATTTTCGTTCTTCACATATACGCCGAATTCATTTCATTCATCAATATATATAGCCTTTGTATTTTCTTATCAATATATAAACATTTAATTTTCAGATCTAATATAACATAAATGTATTTTCATGAACCTTTTCATCAAAAAAGGTTAATTATTTGTTATATGTTTATTTTAATTTGTGTCATTTATTTTTAGATTAGGACGAGCAGAGATTGGGGTGAAGGCAATAAATTGCTTCCATGTTCCTAGTCAACATGTTGGCCTATGTCCAAATTCTTGTCTCTAATAAGACATAAATTAACAAAATGTTTGTCTTTCATTTTAATATAATTTGAAGAAGAAACATGTTGTTTTCTTTTTTTAATTTTCATTTCCATTCTATGTATTTCTATATTTTCATAGACTATAATTTATGTTCTTGTATCAAAGAAATTATATATATGTAGCACTTTTGTTATTTGTTGAACGTTCATTTGAGTGATCTTTGATTTGAAGTTAAATTGAATTAGATCAATTGATCAATAATTTTAAGTTATAATTTTGATATTAAAATATCATATAAAAAATATTGTAAATTATAGGCTTGTAATTTTCTCATCGACTAATGAGTCAACAAGATGAAAATGATGATTGTGGAGTGATAATGTGGAGCCTATCTTAGTGTCTTAATCATGAGATCTAACGGCCTTAAATATGCCATCTGAAAAATTGAAACTAAAATAGTTAAAACAAATGCATTCATCTTTTAAACAAATTTAAGAAAAGTTGGGTAAATAAATTAAAATAAACGGGGGGGAGGGGGGGGGGGGGAGGGGTTGTAACATATTCGATGTAATCCCACAAGTGAGATCTGGAGGGAGATATTAATGGCTCAGTTGGTTAATTATGTAAATTTTCACTTTAATGGTGAGCATTCGATTCCCTACCTTAATTGTACTCCTCCTCCATTTCTCCTTCCTCTACCCCCAACTTAAAAAAAAAAAATTTGGGGGCATGATAGCATTTATTCAAATCTTACATCTACCTTGTGAAGGCATTTAGTTAAGAACATAAAAAAAAATACATACATTTTAATATAAAAAAATCATTTAGGTAAAGAATTCCAAATCAAGAGAAAATAAAGTTTATTCTTTTGCCTATCTTAGAATTTTTTTTCTAGACAACAATCAACCAACAGCATAACAATTCTTATATTCTTCCTGTAAGGAAGAAATAAACAATCACTCAAAGATATCTACGATAAAAGGTGTTATAATTAGACTCAAGTATATTTTCTAGCTCACTCTCTCTTATCAAATAAGAATCACGCCTTTCTAGCATCACAGCCAACACTCCATTCATGCCTTGTGCTCTAGCATCTTCTATCAAAATATCAATGTCTCTCAAATATTGTCTCAAATTGTCCAACTCTGTGCAGATCTCACGCCTTTTGTCACCGTTACCGTTAGACGATGATGCCATTTTCACATAAATTAATCACTGAACACACATAAAAAAAAAAAAGAGATAAGTGATTATAGTCAAATGACCTCTCTGTAACAATAATTCATAAAAACAGTAAATTAAAAAAAATTGGAATCGATTTTTCATTTTTTATAACAAATAAAAGAACAATTCTTAGAAACGATATATAGAGGTTTGCCTTGTATAGAAACAATAAACATGAAAAAATATAATAAGAAATAGGAAAAACAATAAAATAACCTCAACGAGGTGATGCTCAATTATATGTAAATATGATGAAATTAAAATATAATGACTTAGGTATTTATAAGGGGTGGCGATACTGATACAATTAATCACAAGAAATATCAGTTAAATTGCATTAAATCTAAGACTAGATTTATAAATGATCCATATTTATTAAGAATGAGATTAATTCAATTTTTTTTAGTTGGTCAAAATTTAATAAATTTTTCTTGACCGTTTAGTTTTTATAATCCTCCTTTTTCTTTTTTTTATTTTTTTCCCATATCTAATATTTTCTACTTATGGGGCTTGATTTTTGAGACAAGAGTTTTCTGGAAATAGCCTCTCTATCGCATTGAGGTAGTGGAAAGATCTACGTACATTCTACCCTCTCCAGACTCCACTTGTGGGATTCCATTGGGTATGTTGTTGTTGTTAGTTTTTATGATCCTATATTAAGTGAATCAATTTCAGGCTATTATTGCTTAGCACAATGTGACGCCCGATAAAATTACCAAAATGCCCCAAAGAGTAAGGGTACGCGCGTAACGCATCTTCCGGGGCTCGTATGGCAAATCTGAGACCGAATTCGTGATCAGCATGAAAAATGGAGCGGGAAAATGGTCCGAGTCGAATTTTAGAACGACCCGATCGAAAGATAAATTTTCGATCCAAGTCACAAAACAGTGATTGTCCGCGACAAAGGCGCGACGCGCACCTGCCGCGCAGGGACACTTATATATTTTTCCAAATTTTCGACGGGATGGAGAAAACTCGTTTAAAAACACTCTTCAAAAATTATACAATTCGCGATAGGTCCGCGTCGCGGACCATGTAGATTCCAGACTGGAAAATACTAATTTATTTCGAGGGGCATTCTGGTCAATCCCTAACCCCTCTTAAACGCTAATACATAGCTAGTAAGGTCGTTTCTACACGAAAAGAGTCTAACAAAACCTATTCTAAGTCCTATTCCAAAATCTAACAAGGCTAGGGCTTGAGGAGAGGAGAGAAAGGCTTGGGGTGAGAAATACGAGAAGAGATCCTCGACATCACCCGGTTGGACAGTTGCATCATAGGTATGTAAGGCTAAACTAAAACATGGGATTGTTCTCTCATGTGCCCCATAGAGGTCATAGTTGAATTGATGATTGAAGAGTCTGCATGCATGATTTCTTTGATGGATTTTCTTGAAAATTATATTTGAAATTACATGTTTTCTATGTTGATAATCATCATACTATTGGTTCTCTTAAATTGAACACTTTCATGGAATTTGCATAACCCTACATGACTATTTTGAAGAGCATGCATAATGAACTTGAGACTTGAGTCTGGAGCCTTGCATTGGGATTGTTGACTGTGATGATGAGTTGATGAAACCTTGATTGTTGTATGAGTCTCTATAAATGAACTCTACCGATGTGTTTATTCACTTGTTTCCTAATGACTGTTATGAAATCTTGAGTCATTTAGGAGGTGTTGATGATAAGGTTAAAATCCCTATGAGATGTTGATGATAGGGTGGAAATCCCTATGAGGTAATTGATAGAAGGGGCCAAGGTCCCGGTGAAATATCAGTCGTGGACGGGGAGTGGGTCCCTATGAGACTGGCAGTCATTGACGGGGAGTGAATCCCTATGAGACTGGTTGAGGTTGATTTTATGAGCACTGAGTCGGGAGGAGTATTGAGCACCGAAATGAGTAGGAGTGAGACCCACTCGAACTCATTAACTACGTCGCCAAACGTAGGAGAGGCTTAAACCATCACATGCATACATATGGTTTCCCTCGAGGTTTAACAGTCCCTGAAAGCAATAGAGGATCTGTTCAGTTTGATTCCATGTTGGATATATTGATATGGGATCCAGTGTTCCTTACCTGGCAAGTTTGGGACCACTGTGGTAACATCAGGGTGATTGTTGTACATTCACTGGCTCATAAGTGAGTGTTGTCGGTTAAGAGAAACTCCCGGGAAAATTCGTACCTTACTCTGAGTCTAGATGAGATGTGATGAGAGGGGGTGAACTCCTCTGAGATGATCCATGTGATGAGTTGAGACTTTTGATGAGTCTGAGATAATGATGTGTCACTTGTCCACTCTGTACTCTTTCGTAGACGGGCAAGCTGGCGGTTAATGTGATTATGATGTTTATTTTGACTTGATGTTACTTTCCATATTTTCTACCGTTGTCTGTTTCATTCAGCTATTTTACATACCAGTACATTCTAAGTACTGACGTCCACTCTGGACTGCATCGTTTTATGATGTAGAGGCAGGTACTAGAGATCATCAACAGGCGCTCCATTAAAGATCAGAGATCCGAAGTTGATTTGGTGAGCCTCCCCTACTCCGGAGGAACCATTATTTTATTTCATCATGCTTTAGGGTTAGGATTAGAGTATCTTCTTATTTTGCTTTGGGTAGCCATGAGTCTGTCATTGGCACCACATGATTTTGTGATAGAGGCTTCATACACAGGTGTCGAGTATTGATGTTGAGATTGTGAGCTAGTTCTTTCTACTAGCCTTCGTTATATTATCTTCATTATATTGAGAACTTTAGACGAATTGTGCCCATTGCTTGCATATAATTTCCGCTGATCAGTAGAAGTATGTGATTGAATGATGTGATGAGACTAGGTGGTTCGCTTGGGGGCTAGCAATAGTCTCCGAGTGCTGGCCACGCCAAGGGTACTCTCCCGGGGCGTGACACACAAACACAAAAAAATCACCAATTTAGAAGCACAAACACAAAAAAAAATCACCAATTTAGATATTATCACATTGTTTTGCATTAAGTGTACAACTAACTTTATCTATTAGCATTTTTCATTAGCTTTGCAGTCAACTTATGTAATTTGAAGAGTAAATGATCAAAAATATATTAAATGTATTTTGATGTTTGAGTTTTATATATATGTGTGAGTTTTGTAAATGATGTGTCACCAACTATTTATTAAAATATGGCAAAAATACATCTAAAATATGCATATTCTTTTATTTCTATACTTGAACTATTATATGGGTAAATTTTCAACCTGAACTATTACTAATTACTAGTATACATGCCCGCGTCTTGAATATTTTTTTTATTGTTTAGATTGATATTTTTTAAAGTATATTAAATTATATTATATTATATTAAAAAGAAAGATCAACTATTCAACTTCCTCTCCCATAATCAAATCTATATAAATAGTGACAACCAATCATGTAATTAGTAAATAACTTTTTATCTTCCATATATTTTTTTATTGCATTGTTCACTATTTAAATTTATTAAATTGCTAATATTAATTTGTATATTTTATTAATTAGCATATTTGAAATAAATACAATTAAGCATATATGTAACCTCCCTAAGAAAGGGTCAAAATTCAATTTTATTTGTATAGAGTTATTTTTAATTCAATTTCTAGAAGATACATATGTAATTTCCAATTCAAATTCAAAACTAAGAACTTAACACTAATTTAATTGTCTACTTTTTAGCAAATTGTATCTTATGTAAAAAGTTTTTAAAAATAAACTTTATATTTTTATCGTTTCAACTTAAATATATTTTTTTTGTAAATTGTTCTCTACATGTAAAATAATTTTAATAATTTTAATATTTTTATAGTTACAATTTAGAACTACAAAGAATAATTTTTCTAAGAATGACATCCCTCAAAATACCTCCTTATGGTGTCGATTTTTGTGTTCAAATTGTCATCTTTATTTTGAATTAAAATAAATGACATAAAGCAATAGCAAGACCATAAACTTTTCAAAAAAAAAAAAAATACAATATAGTCGTTAAAATTCATATTGAAGTACTTGCTTACAAAATACATTAAAATTGTGTACAATACACATTTTATATTATGATAGCAAAATTGCATATATATTAAAATTAATAAATATAACAGGGAATGCTTTTTATCATAAGTTTGCATATATTAAACAAATTTGTTGGGTACTCATAAAAAATATTTTAATGTATATTTGAAATATTTAAATATATTTTACAAAAAATCACAATGTACCTTTTTTATGTTTATATGACACTTTTACATTGCCAGTTATATAGGTAGAAGACTACAATATATAATTGTGTTTTGAAAGATTAGGATATTGACATAAGTTGGTGAGGAATTTTAGTGATCATTTTGGGTTAGTTATTGTTTTTTTCCTCATCTTTATCTTCGTTTCTTTTTTTAATTTATCCTATGTATTTTTAACAATTTATTTATCAATATTTTCTATTTTATGGATACTTATTTTATTTATATACTTTTTGTCATGATATTTTTTATATAGGATAGTGTGTATGCAAACCTTGCCACAGAGATAATGAGGTGTCTTTCGAATGATTTATTATTATCTAAATATAATTTTTAAGATTATCCTAGTCTTAATAGTCTGTTTTTTTAAATTAGTAATAATTTTTTTAAGAAAAGCTACATCTGTAATAAAGTAATTGAAAATTGGATAAAGAGCAGTTCTTTTATTTAAAATTATATTTTTTTCAATCTAATTTTTAAAATAAAGATTATTTTCTTTAAATAAATTGCACCGTTATTTTTATGCATTGTATGTTATGTTTTTCTGTGTAGAGAAGATTAGTACCAATAAAATTATTTTATTTTTAAGTAAATATTTATATATATTTTTTATTATTACGTTAAATGTTACTTTTATAATTTTAACCATAATAGTTGGTTGTTTAAGCTTTTAATAGCAATTACAAAAGAAAAATTACAATTGCCAATTTGTCAATTTGTTTTTAATTATCTAAGCCTTAATGTTTGGTTTAACTAAGTTAGTATAGAAATAGTAATTTAAATTTTGTTAAAATTATTTTTTTTCTACTTTACTTTAAAATACATATTTCTCAATTAAATATTTTAAATGAGAATTAACACATTTTATAAATTTGTCTAACATTATTTCAGGCATTAATTTGGATATTTTTCAATATCAATTATTATAATTTGTGTTTTACTCTGTAAATAAGTTTAGTATCGAAATAAATATTTTATCCCCCAAAAAATAATATCTTTTTAAATGTTCTACAAATGTCTTTTTCTTTTAAGTTATGATGTCATTACTTACAAAATGATTTATGTTTTAAATATTTTTTTTCAAAATAATTTTATTGAAAGAAATTGAGTTTTTTTTCACTGCATAATATAGTTAAGTTTTGAAGAGATGAGAAAGTTAGGCCAGTGGTTGATAAGTTTATGGTTGAACAATGTTAATGTTCTTCTTTGTTCTGCATTCAAATTTTTAACTCATACTGTTCTCAACATGTAAACTGATATTGAACAAAATGTACAAAATATAACAAACATCAAATATTCTATTACTCTGAAAAAATCATATTGTTATTAATGAGTTGTAACAGATAATGACAATGGTCGAAAAAAACTAAGCATGAGAGGGGGAGAAATAAACAGTATTTACCGCAAAGTGAAAGACGCCAAATATTTTCCAAGCAAAAATTGCAATATTTGTTGGACCATTTCATTTTTTCGATAAGATGACTCTCTACAAACAAAAGAAGACATTAAATACAAAATATTGAGGCTGCGGCATACGAGCATGTTTCTTCATCAGAATTGACCAAATATTTTGTAGGAAAAGAAGAGACTGACTTGTCCACTGTGTCTTTTTATCATCTTTGAGACTTTCTTTCCCAGTGAAATTGTATCAAATGTGTGTCAATCTCGGTTCAACTTTTAGTCATTCCAAAGCAAGTTGTTTAGTCAAATTAAAAATGCAACATTAAAATCTGAAAAAAAAAAAAGGGACACTTAAAAAATGTATATAGTAATAATTTTATATTGATATAATGAATTTTGTTATCCTATCAACATAGAATTGTCATATAATAATTAAATTTAAAATGAAAAGAAATAGTGTAAAGGAAAAATATACTTTCATAGAAGGAGTAAGATTTCAACAACTACATGGATATCAAATGGCATATCCAAGAATATGGAAAACATAGCCATTTTGTTATCTTCTGCATTTTGCGTGAGCATAATAAAAAATATGGCAGCTACTCTGTTTATGATTTGGAATGCACGGTTATAGATTTTGTAACTGTTTCATTGTTAATTCAAATTGAGAAGTTATAAAGTTACAATTTTAAAAACTGTTTTAAATTATAAATGGATAATTTCTAAAACTGCTTTCATTTGAATTTCAGAAACTGATTTGTTTTGAAATTATATGTTGTTTATTTTATATAGATTATAATATAATTAATTTTGATTATATAAAAAAATTGAGAAATTTTATGATGTTGACACATGTTACTTTTTACTTCTCCTATTATATATATATTTTTTATATTTTAAATTTATTTTGTCAAAGAGAAAAAGACTTAACTTGCAAATTAGAATTTAATTAATTTTATTCAAGGTAAATAAGAAGTAAATAGATAATCATGACTAAAAATTGTTTGAATTAAAATAATATGTAAATTTTAATGTTTAAGCATATATTATTATAAATTTAAAATTTGAATAAAAAAATATTTAGCTGCTACAAATAAGGACAAAACTGATATTGTGGTAAAAAAAAAAAGATAGTTAATATGTTCATGTTTTTAATGAACTGATCTACAGTTTAAGTTAATAAACGTGCATGTGTGATTGGAAAGAGAAGTGCAAAATACTACTGTTGCAGTAAAAAGTTAATGTTTACAATTTGTATAGATTTTTTTTTTTTTTACAACGGAATGCATTTAATAAAATAGATTTTAGTTAATTACGCAAAAATAAAAACGTGCATAACTGATTGTGAATTAGTGGGGATATGGAGGGGATATGCAGTTAATTTTTTTTATTGTTTAGGTTTACTTTTCTAAAAAGTATTATTAACATATATTGTATGTTAACATAAATAATAATTTTATTCTTTATATTTTCACTATATTATTGTATGTTAAGTTGTCTTTGGGCAGTTTTGAAGCAACTAATATAAATATAAATATTAATTTATATTTTTATAAGAAAATATATGAAAATATTAATTTACCCATTATTTTGTTATATTAATTGTTTATTATATTTTGAAAAATGATAAGTTTTTTAAGAGAAATCCTGTTTCAATTAAATAAAAATTTGAGAAAACTGATATGGTGAATTGTTAAAGCTTTTTATTTACTAGTTTATTAATTATTTGCAATATAATTTTATCCTATAAATAAAGTAGAGTTGTTCATTTGCATGTCTGTTAGGTAGTGAGAATATGGAGGACGTAGTGTGCATAGTTTTATTTAGTTGTTTTATTTTATTATTTCATATATTTATATTAAAAGATTAATTTTTTATTCTTTTCAATCTATTTAAGTCTTGTTATAAAAATTAATAACATGTAAATTATTATGTTTATGTACATATTATCATAATTGTTTTATTGTAAATTTTAAAGCATAATATTAAATCAAATTTAGATTTTAAATTTGTTTGTAAGTGAATGAATGAATGACATATGTATGTATGTGTTTACATATATATATATATATATATATATATGTATATATATATATATATATATATATATATATATATATGTATGTATGTATTTGAATTTTTATTTAAATAAATGGTAAAGTTTAGAAATAAAAAAAGATAGTGATTTGGATAGATAATTTTTATTTACAAAAAAGATAAATTATTTTTTGAAATTATAAATATTAAAAATAATAAAAACATTACATGATTAGGATATTGATATGGATAAGTGTAATATTAAAATTTTAAATTAGAATAATAAAAAATATTTAGTTGAAAAAAAATCTATGTTAAGTTTTTTAATAAAGTGATTTGCAATTTAAGTTCTATTTAATTAATGCAATGATAAACGTCCATGTGTAATTGTGGGTTAGTGGAGAAAGAGACATGCAAAAAACTGCTATTGCAGTAAAAAGTAAATATTTACTTTTTTAGGATTTTTTTTGTTACAATGTAATGCATTTATTAAAACAGGTTTTAATTAATTATGCAAAAAAAATAAAAAAATGTGCACAAGTGATTGTGAATTAGTGGGGATATGCAGTTAATTTTTTTTATTGTTTAGGTTTACTTTTTTAAACAGTATTATTAACATATATTTTATGTTAACATACATAATAAATTTATCCTTTATATTTCACTATATTATTGTATGTTTTAGTTTAAAAATCTTTCATTGGGAAGTTTTAAAGCAATCAATGTAAATTTAAATATTTATTTATATTTTTATAAGAAAATATATGAAAATATTTAGGTGGTAATCATTTTTATATATTTGAAAAAAATAGAGAGAATAAATTTATGTAATAAAACTTTTACTTAAAGTTTTTATTATTATAACCTTTTATATTTTTTTTGGTTTTATGATTATTTTTTGTTTTTATAATATAATTTATTATTTTAAGTAACTAATAACTAATTATCCTAAGTTGCCACATGGCATATATATAGGCTGCCAAGTGGCTGAATATGGTGGCTTTATCCTCTCCTTTTAATAATATATAATATATAGATTTATTATTTTAAGTAACTAACAACTAATTAAACTAATTATCCGAAGATGCCACATGGCATATATATAGGCTGCCAAGTGGCTGAATATGGTGGTTTTATCCTGTGACGCCCGGTAAAATTACCAAAATGCCCCTAGAGTGAGGGTACGCACTTCCGGGGCTCGTATGACAAATCCGAGATCGGATTCGTGATCAGCATGAAAAATGTAGTGGGAAAACGGTCCGGGTCGAATTTTAGGACGACCCGATCGAAAGATAAATTTTCGATCCAAGTCACAAAACAGTGACTGTCCGCGACAGAGGCGCGACGCGCACCTGCCGCGGAGAGACACTTATATATTTTTCCATATTTTCGACGGGATGGAGAAAACTCGTTTAAAACCACTTTTCACAAATTACTCGGTTCGCGATAGGTCCGCGTCGCGGACCATGTATATTCCGGACTGAAAATTTCTAATTTATTTTGAGGGGCATTCCGGTCAATCCCTAACCCCTCCTAAACACTAATACACGGCTAGTAAGGTCGTTTCTACACGAAAAGAGTCTACCAAAACCGATTCTAAGTCCTATTCCAAAATCTAACAAGGCTAGGGCTTGAGGAGAGGAGAGAAAGGCTTGGGGTGAGAAATACGAGAAGAGATCCTCGACATCACCGGGTTGGACAGTTGCATCATAGGTATGTAAAGCTAAACCAAAACATGGGATTGTTCTCTCATGTGCCCCATAGAGGTCATAGTTGAATTGATGATTGAAGAGTCTACATGCATGATTTCTTTGATGGATTTTCTTGAAAATTATATTTGAAATTACATGTTTTCTATGTTGATGATCATCATACTATTTGTTTACTTAAATTGAATACTTTTATGGAATTTGCGTAACCCTACATGACTATTTTGAAGAGCATGCATAATGAACTTGAGACTTGAATCTAGAGCCTTGCATTGGGATTTTTGACTGTGATGATGAGTTAGTGAAACCTTGATTGTTGTATGAGTCTCTATAAATGAACTCTACCGATGTATTTATTCACTTGTTTCCTAATGACGGTTATATAATCTTGAGTCATTGAGGAGGTGTTGATGATAGGGTTAAAATCCCTATGAGATGTTGATGATAGAGTTAAAATCTCTATGAGATGTTGATGATACGGTGGAAGTCCCTATGAGGTAATTGATTAAAGGGGCTAAGGTCCTAGTGAAATATCAGTCGTGGACGGGGAGTGGGTCCCTATGAGACTAGCAGTCGTTGACGGGGAGTGAATCCCTATGAGACTGGTTGAGGTTGATTTTATGAGCACTGAGTCGGGAGGAGTATCGAGCACCGAAATGAGCAGGAGTGAGTCCCACTCGAACTCATTAACTACGTCGCCAAACGTAGGAGAGGCTTAAACTATCACATACACACATATGGTTTCCCTCGAGGTTTAACAGTCCCTGAAAGCAATAGAGGATCTGTTCAGTTTGATTCCATGTCGGGTTTATTGATATGGGATCCAGAGTTCCTTACCTGGCAAGTTTGGGACCACTATGGCAACATCAGGGTGATTGTTGTACATTCACTGGTTCATAAGTGAGTGTTGTCGGTTAAGAGAAACTCCCGGGAAAATTCGTACCTTACTCTGAGTCTAGATAAAGATGTGATGAGAGGGGGTGAACTCCTCTGAGATGATCCATGTGATGAGTTAAGACTTTTGATGAGTCTGAGATAATGATGTGTCACTTGTCCACTCTGTACTCCTTCGTAGATGGGCAAGCTGGCGGTTAATGTGATTATGATGTTTTATTTTGACTTGATGTTACTTTCCATATTTTCTACCGGTTTCTGTTTCATTCAGCTATTTTACATACATGTACATTCCAAGTACTGACGTCCACTCTGGACTGCATCATTTTATGATGTAAAGGCAGGTACTAGAGATCATCAACAGGCACTCCGTTGAAGATCAGAGATCCGAAGTTGATTTGGTGAGCCTCCCCTACTCCGGAGGAACCATTATTTTATTTCATCATGCTTTAGAGTTAGGAATTGACAATCTTCTTATCTTGCTTTGGGTAGTCATGGGTCTGTCATTGGCACCACATGATTTAGTGATAGAGGCTTCATAGACAGGTGTCGAGTATTGATGTTGAGATTGTGAGCTAGTTCTTTCTACTAGATTTCGTTATTATATCTATATTATATTGAGAACTTTAGATGAATTGTGTCCATTACTTGCATATAATGTCTGCTGATCATTAGAAGTATGTGATTGAATGATGTGATGAGACTAGGTGGTTCGCTTGGGGGCTAGCAATAGTCTCCGAGTGCCGGCCACGCCAAGGGTACCCTCCCGGGGCGTGACATATCCTCTCCTTTTAATAATATATAGATGATAATATATAGATTTATTATTTTAAGTAACTAATAATTAATTAAACTAATTATCCTAAGATGTCACATGACATATATATAGGCTGCCAAGTGGCTGAATATGGTGGCTTTATCCTCTCCTTGTTATAATATAAATATATAGATAGGGTATAAGTACTAGCCACATTTCTAGCTTCGTTCCTTGTAGGTGCAATTCGAATTGGAGTGGTTGGACTTACATTTTTTGTTTACAAATTCATTGAACAACGAAGAACTCTACTTTTTGTATGTGCAGACATTCTTGTCTCTGAGGTATTTATTTATTTATCTTTTTTTTTGTCAGAGTAATCTCATTTTTCAAATATATCTAAATTGATTACTTTCTTCTATTATTTGCAAAAAAAATTTATTAATATCAAGTAGAAAATCCACTAGTCCATCTAAAGCAACAGACCGATTGCATTTCTATTGCATCTAGCATCCTCCTCACATGATGTTAAGAAATTGTAATAAAGGAAGATTAGGTTTAGACCTCCTTTTATCAAATTTTATCTTTTTACTATTGATAATGTTAAAATTTATGAATGCTTGAAAAATATTAATAAGTTTGAGTTTTCTAACTCATGGGTTAGACTATCTATGGTATGTTTGTCTTTCTCTTGCTTTTGGAGGGAAGTTTCCTATATTTATAATCCCACTTTCATAATTTATTGTTATTTTATCTGAATTAGTTGTTACTCAATCCCAACTTTACCCCTTTACCCCTTGAAAGGCAAAACAATTAAGAAAGTATTTATATAACATGCATTTATATGGGTCTACCATTATTGATAAAATTTTATTCTTTCAGGATAAGATGCTCTAATCCTATCACAAGGTCTATTTAACAGTATATATAATCCTATTAGGGGAATGACAAATATTGTGGTGATATGGGAACTTTGTTTAATCAAATGATAGGGCATTACATTAGTGTAACACGTTCATACACCGTACGTGCATCTCGTACATGAAATGTGTATCACGGGTACGTATGTGCATCTCATATGTTGTATATGCATCTTGTGGAATAAGAATAAAGTTTTCAAATTCATACTGTATGATTTACGCATACTATACATATATTTTTTTCAATCTACTAACTCAACTAATATCAATGCAGGTAATTCTCATCATATGCCATGAAACTAAGATAGGATATGCCCAAGGTTGTGTTTCCTTCTATTTCTTCTACAAACTCATATGTGGAATCCCTATAGTGAAAGCAATAAATTTAGCTGCATCCTACAATCTTATAAATAGGTGCAATGGAGTCTTTTTTGCATATGGTACTTTTATCTTTCTAGTATTTCTACTATCAATTTTGCTTAATGAGACACCACAATTTTGTATCTTAAGGAGAATACGAAGATCAGGAGCAGAAATGCAATTTGAACAGTTAGCTAATCTAATTGAAAATGAAGATAGGAAGCCTTGCCAGAAGTTGCTACACTCACTAGTTCTGGTGATTAATGTAGTCACACAAATTTTCTAGCAGCTTTTAGGCTTAGATTCCGTCATATTTTCTTGGCCTCAATTCTTATAGTCCATAGGGTATTAGTACAATGCCACATTTCTAGTTTTTTCATTGCAGGTGCAATTCGAGCTGGAGTGGCTAGGCTTACATTTTTGAGTTACAAATTCTTTGAACCACAAAAAACTCTACTTTTTGCATGTGCAAGCATTCTTGTCTCTGAGATATTTATTTATTTTCTTTGTTAGAGTAATCTAATTTGTCAAATATATAAAAAAAATGATCAATTTTAGTATTTTCATATTTTTTTTTTAATTCTGAGGAGCAATCCACTAGTCCATCTAAAGCAGCAGATCAATTACATTCTTATTACCTCTAGCATCCTCCTCACAAGATGTTGAGAAATTGTAATAAAGGCAGGTTAGGTTTAGGCCTCCTTTGTCAAATTCTATATTTCTAGGTTTGATAATGTTGAAATTTATGAATGCTTGAAAAGTATTATCAAATTTTAGTTTTCTAACTCATGGGTTAAACTATCAATGGTATGTTAGTCTTCCTCTTACTTTTGGAGGGAACTTTCCTGCATTTTTAAGCCCACTTTTTGAATTTGTTATTTTACCTAAATTTGTTATCACTCTAGCCCAACTTGACCCTTGACAGATGGAGCAATTAAGAAAATATTAATGTAATAAGCATTTATACGGGTCCACCATTATTAACATAATTCTATTCTTTCAAGATAGGATGTTCTAATCCAATCACAAGGTCTATATAATAGTATATAGAATCCTATTTGAGGAATGACAAATATGTTGGTGATATAGGAACTTTGTGTACTCAAATGATAAATAAGACATTTTCAATCAATTTTTGCTATCAAGGTAGAATTAGTGTGATACATATGTTTCTTGCATCGTACGTGCATCTCGTGCAACAATTGTGTATCTCAGGTGTCGTATATGCACCTTGTGGGCTAAGAATAAAATTTTTAATTCAAATTATTTCAATGTGAAATGTTTAATATAGAGAATAAAACTACAGCCAACAATATATGATACCCAAAAGTTTTAACAAGAACTATGGTTAATAACTTGCTATAGAGGCTTGTACCTGTGACACCAGTTCTGAGATAGTTGTAGTTTCGATGTCTTATGCTATCTATCTAATTAGACTGATTTTATATTCCGTTTTCATTATTATATTGAGTTGTTTAGGATTGGGCTATCTCACATTGTTGGGTTAGGTGAGTGCCATCACACCCAGATTTTGGATTGTGACACCAATAGAATTGCTCCAAGTAAAGTTGGTTTTCTATATTATGTCATATCAAATATTGGAAAACCTAACCTTTTGAATCATTACCTTTTTACACCTAAAACAGGCCACATACTCTCAAGAAATATGAATCCAAGGACAGCAATGGTGTTCAAGATTTTATTCATTTTTCCTTGATGTTCTTAGCTTATTTTCCTTGCTCATTTTTATGTGAACCAAGTCCTGATCTATAAAGCAACTTGGTGCTTATTTTGAATCAGTTTCCTTGCTTGTAATTCAATGCTAGAGTTAGCTGAAATAGGGTTTTGAAGTCTAGACTGGTCTGAGGAGATTAGTTTAGTGGGCAACAGAGTTGTTGTTTAGTAACAAAAGTTTTCATTATCGTTGTAAGGTAGAAAAAAGATTAAGAGATTAGTCCTTGGAGTTACAAGTGTTTGTAATAATCATTGCAGTCCTTGAAGTTAATAGAACCTTGCTAAGATCATGTGAGACAGGTCATGATTTTAACTCCCTTGAGCAAAGAGGTTTTCCAAATAAAACTCTTATTTACTTATTGTTCTAACTTAGTGGCTATGATAAAGGCCCTGGTCCTTGATTGTAATGGATGCGTACAGACCATCAAAAACCTAAAATAACTTTAATAAAATTGTCCACTTTGAGATGTATTAGCAAAGTGATACAATTACTTTTATCATCAATCAAATGATTGTGTCTTTACATGAAAATATAACCTAGGCATAGCCAACTTTATCAGCAATGCTGAGGAGAAAATGTAAATTTGGCGTACTAACTACTTGACTTAATGATTATATGTTCAATTCTTAAATTTTTATCATAGTTGGAAAATAATCTAAAAGTATGAATCATTAATGTAACATTCAGTAAAATTACCAAAATACCTCTAGATGAGAGATGTGCACATAACGTGTCTCCCCGAACTTCGATGGAAAATTCGGGGCCAGAAATGCGACAGTATGAAAAATTGTATGGGAAATTGGTTTTGATTGATTTTTAGAGTAACCAAATCCAAAGATAATTTTTTCGATGCGAAAACACATTCTAGTAAGAGTGCGCGATATGTCCGCTTCGCGGACTTGTCGCGAATTCATACTTAGTTGTGATCCCAATATTTTCTACGGGATTAGAAAACTCGATCGAATTTTTTTTGACGAAAATCCCCTCAAAGCAACCTAGTCTGCGACACGGACTAAGCCTCCCTGAGGTGATGTTTTTTTCAGTTTTTGAGAGGGGCATCCCAGACTTTTTTCAACCCCTCCTAAATTTAAAACACGATCAAAATAGGTCATTTCAGATATAAAAAGGGGTTTTAACCCATTTCTAAGCCTTTCTGAACCTTCTAACAAAAGACCTAGGGCTAAACAAAAGAGAGAAGAGTGAGGATTTGAGGAATTCAAGCCAGATTCGTGCCAAGATGATTGTCTACCTTCATTCCAGGTATGTAAGGCTAAACTAAAACATTTGAATATTTTTCCATGTGCCCCATTGATGGTAATAGAGGAGTTGAGAGTATAATAAGTCTACATACATGTTTCTTTAATATTTTCTTATAAATTATATGTATAATACATGTATTTTCATATATTCTTTTGTAAATTATATGTATATTACATGTATTTTCATGTCTTGATGATCATCACAAACTTGATTTACTGAATAGATGTTTTTACATGAGTTATTTTCACAAACCCTATATGTTACTTTGTAAAAGAATGCATGAATGAACCTAGGGATTGAGTCTAGAGTCTTGACTTGCTGATTGTGAGCATGATGATGAGTTAATAGAGCTTGATGGTCTCAAGAGTATTCATAATTGAACTATAGAGATTTGTTTAGTTGACTTCTTTCTAATGATTAATCTAAGTCTTGAGCTACCTAATGAGAATTGAGTTGATGAGATGATTGAGATGATAGGCCGAAAGGCCCAATTGAGTCGAGTTAATGAGATGATGAGAGTCTCTACGAGACTAATTGAGATGATTGATGGAGATGAAGAGTCTTATGAACATTGACTCTTTAGAGGAGTGTCGAGCATCGAAATGAATAAGAGTAAGTCCAACACGCACTCATTAACTACATCGCTAGGCGTAGGAGAGGATTGACCTGATAAGGCGGATGTTTCCTTGTGGTGAGTCAAAAACCTTAAAATAATAACGAACTTCAGAGGTCGAATCCATTATGGATTCGAGTTGTTCTTTACCTGGCAAGTATGGAACGGCTATGGCAACATCAGTGGGATTGCTGTACAATCACTGGCTCACAAGTGATTGTTGTCGGATAAGAGAAACTCCCAAATAGGTACCACGCTGATAGTATTCTGAGTTGAGTTGATTGGATGAGTTTGAATTGGTATTGATGAGTCATTTGTCTACTCTTTCTTCTTGCTTTAGCTAGACATTTGACATTCTGATTGAGTATCTTCTGAGTTGATATTGTTCTATGTTATTTTGCCTATATATGTTTCATTTAGTGATTTTACATACTCGTACATTCCACGTACTGATGTCCATTTAGAGTGCATCATTTTATGATGTAGAGGCAGGTATAGAGATCGTCAACAGGTGCACTATTGAGGATCTATTGCAGTCAGCTGAGTTGGTGAGCCTCCCTTACTTCGGAGGATCCCTATTTTATTTTCATCTAGCTATTAGAGTCAGACTTTAGACTAGCTTTATTTTTTAGTTAAGGTAGTCATGGGTCTGTCATTGACACCAAGTGATAGTGACAGAGGCTTCATAGACTAGAGTTGAGTTGCTGATCAGAGATTATGTTGAGCTAGTTTCTTTTATACTAGCCTATTTTATTGTTATGCTTTTGAGACTTAGATTGTCCACCATTTATTATCTTTAGTCTTCCGCCAATTGGTTAGTTATGTTGGATGAATGAATGTGATGAAGGCCAAGTGGTACGCTTGGAGACTAGCAATAGTCTCTGAGTGTCGGCCACGTCTAGAATACCCTCTCGGGACGTGACAATTAAACAGCTGAAATTCATGTTGATTGTCTCTCTCGCTACATCTATAACTTATTAAGCAAGATGAAGCAAAATATCATTTTATTAATGGATAATTAAAGAATTGATATGGATACACTAACAAATAACAAAACCTTTGTGAGTGAGTTCTTCATATGGTGGAGACTAAATCAGTCAACAGGAAAGATAAAATATGTCCTAAATAGGCGCCATTAGTAAATACTTAGGATATAGTATTCATAATTAGATACTATAATTATTTAGGTTCGAGATATTCAAATTATTTTCACTGTCCAGGCATAACCAAAAAAATAAACTAGAAAACTTGTACAAGGTTTTCAAGTCTAGAGGGGATCACATTAAATAAGAGATCACCATTGTCAATAATAAGTGATTGATTATCCATCTGGTAAGGACAACCATTTAACTCCAAAATACACCATTTTGGCATAGTAAGCAACTGAGATAGAAGTGGGTCATCATTTTGGTTAGTTAAAAAGTCGGATGATCAGTTTTTGCCGTGTTTTTAATAGTATTATTTGATAGTTACTATCAATTTTTAAGTTTATTTGTTAGTTCATTGGATTAAAGGTGCTCCACTTCATCAAAATAAGGGACTAAAGATGTTCAGGGTTATATTTTAAGGATCAAATCGGCCAACTCCCATAAATAAGGGCCAATTTTGGCTAAAATTTATTAGATGGTATATTTATTTAGTTTGAGTTATTCAAAAATGATTTCATTTTCCTTTGTTGTACTGATGAAAGAATTAATTAGAAAATCTTTACAAAGTTTTTGAGTCCAAAGGTAATAATATTTAATATATAAGACATTATCATAATCAAATTTATTGCTAAATACTATCAATCAGGACTAAAGATTCTTTTTTTTTTAAAAAAAAAGTTTGCTTAGCAGTATAAATATTATTGATGTTACATATCTTTATCCCATTTCTTGACTGCACTGTCATTTCCTCCAAACTCAAGTAGACCCAAGGTATGTATGTTTTCCCCCCTTTAAATCTTGGAATTTCATTTTATAAAATTATTGAATAAACCTAAGATTTAATTTACTCATAAACTCAACTGGAGCAGGTCATAAATCCTTGAATGAACGGATGCAATTTGCAGTCTTAGTTCATTTTAACGATAATTTTCTTCATTTTAATATATATGATAGGGTTTGATTTGGTACCTTCAATACACACAAATCCTTCAATTTATATATGTTAGGTAAACCAGAAAATGTTCATTAATTGAAAACATCAATAAATGTTACTCTTCTAAATTAGTCTCGTTTCCAATGACCATTTTTCATGGAAAAAGGTATATATATATACACAGAAAAGGGGGAATATTTGGCATAAACAAACGATAATGCCTTATGATGAGAATTATCATGTAGTGACATAGACATTGATGGAAATTATCATGAAGTATTTTACTAGTGTATAAAATAATAATTAGGTTTTCGTGTGAGTTGTATATATGCTAGTATTAATAAGTAAATTGACAGATTTATTTCATAAACCAGATATAGTTCTTTGATTAAGCATTTTCATTTTTACCAACAAATTTTTTTTTTATTTTATTAATATATGTTATGCACCTATATCGAATTTTATTTATGTGAAAAGAGAGAAATGATATGTAGATGCATAAGAAAGAATGAGCGAATAACCAAAATTAAGAATAGAACATATTTACACATTTAGAATTAAGGAAAGTTAGAGCTTTTAGGACATATATTTAATTAATGTACCTAACAAATTAAAACAAATTAGTAAATTTTTTTAATAAATTCTAAGAGATTACCTATTTATTATGCTTTAAAATTCACATAAATATTTACAACTTAAAAGAAATGAAGAAACATGTTGTAGGAAGATGAAGGTCTCAATGGAGGAGATGAGAAAAGATAACAAGCTCCTTCGGATAGCTTTGTTGAAGAAACAATATGCTAACATGATCATGAAATCCCAACAACAAATTCTCGGCAAAGCATTCGATGCAAAAGAGATGAAGAAGGAAGTTGAGTTGCATGAGAAACAGCTGCGAGAAGAGAAAGTTAAGTCATGGGAAAGAGATAGGGAAGCGGCACGAATCACTATTGCAAGCATCAAAAGGACGGTTAATTTTGGTGATGCTCTTCAGGCGGAAAGAGATTTTTTGGCCATCATCGATGCTCCACAACAAATTCTTGGCAATATATTTGATGAAAGAGAGATGAAGCAGAAGGTTGAGTTGCAGGAGATAGAGTTGCAATTCCAAGAAGAGAAAGCCAAGTCACAAAAAAGAGATAGGGAAGCGGAACAAATGGCTATTGCAAGCATTAAAAGAACTGTTAATTTTGGTGATGATCTTCAAGCAGAAAGTGATTTCTTGGCCATCATAGGTGCTCCACAACCAATTTTTGATGGAACATTTGATGAAAATGAGATGAAGAAGAAGGTTGATTTGTGGGAGAAGCAGTTGACAGTGCAAGAAGAGAAGATCAAGCAACAACAGAAAAAGATAGAGAAGCGGCTCGAATTGCTATTGCAAATATAAAAATAACATTTAATTTTGGTGATGGTCTTCAAGCAGAAGGAGAATTTTTGGCCATCATAGGTGCTCCAAGTTGTTAGTAGAAGAGTTTGCATAATTTCAATAGAATGTATTTTATCATTTTTACAATTTTATTTTATTTTTGACTTATGGGAAACAAAAAATCATATGCAAAATTTTATCAGTGCTAGTGAGTTCTAATTTGAAGCAGATTACTGGATTGATAATTTAGTATTTGTTGAGTAACACATATAGTAAATCTCCTCGGTTCCATCAATTTATTGTCTTATCTTTATTTTAAGTCCACTTACAAGAAAAACTATAAAGGTTATGGCTTGTGCTTACCACAAGCCCAACACTATCAAAATTGTGACATAAAGCTGAAAAATAATACTGAATTATATCAAAGGCGTCATTACTAGAGTGAGGACCAGGCCAATCAAACCATAACAGCGGCAAAGCATTAAAGGAAGATGAGAGCTTACCTAGAGTATTCCATTGGATTAACACTGTCAGTAAAGTCGAGCAACTATAGATGGAAGGGCGCATCCCGAAGCTTCAGGCATAGCTACCTGTGTACCTACAGAGTCAATCGAACATCAGATGAGCAGGAAGGCTACGTGACATCTCCAAGACATGCAATTAAAGCGATGCTTGAGAAGAAACAAGAACTACTTGTGAAGAGTAAGGAGCAATGCAGACTTCAGGTGGGAAATCAGGGTCGGGTGAGGAGGACGGAACAACGCACACCTCAGGCGGGAAATCGGGGATCTGATGATAAATGGCGAGCAAGAATCAACAATGGGCTTTCACACCAAGGAGTGGAGCATGGCGTAGTAACGGAGAGTCGCCAGAGATCAGCTGACGACGAGAATCGGGGAGAGAAGGGTGTAGAAGAGTGTTGGGATGGGAAAAGGAAAGTCCAGGGAACTCCAGAAGACCCTAAAATGTAGGGTCAGATGGATCCGTTGGGCTGGGCCAAGTTATTGGGCCATCAAGATTTAAAAATGTATCATTTTCAGATTTTCAATAAAATGGGCATTAGCCCGCTTGTTTGATTTAAAAAAAAGGCGTCATTACTATAGAAAGTATTTTTTAAAAAATATTTTTGGGTACACATGAACCATATATCCGCTGGAACCATTTTCCTTCAGCATTTTCATCAAATCTAATCGGAACTATTTTCATTCGGCTTTTATCAAATCTTGCCGGAACTATTTTCTTTAGTATTTTCATCAAATCTAGCCGGAATTGTTTTCCTTCTGTTTTTTAATCAAATCTTGTCGGAACCATTTTCTTTTGACATTTATAAAACAGTAGAACTTAATTGACATTTCATCTTAACATAATGAACATGAGTATGAAAGGAGTCCACACAATGCATATATTCAATAATCAAGCAGCCAATCTTGTTTCCTTTCAACAATGGAATCATCATCAAGTGCATCACGCAGTAGTTACATTACATCATTTCTCAAGTTCTCAGTAATCACTTTATCACCATAGCTCAAAACTCTCATCAATTAATCAATATTTCACTAGTATTTTTCAAACAATTCAACACAAGATCAAGATTATATAACACTTGTCCAACATCACATTCAAAATTTTGTAATAGTTGTTTGCATAATAACACGAGAAAATACTCAACAGTTGAGTCAATATAATAATTCACAATTATCAATAATGAAAATCATAAAATCAATCAATGTTCTCAATTCAAAGATCATTATCATCAACATGTACATACCAATTCAAAAGCCAAGTTGCACATATTATCACATACCATTTTCATTACCTTGACATATTCATTACGCCATTTCATGATTAGTTCAGTCACTTTCAGATTTTCAATCATTTTTCCAACACGCAAAGAATGAAGATACAATATTCAATTAAACTCAACAAGGTTTAAAATTCTCGATAAAGTTAAAAAAAATCAATCCAACAAGAGTGCTTTCTTCTTTCGATTCAAACCCAAAATAGCGCAATCTAGTCAAAGATAGATTCACAATCACATTTCAAAAGTAATGACACCAGAATCATATAATGCAAAAGAAAAAAAAGGTGAAAATTTGATATTGAAAATTGAGGCTAAAATCTAAAAATCTTTAGATGAAAACACTCTTCGCGTAATTAAAAACCTATTGGTGAAAATCATTTAAAAAATGAAGCTCAAATGAGCTCATAATCACCATTTTTGTGAAAAATTGAATTCATAAAATATTCCCAATTTCTTCACATAAAAACATTAAATGTGATATTAAAATCAAGAAATAATTAATGGATAATGAAGAGGAAAGTTGAAAATACCTTTTCCAATGAATTCCTCTGGTAAAACCAAGTAAACATTGCCCCTTTCCAAGCCATCAAAGTCTAAAAATGGAGAAAGTAGCTAAAATCTATCACTTAAAAATTAGACACTATTTTAAGCCTCATTTTTCTCTGTGAACGTAACCACCATCTCCACGAAAAAAGACTACAACCTCCTTGACACTCCACAAATATGGAGGTTACCAGACCCTATATTCTGCGACTGCAGAGATCAATTGTCCTATACTCCGTGAACGCGGACGGAAAGTCGCGAACACAAAGCAAAGTGCTTTAATGACGATATTAGCAACACAACAAGGCATAAAATCACGGAATAGACCCTCAAGATTCATTTGGAAGCCTATACACACAAACCACATATGCAATCCTACTAATAAATTTGATATTCTGGAGTCAATGGGATCATCAAAAATCGAATCTGATGTCTCCTTGATGTGAAATCTCAAAATTCACAACTAAATTAACTTGGGCATTTGAAATACCAAAATGTTATCGAAACAACCAAAAATTGTAACGACACTTATTCTAGCTCTAAAATCGCCTTCAAAAATATTGATTTAATTTGAATTGAAATAACTAAAATTGTAAGGTGTAATTACTCTTTAATTCTAAGTTCTTTTCATAAGTTTTCTTTGGTTATTTAGTTGTCAAAAAGATTGTTATTTTTTTCTTTAATATTTTTTACTAGAATTATCAAACCAACATCAGAGTTTTTCATATTTAATTTGAAAATTTTCTCATTTTCTTGTTGATATATTTCAGATATGAGATTGTAATTAAAAACACCACTAATCATATATGTAATATATGTTATGTACAGTTTTGTTAGACATGTTAAAAATTTAATGTATTGATAGAATTTTAAGTTTAAAAAGAAAGAAGAGCTAGCCCGTCCCAACCAGTGGCCCTTCTAGGGTTAGGTTGGATAGAACATTTTCAGGCCTTTTCAAATGAAGAATCAGCCCATTCAAACCCATCAAATTTCTTGGCTTGCGAGGCTTAAGTTTGATGGAGCTAAGCTAACACGTTTCGACAACTCTACTGGAAGCAAGTTACGTATCAAAATAATTGGGTGCTCATGGAAATATCTTGAACTACCATGGGCTCATAGTAAAATACCCCTAATGGAATAATGACATGCTAATACAACGTAAGGAGAACCACATGAATCACCACACTCCGCATTTATCGTTCTTGACTATTCCATTATGGATAGTTTTCACCACTTGTATGAGTCCCACATTAGATTCCTATTTAATTGATGTTCCATGTTAGTTTTTCATTTAACCTAACACATGCTACGAGAACACCATACTCTAAAAGCTCCTCCAAAGAATTTCAAGTAGCAGTACACATGGAAAAAAATTTAATTGACTAAGTTAAAAATCCCTCCTAAACCATTTACGTTTTTGCGAGTTTAATATCTTAATTATTGGATTTCTACAGAATCCTTGTAAACTTTCAGGAACTCATTGTGTCAGGTGAACTCATTTTCAAGAGTTTTTTTTCCTTATCTTTTTACGTGTCTCTCATCAAGTTATCTTAAATGTTTTGTCGTATATTGAATAGGTTCTTGTTAGTCTATAGGGGGCTATAATATAGGAGTAATAGAAACACCTTATAATTAGGTATGAAATTCACAAAATGATGATAGTTTGGGAGAGTGCATTTCGAGGAGAGGGGGGAGGGAATGGTTTAACCTATTCACTAATTATTTAACTGATTTAGTTAGTCATTGAGTTTTTGAGTGTAATGAGTTATTTTTTAATTATTATTTTAAAAAATTATTATTTTAATGTCTTTTAAATATTTTAAAGTAGTTGAATATGCTGACCCTTTAGGAATTCTTCAAGCTCTAGCAGATGAGATATTAATTATTGTAATTTATAATATTTTATACATGATTCTCAAATATGTAAATTTTATTTTAAAAGGATAAAAAATTCTACATTCAAATATACAGGTAAAATTTAAAAAATATAAATCTCAAAAAATGAAAAATGTGATTTACAAGATAATAGCAATCTACTTTGAAGCTTGCGGCCCTTTCTACTATTGGAAAAACACGGATTAACACAAAACTTTCTCAGTCAAAATAATGAAAATAAAATAAGAAAATAATGACATAAAAATTTTAGGAAAAAAATCTTTTGAAGTAAGGAAAACATCGTGGACAAAAAAGAGCCAACTAATATTAATATACCTACTTAACTTATATGTTCCAAGTTATTCTTGTGAGTTGGCGCATCTCATCCAGTTCGAAGCTCGTAAATAACAAACTCGAACATTAGTATATAAGACCATTTTAAAATATTTTGCAACCTAATATGGTTCTGAATCGTAAAGAAGTCAAAGAAGAGGCAGATATAGTGTACAAATTACGGGTTCATCCATCGTGACTTTGGCTTAGACCGTGAATAAGAACAAAAATTTTAATAAATAAATCAAATAATAGATCTCGAACCCAATTCTGAACTCAGGACCATAATGTTCCAACCCAAAATCTTCTTGTCAACGCATAGGTCGGGCTCTAACTGAGTCCTCCCTGGTATCTAAAGAGCTTGCACATATAACTACTGCCAAACCATAATGGCGTTCTTTCATATCAGTTCTTGCAAAGTGAGTAACTTAGGTAAGCCCTTTTATAACATCTTGAAAGCTAAATCAAAATGAAATTCCAACCCTTTTATAACATTCATTTGCTTGTATTTAACTACTAGATGCACATCCAGTGAACCAACACAGGACCCCATTCATCATACTCAGCCTTCGGTATACGCATCTGCACACCAAATAGAAGTTAGTATCGAAACCTTGAGCTTAAAAAAGTTATGTTCAACTGAATGACTGATCGATTAGTAAAATAAAGCAAAAAGAAACAAACTTTTTGGAAAGTACTGAGGGAAGCGAGAATTGATCCTCCTATCCAGGCGCTGTACTTTCTCTCCGGTGGTGCAATCACCTTGATATTTGTGTAGCTCGGAGCAAGAGCAGTCGTTCTGCTATACCAGGAAACATAGTTGAGCCACCACTAAGCACAATGTTTGAAAACAGATCCTTCCTAATATCAACATCGCATCTCATAATTGTGTTGTAGGTTTTTTCATGAATTCCTGTCGCTTCAATTCCAACCATGATGGCTTGAAGAGGATTTCAGGGCAGCAGAATGTCTCAGCAGTCCAATATTGATGACATTTCCATCAGGAAGCTCATAGCCCTTCTCAACTGATTTTGGACAATTTTTTGCCTTTTCAATCCCTGTTCAAAATCCAGTGCAACATAAGCAATAATCTCCTTCATGTCATGAGGTATATATATTCCAGCTCCACAGTTAAATGCATAATGACCCTCCGTGAGAAACTTGATGAGATACTTTGTAAAATCACGACCACCAAGAACTAACCATGAGATAGCATGGGGAAGTACATGTCCCTCATAGATAGAAACAGTTTGGGTCACACTATCACCAAAAATCAAGCACAATACCTTGTTGAAAACAACAAACAAAATTAGTATGATTGACTTTAACAGTAGAGAACCAGGCATTCCAGTCGGCTTCTTACCAGTTTTACGGCCATTAGCAAAAAGAGAAAGAATAGCCTGGCTTGCGACATACATGCCTGGAACATTGAATGTCTCAAACATAATTTCAGTCATTTTCTCTCTATTTGTCCTGGGGTTAAGTGGTGTCTCAGTCAGAAGAAATGGATGCTCCTTGGGAGCAACACGGAGTTCTTTGCAAAATGTGTGATGCAAGAGTTTCTCCATATCATCCCAGTTTCCTACGATGCCATGTTCAATGGGATGTTTCATACGCAAAATACCTCTTTTACTCAGAGCTTCATCACCAACATAAACATCTTTTACTCCCAAAAAAGAATTTAAATATTTATTGTTGGAGCAGTAAAGTTTTGATGGCGGACAAAAGATAATGAAACAGGTTGGACTACCTGGTTCTTTCAGCGTACTGTTTTCGTGGCAAAACTGCACACGCATCACACAATAAAAATGGAATAATTGGTGCTGGAAATAAGGAGGATAACAAGGAATATTATTCCAAGTTGAACTCCTAGAAGAAGAAGGTTCCAAAGAAGGAAATATTTTTCAAGAAGCATGAAAAAAGGGGAGAAGCATGAAATAAGGAGGATAACAAGGAATATTATTCCAAGTTGAACTCCTAGAAGAAGAAGGTTCCAAAGAAGGAAATATTATTTCAAGAAGCATGAAAAAGGGAAGACTGATTAGGAAAAGGAATTCGAAAAGAAGTTGGAGAACGACTTGTCTGCAGCTATAAAACTAGAGAGAATTCACAGAAGAAAGAAGGGCGCAGAAAAAAAGAAAGAAGGGCGCAGAAAAAAGAGAGATTCAGAGAGAAAAAAAGAGATTCGCAGATGAAGAAAAAAAAAAGAAAAAAACAGAGGCGCCGTAGAAATTACAACAAGAAGAATCGTTAGAGCTAACAAGTTTCTTTCTGCAGCATAGTTTTTTTCTTTCGTTCTTGATAGTTGAACACTGTAATCTCTCAGTACTTATAAACTGGGAACATAATCCTTGGGAGGTTTATGTGTAGCAAATAGGCTAGAAAAGTTGAGTTGAAGTTTGAATTGTTGGATCTTAGGGCTAACTAGCTAAAGATCTAACTGAGGTTGTAATTGTTGTTGAAGGCTCTTTTGAAGTAGTGAAGTTGAAGTTAAATCCTGTAGAGTACAGGTCGTGGTTTTTCACCCTTCTTGAGCAGGGGGTTTTCCACGTAAAACTGCTGCGTTCCAGTTTATTTCTGCATCATTGAAACATGTCGGTTAACCTGTTCCAATGATTAGGCAAATCCGTAGGGGTGCAAAACCTAACATTTATTTTAAAAAATATTTTAAATTATAAAATATATTTTTATAATGTCAAAAACAAGGAAAATTTTTTTTTGAAGATTAGTATTAGAAAGAAGAAAGAATTGTATTTTAGTTTGAAAAATAATGATATATATATAAAGGAATGTTACTAGGGGTAAAATAGACAATTTCACCTTCTTCTTTTTTTACCGTTGTTGGCTTAAAAAAGGAGCAATCACGCGCTCTATTTTCGTGTGCAACACGCATTTTCCAGCTCAAATGACTATGCCTAATCGATAAAAAAGGGGCAAATCATAAATTGGAGTACAGTGTCTATTTGTGCATTTTGAAGTTCGAATTCCAACTTATGACTGATTCCAAGTCAAGGAACTAATTTATGTATTGTGCCTTCTTTTTTATATCATATTTTGTATTCATTTATATGCTCCTTTTATTTCTATTTATCGAAAAGGTTTCATTTATTTATTTATTTCGCTTAATACTGATTTGAGAAATTCACAGTTGAAAGGCCCATAGAACAAGAATCTAGGCTTGCCAAACAAATCGACATTACACAAAACGTAGAGCTCTAACAAATAGAATTCATAAGATGGAAAATTAACTAAATGACGATTAAACTTCTCAAAAACATTCTTAGAAGCACTTCCTATGGACAATTGCTGGACCGGATTCATCATACTCGCCCTTCGTTATCCACATCTGCAAAGCAAGTAAAAATTAGCAGATAAACACAAGAGAGCCAATAACTCGATATTGAGACGTAGATGATTCGTTGATTGATCGGTGACAAATCAAAAAAGAAAAGTAAAAAGACACTAACTTGTTGGAAAGTACTGAGGGAAGCTAAAATTGATCCTCCAATCCAGACGCTGTACTTCCTCTCAGGTGGCGCAACGACCTTGATCTTCATGCTGCTTGGAGCAAGAGCAGTGATTTCCTTGCTCATACGATCCGTTATGCCAGGGAACATAGTTGAGCCACCACTAAGCACAACGTTTCCATATAAATCTCTCCTAATATCCACATCACACTTCATGATTGAGCTATATGTTGTTTCATGAATTCCGGCTGCTTCCATTCCAATAAATGATGGCTGGAAGAGGACTTCAGGGCAACGGAACCTCTCAGCACCAATAGTGATTACTTGTCCATCTGGAAGCTCATAGCTCTTCTCAACATCCTTACCATTCTTTGAAGTCTCGAGCTCCTGTTCATAATCCAGTGCAACATATGCCAGCTTCTCCTTCACATCACGCACAATCTCCCGTTCAGCAGCAGTGGTGAATGAATAACCTCTCTCCGTCAGTATCTTCATGAGATAATCTGTAAGATCACGACCAGCAAGATCTAACCGCAAGATAGCATGGGGAAGTGCATATCCCTCATAGATAGGAACAGTGTGGCTCACACCATCTCCAGAATCGAGCACAATGCCTAGTTGAAAAACAACAAACAAATTAGTAACAGAAAGCCAAAAAGAACTAGTATGCATTCCGAATCAACATGTGTTGCTTACCAGTTGTACGACCACTAGCATAAAGAGATAGAACAGCCTGGATTGCAATATACATGGCTGGCACATTGAATGTCTCAAACATGATTTGAGTCATTTTCTCTCGGTTTGCCTTGGGGTTAAGTGGTGCCTCAGTCAGAAGAATGGAATGCTCATCTGGAGCAACTCGGAGCTCATTGTAAAAAGTGTGATGCCAGATTTTCTCCATATCATCCCAGTTGCTTACTATACCATGTTCAATCGGATATTTTAGAGTCAAAATACCTCTTTTGGACTGAGCTTCATCACCAACATAGGCATCTTTTTGTCCCATTCCAACCATGACGCCAGTGTAACGAGGACGACCAACTATACTTGGGAAAACTGCTCTTGGAGCATCATCCCCAGCAAAACCAGCCTAAAGAAACAAATAACAGAGTTGTTGTACATCCGTAAAGCCACATACAGAGTAATAAGAATTGCAAGTAGTTTTTGCTAACCAACCTTGACCATTCCAGTTCCATTGTCAACGACAAGTGGTTGAATATCTTCTCCATCAGCCATCTTATAAGCGTTATAAATAAATAAACTTTAGGTAATACATCACCAGTACAAACACATAACCAATGATATTCAAAGTAAAAGGCTAGTTTACGTTAAAGCTTTTGTGTAGAAATCTCTTTTTTTTTTATTTCAACCTCATCTCAACTCCGCGCAAGATAGACTTATAAAAATCACCAACAGAGTGGCACAAGTAGTAGGGGGATTCATGCAAAGGAAAAGGAATAAGAGCTGTCAATTTGTGCACTGGCAGTTCATTCATGCAATTGTTCACTGCACTTAACGACGCGTTAATCCTAAACAGCAAAAGATAACAGTAATAGTGTAACAGAAAATCCATTTCATTCGAGATAAGTTCAATTACAATAACATATTCAGATACCAGTTCCTATGACATATCTCCTCAATTTTCTACGGAAGTATGTCAATTTTCCAAAATTTCTAGGTTCAAAATGGTGAAGAATTGCTAGAGCTTAAAATAGTTTTCTAGTTGCACAGGAAAACTTCACATTCATAAAAGATTGGATGTATAAGAATCACAATAATTGAGAAAACACGACAGAAAAGGAGCAGTGAACAGCTGAATGACAACATGGCAAACAAGTTATATGATTGGTAACATGTTATTCCGGAATTAGTTATCCGGGAATGTTATGCTACACGCAATAAAGGATATAAATAACATTCCTCAAATCAATTCCAGGATTAGCTATCCCTTATCCCTCTTACCAAAGGAGCACTTAATGATCAAGAAAACAATCTTTTTTCTTTTTACAAAAACAAAAAGAATAAACCACACTAGTTCAAAACATAAAAAAAATATCCATCAGAATCACATGAAATCAACCTAACCAAGTGTTTATACTAACAAATAGTTAAAGTACATATTCCATTAGAAAAAATTTCAAAAGCACATAGGGTATTTATATTAAAATAAACATGTAGAAAATTATAAACTTACCTTTGGATGAAATTGGTTGCTACTTCAGTATGGGGTTAGGGTTCTTAAGAGAAATTAGAAGGAAGAGACAATCAAGAATACCAAACTCTGTGAATAACTGTAAATGCAAATGGAATTCAAAATGATTAAATCAAATACTAATTAATTTATTTATTCTTTTGACATTTGTTTCCTTTTAAATGACAAAAATAAAATCTCTTGTTTTTTTTTTCTAGTAATATTACGTCCTACTAGGTGTCAATTATGTCAACAGAATCAACATTGAACAAATAATATTTATTTACAACGGTAGACATATTTCTTTCCATGATGCCTTTTAAAAAAAAATAGAAAACATAGTTGTACCATTAAAAATTAGTGATACCATTTAAAAATTAAACATGCATTTATGATTAATACATCTAATTGAGTAACTGCAACATTGAATAGGAATAAACGCAATTTAATTTAATGAATAAAAATCATAAAATATTTTTAGGTAAATAAATCTTTTCCATATGAATACGTGTTTCCCTTACCCGTTGTTTAGCTGGTTGTTATCCGTTGTATTGTTAGTTTAACTACAACATTTGTTTTGAGTGTTACTTACATTTTTTTGTATCATATCGTTAATTTTCATCATTAAGTAACAATGAAGAGACTTATTTTGTGTAACGATTGATTTGGATTGGTTTACTTTAATACCTTCTTCTCATTTTTTACTTTATTTATTTAATAATTCTACTTTATCATTCACCCTATCTTTTCATAATATCTATCACATACCCTATGATTTATTATAGGTTTACCATTCAAATTATAGATGTATGACATTATATAACGGCTGAGAACAATACAATCTATCCAAATATTATAGTCATCAAAATAATACAGTATGATACAATATAATATAACACAATATAATAAATTATAAAACAATACATAACAACTATCCAAACAAAGTGTTAGAGAAAAAAAGACATCGGATTATTCATTATTCTCATATATGTTTGTCATGATTTTGATTGATTTTAGGATTCTCCAACAGTTTTTTCCTTTTCACTGTAGGACAAGTTCACATAAAAACAAATATTCTTAATTGCTCCACATAAGGTATTAAAATCTTCATTGTATTTTTCATCTTATAATTGGAGAACTATCCTCAAGAATTATTTAAAATATAGTTGTGAATCATTTTGATTTGACTAAACATTTTACTATTTTTAGCCTAATATTTTTTGTAAATTTTTTAAACATCTCTCTTGCAAAATCATTTATCTTTTTTTAATGATTTACATTAGTAGACATTATCAATGATTTACATTAGGACACGTTATACATTTAAATTTGATTAATATTAATTTATTTCAAATAATGAGTTGCTATTAAATGGCTTTTCTTTCGCTGAACTTATAAAATTACAGAGATGAATAGATTATCCAATTGAACCATAAAATTATATACTTTTTGGGGGGATAATTCTTTGGTTTATTTGAAAATTAATTTTTGATCTTGAAAATTTCAAATCTAAGTTGAAGTTGTATCTTAAATTTGAAACTTTTTTTCATTTCATTTACTGTTTTTTAAAGTTGTATTTAAGTACATTTAAGCATGAACATTATTCCAAATATTCTTTGGGAAGAATTTAATCAACAAATACATAATTTGCAAGATCGTTAAAATTGTTTCACTAGTCAATTAGTACAATCATTTAAACACGACTTACACCGAAATAACCACAGTCTAGAGCCATCCCTTGTTGCTGATTTTGTTTCTAACATTTTTTGGAGAAGAAACCTTCTGAGAATCTTCACAGAAACTTTTTGAGTAATTTGAAGAAAAGAAAAGGAAAATAAAAAAAATTACATCACTTTTCTATTCTTAAAGCAATTCTAAAGTGAGACAACTTTCTCCTTTTTTAATTAATTAATAAATAAATAAATATAATAATTATATATTATTTAAATATTAAGTATAACAAAACACATTTCAAATTTTTTAAAATACAAAATAATTTTTTTAAAAAAACTTAAAATATATGCCCGAACACCTACTTAAACTATGAGAAAGTCATTTTAGGGTTGTAGAAATTGTGAATGGATTTTACACATTTAAAATTACAACTAAAAACTTTTTGTAAAAATATTATTCTGCATATTCTTTACTCGTAACGTTTTTCCTTATTTGCTATCACGTCCATTGTCAGTTGAATCTTATTTTAAACACTTTGTGACCTATGGAAAAATCACTGTTATATACAATTCAAAATCAAGATTTAAAAACAAACAAAGTGAGTGATGTCAGAATGAAAAATGGAAAGAAAAACAAACAAGGCAAAGAATATAGTAATATGGTTATAGCATTAATTATTGAAAACATAACGATTTGTTCTTTTCCACATCTAGTATTCACTAATTGGTTTTTAATTTAATAATGACAGATTAATTCTAGTATTCACTAATTGGTTTTTAATTTAATAATGACAGATTAATGTAGAAAAATACAAACAAAAAAAAGCGCTCAAAAATCTGAGGAAGTAGATAAATGCATTTTCATTTCTTTGAGAGGTGTCACACCACTCTTCTTATATATATAGTTGATGCAAAATACATTTTAATATTAAAATAATAATATTAATTTGTATTATGAGTTAGTGGTAAAATGTGGCAATAAATTTCTATGTAACTCTTATAACTTCTAACTCTTTATTTGCTCATTATTCTACCTTATTATTCTTGTAACTCTTATAACCACTAATTCATGTTCTACCCCATTAGTGTCTAGTAATGCATGTAACCTCCAAGACATGATTCCATTTACCTACATTTCTATCTACATTAATCCTATTCAAGACAACGATGAATTCTCACCTATAAATAGTGATGTTTCATCCTTTGTGAATGAGAAATGTGTTGTGTAGAAAAATGAGAAGTGTGGATAAATATTGTAGTGTGGTGATGTGTGCAATAGTGAAACAGAGAGTTGAGACTTATGAAAAATATTCTAAGTCTTCAACTATATTCACTATACAAAAAAGAAAGTAATTATATATTGAAGGAAGGTGTTCTTTTTGTGGAGCTTTGGACACTTCAACTAATCCAGAATTGTTTGAGTTATACAACGTTGTTGGACTATTGTATCCTGGAGGGAACAAGTCAAGAGATATACTGCTGGATCGGTGTAGATTATGCCGTAGTGGGCTTGAATCTCCTCAAAGAGAGCGAGATATTCATGCCTCAGCTGAATGAATCTTTATTTAAGTTTGTCATTTTATTTTCAACTGTAATTTATTGTATTTGTGGTATATTATACCAACACACACATATATATATATAGAGAGAGTAATGATCGCAAACAATTATTTTTCCAAATTTATAAATTAATTTTTTTTGCAATCAGTTTAAGAAACGTATAAAAATGAATATCAAGTGGAAAGACTTTTGAAAACATGGTTAACATCTGTCCTAAGAAAACCCTAATCTGAGTTACTATTTTCATGACGGCTCTAGCCGCTGGCCGGGCGCCCACGGTGGGAGATCGACATTTTTCTACTTCGACTGACCATCAGCCTTATCAGGAGAGACGAAATTCCAAACTCGTCTAGTGACGAATCAGCATGGAGGTAACGTTGGGACTAGTAATAACGACGAGTTTTGCAAATATACTAACCCTAATGGTGCATATGTGAGTATTTCAAAAGGATCCCCGATTCCTTTTAAAAAACCTACGTTCGATAATGAATTCCTCGGGTCACTTGGACAAAGGAAGAGATACAGAGCATAAATATTTCACAGAATTTACAATACCCTGTGATTGGCAAATTTTTCTATGGATGACCGGATCTAGATGAATTAAGGAAATCTTTACCTAAGTAGTGCAATATAAAAGGGGAATGTCTAATTGATCTATTGGGATATAGACATATTTTAATCAGATTTGAGTTATTTGAGGATTTTATGACTGATGTCAAAACCCTCATATTACATTGCCGATAAGGATGGAACATATTATTTGATGAGACCTTTATTTATGATGAGAATTTTACTGTTGAAGCAGAGACGTCTCAAGCTATGACATGGGTATCATTTCCTAATTTACTCCCCACTTTCTTTGGAAAGGAGGCCATTTTCTCTTTAGCAGCAGATATTGGGAAGCCAATTCATTTGGATGCAGCTACAATTAATAAAATGAGACCTAATTGTGCTAGAGTGAAAGTTCAAGTTGATCTATCGGGAGAGTTACCCAAATTTGTGGAATTGGAAATGAGAAATATAGACAATAATGTTAAAAGAGTAGTGAAAATCAAAGTTGAGTATGACATGCTTCTTAAATATTGTAAAAAGGTGTAGATTACAGGGGCATCATGAATTAGATTGTAGGATTCTACATCCAGAATTAAGAACGCAGATAAATCATGGGGTGGAGGATTTAAAAGGTGATGACAGGAAGTCCTTACCAAGGAACCCTGTCCAACAGTGGAACCCAACTAGCAGTAAGTTTACCAGGTAGGCTAATATGGCTGTCACAACTGAAGAATGCAACTTGAACAACACAATACTCACCACAGTAACAATAAATGAGGACGTTGACATGGAGAAGGAGTGGGTGCTAATGGGGAAGGAGTTCAAATAGCAACAAAAGAATGGGTTACAAAAGGCACTTTATACATCTCAAATTAATAATGGGGAGCAAGGAGATGAGAATAGTATAACAAATACAGCAGAGGACATCTGGCAAAGGGGAATCAGCCAGTTCAAAGTGGAGACGTCTCACCGGTGGGATCTTCATACCTGCAAATCCAGAAGCAACATGTTAGTCCTTCTGATTTATCAATGCACAATCTAACCAAGGTAATAGCCAAAGAGGAAGAATTACGAGTGGAGGATCTTAATAAAACGTTGGTATTGTACAACCAGTCACAAATTATTGATCTTAAGACATGAGTGAGTTTGTGTTCTGGTTTTTGTCTTATTGTGACCAAGGTTTATTAACAGCTCAACTTTATGCACACCGATATTACAGCTGCTTAAGATACGTACCCCAGCAAAGTTCTGATATTCTATGATTTGATAGTCCAACTGTTGGAAATATTGCACCTCGTAATCCACCACAATTCGTCTCTATTTAACTTTGTTTTCCATTATGACATTCTGCATAACATTGATATGTAGCGCATTAAAATTATTCACTTTAACAACAAAAACAAAAATAGATGGTTACCATGATTCTTTTGGAACAAACCCCATCTGAAACTGTTGCGGGAAAATAACTTATACATGGATTACTATTTGTGGGAAAGAGTTCAAGAATTCCCCCACCATTTCCATCTCATCCTATCCCCTGCATATCATTTGACTATCCTTACGTTTCAGGATTTCTAGCATTTTCCACTTCTCACAAGTTACAACATACTCTATTCTCAATATAGATACAAAATTTCAATATCTATAAACACCCTTGCTTCAAGGCTTGTCGGAGTGTACACTTGATGAAACTCAAAGACAGGGCTTGAAGTACTCATTTTTTTCACCGTTGTTGGCTTCAGATTTGCAGATCTTGATTTATGAGAGAAGAGATGAAGGACAGATTTGGTCCCACTGGGTGTGCCAGTTTGCAACAAATTTTAATGTGATGAAAAATAAATTACAATCACAAATAAAATATGAAGAAACAAAAATTTGTTCATAAATAATATAGGTACAAATCTGTTTCTCCCTTGATTCTTCTCTCATTAGATTTCTCCATGATTCGAGGACCGTTAGTAGCGTATTTCTCGAACGTAGGATGATTTTGACCTCCTTGAGCCATATTTTGATCTCTTGATAAAATATCCCTAGGATTTATGAGATATTTGAGATTTTGATCTCTTTATGAATATCCAATGAATTTGTGAGTATTTGTAGGATATGCGAGACCATAAATTTGTGAGATATTGGAGATTTTGATCTCGTTATGGATATCCCAGAATTTTTGAGATATTTGAGATGATTTTTAAGGGAATATAATACCCTTTATATAGGCATGAATTAGGGTTTAGGGTAGATTAGCCTCCACGAAACCCTGACTAAAATAGGACTCATCTTGTAGAGTCCTACAAAATTTCGATGTCTACAGATGCCCCCTGCTTCAAGACTTGTCGAAGTGTAGACTTGATGAAACTCTCAGACGAGGCTTGAAGCACTTGCGGTTTTGTAGCTTCAGATTTGCGAATTCGATTTATGAGAGAGTCAGATTTAGTCTCACTGGGCGGGTCATTTTGTTTGCAACAAATTTTAATGTGCTGAAAAATAAATTACAATCACAAATAAAATATGAAGAAACAAAAATTTGTTCATAAATAATGTAGGTACAAATCTGTTTCTCCCTTGATTTTTCTCTCATTAGATTTCTCCATGATTCGTGGACCGTTAGTGGTGTATTTCTCGAACGTAGGATGATTTTGACCTCCTTGAGCCATATTTTGATCTCTTGATAAATGTCCCTAGGATTTATGAGATATTTGAGATTTTGATCTTTTTATGAATATCCCATGAATTTGTGAGTATTTGTAGGATATGCGAGACCATGAATTTGTGAGAAATTGAAGATTTTGATCTCTTTATGGGATATTTGAGATGATTTTTAAGGGAATATAATACCCTTTATATAGGCATGAATTAGGGTTTAGGGTAGAGTAGCCTCCAAAAAACCCTAACTAAAATAGGACTCATCTTGTAGAGTCCTATAAAATTTCGATGTCTACAAATGCCCCCTGCTTCAAAACTTGTCGAAGTGTAGACTTGATGAAGGGCAGATTTGGTCCCACCGGGCGTGCCAGTTTGTTTGCAACAAATTTTAATGTGATGAAAAATAAATTACAATCATAAATAAAATATGAAGAAACATAAATCTGTTCATAAATAATGTAGGTACAAATCTGTTTCTCCCTTGATTCTTCTCTCATTAGATTTCTCCATGATTCGAGGGTCTTTAGTAGCGTATTTCCCGAACGTATGATGATTTTGACCTCCTTGAACCATATTTTAATCTCTTGATAAATATCCCCAGGATATTTGAGACATTTGAGATGATTTTTAAGGGAATATAATACCCTTTATATAGTCATGAATTAGGGTTTATGGTAGAGTAGCCTTCAAGAAACCCTGACTAAAATAGGACTCATCTTGTAGAGTCCTACAAAATTTCGATGTCTACAAATGCCCCCTGCTTCAAGACTTGTCGAAGTGGAGACTTGATGAAACTCTAAGACGAGGCTTGAAGTACTCGCTGTTTTGTAGCTTCAGATTTGCAAATTTGATTTATGAGAGAAGAGATGAAGAGCAGATTTGGTCCCATTGGGCGTGTCAGTTTGTTTGCAATAAATTTTTATGTGATGAAAAAACAAATTACAATCACAAATAAAATATGAAGAAACATAAATTTATTGAAAAGGATGTAGGTACAAATCTATTTCTCCCTTGATTCTTCTCTCATTAGATTTCTCCATGATACGAGGGCCGTTAGTGGCGTATTTTCTCAAACGGATTATTTTGACCTCCTTGAGCCATATTTTGATCTCTTGATAAATGTCCTTAGGATTTATGAGATATTTGAGATGTCTTTTCAAGGGAATATAATACCTTTTATATAGGCATGAATTAGGGTTTAGTGTAGAGTAGCCTCCAAGAAACCCTAACTGAAATAAGACATAAAAATAAATCGCAATTACAAATAAAATATGAAGAAACATAATTCTATTCATAAACGATGTGGGTACAAATCTATTCCTCCCTTGATTCTTCTCTCATTTGATTTCTTCTCTCAGGAGGTCAAAATCATCCTACGTTCGAGAAATATGCCACTAACAGCCCTCGAATCATGGAGAAATCAAATGAGGGAAGAATCAAGGGAGGAACAGATTTGTACCCACATCATTTATGAATAGAATTATGTTTCTTTATATTTTATTTGTGATTGTAATTTATTTTCTATCACTTTAAAATTTGTTGTAAACAAAGTGGCACGCCTAGTGGGACCAAATCTGCCCTTCATCTCTTCTCTCATAAATCAAATTTGCAAATCTGAAGCTACAAAACCACGAGTACTTCAAGCCTCGTCTTGGAGTTTCATCAAGTCTACACTCCGACAAGCCTTGAAACAAGGGGCATTTGTAGACATTGAAATTTTGTAGGACTCTACAAAATCAGTCCTAATTTAATCAGGATTTCTTGGAGGCTACTCTACTCTCTAATTCATGCCTATATAAATGGTATTATATTCTCTTGAAAAGGCATCTCAAATATCATATAGAGATCAAAACATGACGACTCAAGGAGGTCAAAATCATCCTACATTCGAGAAATATGTCATTAACGGCCCTCGAATCATGGAGAAATCTTAGGATAGAAGAATCAATAGATAAACAGATTTGTACCCACATTGTTTATCAATAAAATTATGTTTTTTCATATTTTATTTGTGATTGTAATTTATTTTTAATCACTTTTAAAATTTATTGAAAACAATAGGTAACACTCGATTCATTTCTACCATAAACTGTTTCGTATTTGCCACTATAGCACCAGGTTGTTGGTGTTATAAAATTGCAATCCTCTACTTTCTGTTTTCTATTACTTCTGTTACAAACATATGACCAGAATTAACTTTGACATTCATTTTCTCCTCTGTACCTCTAAGCATCTAGATTTAGCTTGACTGAAGCTAAACTGTTAAAATAGAGTGTATCAATTAAAGATACCAAAACACTCCATCGATTGGATGATGAAAGTATTAGTTATTCAAAGGGATTCTGTACTACCTTATAAGAATTCAAGACATGAAGAAACTTTTCAAACGATAATATTAGTTGATGAAGAGATAATATCATCGACATTTTTACTTGGCTAATATTATTGTTCATGTTTGCTTTACTGATGACATAACCCGCCAATTAAATCAAGGGCCGTTTTCAAAAATATCAATAATTGGAGAGAAAATTACAAGCCTCTACCAAGCAAAAAAAATTTACAAAAAGTATACCAAAAATAATTACAAAGTAGGAAAGAGGGTATATTTTGTATTAATTAATGGTGATTGATATGTGATGTGATATGTGTTGAAAAGGTAATAATAATTTATTGATATTTAAAAAAAATTTAAAGTTGGTGTGAGACATGGATGTGTATGTTATTTTTTTGTGATAATTATTGACTAAAGATATGCTATGGTATGCAAAATGAAAAAAAAAACTAAATTATTTATATATGAAAGTGCGAAAATAAGAATAAATTGGGGAAATAATTGTGTTGGTGTAAGATGCCGCGCAAATATATTATTTTACATGTCCGGTGGAATAAATAGTTAAATGGTTCGAGTAATAAGTTCGACAAAATTATTTTGAAAAACGTTTGCAAAATGACTGTTCTGGTCCAGTATGAATTTATTGGTAATTTTTTTAATAATTAAAAACAATCATCGTAACCAAAATTCGTAGAATTAATTATTTATTAATAAATTGATATATTTAGCTTGTTATATACTATGAATCATATGTAATGTATATAAATTTGGTTTTTGAATGTAAGGGGTGTTGAATTAATTTTAAAAAAGGACAACATCAAATCACATTAATGGATTTGATGGCATAGGATGACTCTACTATTCATCCTAATAAACCTAAGAGGATGGCCACATCAATGGTACGGGTGGGCCATGTTATTTGAGAAGTGTCATTCACATCTTTAGGTAATAGAAAAATGGAGGGAATATTTGGGTGTATTTAAGAAGTCTTTGACCAAGAAATTTTTTTTTCACTAAATGCTTGTGAAACTAAAACTCTTCAGAAGACAAGGAACATAGGTAGCGAAAGTGTGGTTTCAATATTGGTAAAATATGATGGAAGATGGGAGATAACAGGTATATTATTATATATATATATATATTATATATATCGTGTTTTGTGGTTGAAATGATACACGAGTTGGTAAATGGCACTGGCCATATTGAACTTGTTTACACACATAGTTAGTTGGTGGTTTCGTTGGTCTGTGACGTGCATATGGTGCTGTAAAATTTAAAAGTGGACAGGTTGGTGCTTAAAACTTTAGTTGCGTGGTGGTTTGTTTGGTATAGAAATTATGTATTGTCGATGAACATGAAAATGTGGACGAAATGGTGCTTTTAATAGGTAAAGTGGTTTTTCCCTTGGCAAATTATATGGTATATTGTTTGGATTTCGGTGTCGCTTATCTTTGTAACACTGTTTCATTCGTGGTAGTTTCATTGATATGTCATGTAGTACTCCCCATCAGAATGTAATCTGTGTGGCCAGTTTGGTGCTTGTAATGGTATTTATGTATGGATTACGACTTTACTGGTGGTGTTGATATTGTATTTGGTATGATTGCAGGTGATTACACAGATTACAAAATGGAAGGAATATTATATGATACTTCGTCAAATTATGATGGTTTATTGCAAGTAATAGCTTCCCAAATAGGGTTAGACATAAGAAGCATTGAGTTGGTAATCCAATATGTCGTAGACGTGAAATTACCACCATTGACAATCCACAATGACATGGGCGTAAAGGTTTATTTGGATCAAAGAAGGTTGGATCCGAATTTCTTCTCCAAATATCCATTGTGTGTGACATATAATACAAGAGATATTGAGCCCACAACACAGATAAGAAATAATGAAATAGTGGTCCACAGAGAAATAACATCACCTGTTGTCAATTGGGATGAAAGTGACGATGAAATTATGGAATTCCAAGAAGAAAATGAAGATCATCTAGTAATCAAGAACGCTTCAACAGATATAGTCATGGAAGGACAAATCTACTTAAACAAGCATATACTCATTGATGTTATGCAAAGATATGCATTGGTGAGGAAGTTCCAATTTAAAGTTGTACGTTCGTGTAAGGCAAGGTATTATGAATAAAAAAGATGCATAAAATTCTTAATGTTGCAATATGGCATTATTATAGTTAATTTGATTTGTTGTTATTTCTAGCTTTGCATTGAGATGTGCAGATGAGAAATGTTCATGGTTGTTTAAGTCATCATCCATTGGTGTGTCTGGATTATTCAAAGTCCGTGTATTCAACGATATACACATTTGCACGGAGGGGGGGAGGGGGGGGAGGAGGTTGTACGCATGGCATCAATGTTACAATTCTGTGCTGGGTAACATGTTACTGCCTAAGTTCAGCGATCCCTGGACAGTTTACACCCCAAGCGACATACGGAGAGACATGCGGAGGAAACACGGTATTTCAATGACATACATGCAGGCATGGAGGTGTAGGCAGAAAGCAATAAAGATTTTGCAGGGGGACCCAATAGAATCGTACTCTAAATTGCCAATTTATTTGCATATATTAGGCGAAGCATATCCGGGCAGCATTGTTAATCTAAAAAAAACAAATGAAGACAAGTTTCTATATTCATTCATAGCTCTTGATGCAAGCATACGAGGATGGGAATATTGCCGTCCAATTGTTGTAGTGGATGGGACACACATCCGTTCGACATTTGAAGGGACAATGCTAATAGCTACCACAATGGATCCTGGAGGTTGGTATTCTATCAATAATTCTTTAGTATAAGTTGTTCATAATTCATCATCATAGTTTAAGAAAATTCATAATAGCCCGAAATAATTTTAAATTAACATATTAGACATCTATGTCTTATTCAATGTATTATTTTGATAACCAATCAGGACATATTTTGTCGTTGGCATATGGTATCGCTGATTCTGAAAATGACAACTCATGGAGATGGTTCTTCGAAAATTTCAAGACTGCTTTTGGTGAACGGGATGGTATGTGTTTTGTTTCCGACCGAAATCAGAGCATATGGAATGCTACAGCGTCAGTTTATCCAGACATCAAACACTATGCTTGTATCTACCATTTGTGGTCTAATTTGTTAAAGTTCAGCCACAAACATATTGATGAGGTGAGAAAACTATTCTTCAGTTTGGCAAAGGCGTATACAGTCGAAGAATTTAACACCCTTATGGATCAAATGGACGACATCAATCCCAAAATTCGTCCCTATCTAGAGAAGGCTGATTTTGAGAAGTGGTCGCGTTGTCATACAAGAGTAAAGAGAACATGGACTTTGACAAGCAACATAGCTGAATCCTTCAATAATGCAATCTTGCCTGGGAGAAGGCTTCCAGTGATACCAATGTTAGAATATGTAAGGCAAACAATACAGCGTTGGAATGAAAAAAACAATGAAGAAGGTAGGACAACAACAACGGTTTTGACCAAAAAATATAACAAGTTGTTGGTGAAAAATATGCATTTGTCAAATAGTTTGACGGTTCGTACAGTAATATAGTTTACATTTTAAAAATATTCATATTGATTTAACTTTTGCGTAATAATAATTAATTTTGAATGAAGGTGCGTGCTTCAACAGAACATCTTCATACAGTCCTCGATGGTGCAAGGAGATTCACCGTTTGTTTTAACACGCACACGTGTAGTTGTGGGCGGTTTCAACATGATGAAATGCCATGTTATCATGCAATGTCTGCTATTGAGTTTAGGAAATTATGCGTCGAGGACTTCTGCTCCGTTTACTACAGTAACAAGAACTTCATGGATGCTTATGCAATACCAATAGAGCCACTACCCTGTGAAAGCACTTGGGCAGTTCCGACGCATGTTATGGATGAGTTGGTACTGCCACCCAGCACAAAAAGGAGACCGGGCCGGCCATCAAACAAAGACAGGAAGAGGGGATTCTTTGAAAGGAAATCAAAGAGGAGTAAAAGTAACTGCAGTATGTGTGGGGTGGAAGGTCACACAAAGAAGCATTGCAACACCAAAAAAAACAAGTGAGAACCGCTACAGTGGAGGGATTGCATAAATTGGGACTGCAGTAATTTGGTTGTGTGTGACTGGAATATGGGGCATTATGCCTTTTTTTTGGCTGGATTTATAGAAAGGTATTGTTTGATTTAGTAATAGCTGGCAGTGGTTTGGTGGTATGTTTGGTATGTATTATGATTTTTTTGGGTGAAGCACTTAGGTGGATAATATGATTGAATATTCGGACAGAATGTATTTTGCATATAGTGTAACAATTTTATTAAGTAGAAGGAACAGTAAGATTGTGAACTATTTTTTATTATTAAATTATTTCAGGAACCCAGTTTCATACAATCCTTTGCAAGTATTATAAAATAACAATGATAATTTGTTTTTATTGGTCAAGAGAGCAATAGCAGTTGTTTGGTGTTATTTATGATATACATAATAGGGTCCATTTTGGTTTTATGAGGATTTATCAAAATTAAAAAGGAGATTAATGGCACTTGACATATACGTGTGAGTTAATTATGCATAGTGCCTGCATAAACGTCAACCACTATGTGAACCATTAAAAATAATTTTTTTTTCGGGTCAAGAGAGGAATAGCAGTTGTTTGGTGTATATTTGTGATATTCCGCATGGTGTTCATTTTGGTGTCATGGGGATGTTTTCAAAAAAAAAAAATTCATGTCACTGGACATATAGATGTGGGTTAATTGTGCAGAGTGTCTGCATAACGTTAACCACTATGTGATCCATTAACCTGCGTAGTGCAACATGAAGAATGAAGTAAAACAACTAGGTGCGCCATTAGATGAACGGAAACCACTATGTGCACCAACAAAATGCATATTTATTAGGCACTAATGATAAAACCATGTTACATTAAAACATGCAAATTTACACCGAAAAAATCAAGTCGAAAAATATAAAATACCGAAAATGGCAATTTAATACACCGCAATCCATCAGAAAAAAAATATACACCATTGTTCACACCGTCTGGGGGGTTAGATTATGTCCAACAATACAATAAAAACTATGATTTCCTCCTCGGAACGTACTTGGATGCCGGTACTCTTTCACTCTGCCCAACCTGCTCAACCTGCCTCCTGGGACCACCAAACCGGCTGACCACCTTCCCGGTCACCTCACTTTCACTTATGGCACCATTTTCAATTTTTTTGGTGCCATAATCCCATAATAAAGTGTCATAACGTAATCGACAAAAGGCTGGGTCAAAAGACTTTGTTCCAATCTCAACATAATCATACCCATTACATATAAGCTCAGCAAACACGCATGTAAATAGACCGCAGTCACTGTTGAAATAAAATTAATTAAATAACTGCCATAAATAAAAAAAAATTAGGAACTAAAAAATTTGAGAAGATTAATAAAAAATACTTCCTTTAAATCTGCAACTTGCTGGGGAATGTTATCGCATGTTATAAAGGTGAGGCTGTCCGAAAATGCAAAGTCGGCATAATCTACTGAGTTTTGCCAATCAATGTCATCCCTTTTTCCGTAAAAACCAGTGCTCACCAAGAAAAGAGGAATTATTTCAGCAATCTTTTTGGCCAACCGAATCATGGACAGATTGTGCGTCGAACCGGCTTCACTGAGCGAATCAAATATAAAGAGACACCTACTTTGAATATAAAACACAACCAACACCCAGTGACACTTCTCCGGCACATGAAGGGGTATACATATATAGTCCACTTTGTCCCATGGCGTGTTGGCCAGTATCTTGTATCCCCGAATGTACTGTGCAACATCATGATCTTCTGTGATCAGTGTACTGTCCCTGTTGTTGGTGACCCAAATGTCATAAATTTGTTTCACCCAGTTCATAAAAAAAGTGTCTGTTGTGGTAACTCTAATCTGGGATGCATCGCCGTACTTGCATTTCTTACGTAGGTAGTACATAAGTACGTTAACATGATGTATTTAAAAGAAATAACAACATAAACAATAATTAATGAGAGATGCACAAATGACATGCTATTTGTCATATTGAAACCATAAAATAAATCCCACAACAAATAACCCAGATACGAATCAGGCAACAAAGGGATATGAAGACAATTAATAAAGGTGAAAATGACAAAGAGTACCAAAAGTGAAACCAACAATACATAGTGGCCTACCAAAAAAACATAACATTTTGACTACCAATTAGAAAACCAAAGCTTGCACCAAAGAATAAGATGGACTAACATAGGGGATACCAAATCTGTAAGCATTGATACAAAATAACAAGAACTAAAAAAATACCAACAGCTACCATCTACCATTTTTAATACCAAAGTAGATGTGTCAATGCGAATACCAAAACATCATACCAATTGGAATACCAGTAAAACTACCCATGCTTCCATAATAACAACCATTACGAAAAAACAATGCAATTACCAAAACAGCATACCACCAACCATAGGACACTACCAATGTGCATACCACCCAGCTATAACAGTCACTAAAAGCTAAACTACCATCAGCAATACCGATTATCCGAACAAGCATGCATACTTAGTTACCATAGACAATACCAAAGTCTGGAACTACCCATGGGAAAATAACCCATATACGATTCAAGCAACAAAAGAATATGCAGAAAATTAATAAAGGAGAAAAAGTAATTAATAAGGTTACCGAATCAGTCCAAGCAGTCCCTGTTGTAACCATGCCATAAAACCAATCCATCAAGCGAACTGATTAACCCCAAAGTCGAATGGGGGATTTATCTTGTTTGAATTGATCGTGAAAGCGCTAGCTCTCCTAATGAAACATGAACAAAAGGATGATAAATAACTGATATAAAAAAAAAGAGATAAAACATATGTCGGAAAAAATTAACCATACCTGCCACGTTTTTTCGATAATCTATCTTTAATCCACTTCTTAAACAAATCAACCAACTCCGAATTAATCTCCATTTCACCATAGCCAGCAAAAGGGTGCTTCATCTGAAAATAGACTGGGGATTCTGTTGACTTACACGCTGAACTACTTAAATCAGTGTATGGTGACTGACCAAACCTCCCAGGAACCTTTGTTCGTGCACGTTGCATTGGGGTTACATATGGAATTTTATTTTCCAACGCAACAATCTGCGACTCTCTATAGTCAGGTAACTCAAAGTCATCCAACGTAGGAGTTTTTTGTGCAGACGTTGTTTCTTCGACTGGAAAATGTTATTCAGTAAGAAAACGAGTTAAACAGTGGGCAAGTAAAATTATTATTCACACCAATCAATTGCTTTTAAACATAGACACTAACCTTTGAGACTGACGGGATATTTGGGAGAGTGAGATGTGCCTTGATAATCTGTGGCAACTTCAGGAATGGGATTTTGAAAATCTCCCACAGGTACATCGGCATCAAGTGGATTGACACCATCATCAACCTAAAAAAAGGAAATAATCAGTTTGCAAATAAACAAAAGCAAAATGAATCTATATGTTCTATAAGTACCATAATGACCACAAGAACTTGCAACCAACTGTACATTGTAAAGATGACAAAGAGTGCCAAAAGTGGAACCAACAATAGATGGTGGCCTACCAAAGGAATAAGATTCTGACAACCAATTAGAATACCAGAGATTACACCAAGGGAGCATATGGACTCACAGGGGGGATACCAAATCTGTAACCACTGATACAAAATAACTAGAACTGAAAAATACCAACAGTTTCAATCAGCCATGATTGATAACTGCCATGGGAAATGCCAACACATCAACACAGTATTCATACTAATATACCATTGTTAATACCAAACTGGATCAATCAAGAAGAATATAAACTCATCATACCAATGGGAATACCAGTTAATCGGCCCATCCTTCCATAATAACAACCAATATGAAAAAACAATCCAATTACCAAAACAGCATACCAACAGACATAGGACACTACCATTGTGCATACCACCCAGCTATAACAATCATTAAATTCTAAACTACCATCGGCAGTACCCAATATCCAAACCAGCATTCAAACTTAGCTACCATATAAAATACCAAGTCTGGAACTACCCAGGGAAAAAAATGTGAAAACCAAGATAGTGCCATTGAAAAAAAAAATACCAACACAGCAACCATCAGCATGCGTAATACACAACCGTGAGGAATACCAAGTATGGAACTAGCCATACCTAGGATAGACTACCATCATGAATACCTTCACAATAACCAATCACTCATATGGGACTACCAATGTGGATATGTAAACTAGCATGCGTAGGAAACTACCAGTGAGAATACCAGAAAATCCACCAGACCATATAAAAATAATACGATTGGGAGTACCAACACAGATGTTAAAACCAACATCGATTTTTAAAAAAAGAAGTTTTAAACATGCTTACTTAATACCATCCATACATAAAATATAAAAAAAAAAATTACATCGTTGCTGCAAAAATTGTTTGAACCCTAAATGTCTACATAAAAAAAAAAGAAACGATGTTCACAATAACAGATAGTCAATGATCACTTCTATGGTACCTCAACTTCTACTCCTTGGTTATTTAACCCTTGGCTTCGTACCAACTTGATCTCATTGAGTAAATTCTAGAAGCATTCTTCCATGTACACCTTTAGTTGTCCAAACTGCGCTGCAACCTTCAATTCTAGAGCTTTGAAGTCGTTGCGCACCTAGAAAAAAAATGGGGTGTTGAAAAAAAAAGGCAGGAGACTTTGAGAAATGAAAATAAAATAATCTACTTACCAACACAATGTCCGCAGATAGCTTTTTGATGTTGTGTGAAACAACATCTTCATCCGAATATGCAGAAGCTTGGGGGACATCATACGCATCAAAGTTTGAAATATTATGAATCCAACAAAAAATGATATTGCAAAAGGATTACCTGACTACCATAACGACGAAACATTCCTCTCAACAACTTCTAGTAATACAGCCTGTGATCTGGTATAGTCCAATTGAAAATTTGCGGACTACGATTTTACATCCGAACAGCAACCATAGGATCCACCTTATTGGAGCACTCGTACAACCATATTTGCATGGCCAAAGGAAAGCCACAGAACTTGAAATAATCAGGGTCTCCGGCTAGTTGACGGACCATGGAATCCCTCAAATAAAAAAAAGACCGGCGACCCCATGGGTATGATTTGTACTGACCAGATTCAACCAACAAGAAATGGTCTAGCGGTATAAAATGTTTCTTAGGGGGAGATGACAAAATATATGTACTGATGAAATAAATAATGGCAATATCTAAAACATCCTCTTTCTCAAACAAACCTTCCTTAAATGCACTAATTAAATGGTGCTTCTCGAGCCCCTTCTCACATGCCATTGGGAAGTATCGATCAATAAGTTTCGATCTCCCCGACAAATCAATGGTATACTCATCAGCTGTTCCACACTTCAGGCTAGTGACAGCCCAAAACTCTCTTAAACCAAATGTTAACTCTTTCCCATTCAAATTAAATATAAAAAATCACCAATGTTATCCTTATTGGTCATATGATGAACCATGGCTCGAATAACTTGTGGTTGAACAGTCAATTGAGCCAGATTAAACAAATAACCGAAAGGACCAGATTTAAAATGATCAAGCATACCAAATTTCGACAAAAACTCAGATATTTCCTCAAAAACTTTGACATTCACATAAGAGCACCATCGACACGCTTTTTTGGTGTCCTGAAAAATGTCAACAAAAATACAAAAACTATGTATGTACAGAGATGGGCCCAAAAAAAATAAAATAATCAATAAAATATAAATCATGGAGAATATAGTAGATTGTATAATTTTACCTGTGCTTCTTTTTTATCTTTCTTCCTCTCCTTCACTTGTTTAGTTTTTTTGCTGCCAGAAGGAGTCTTTCCTTTGTTCCGAGCAGATTTCTAATTAAAATAAAAAAAATTATATCATTAAAAATATATTACATGGAATCCATCATTTATATATATAAATAAAATACCAAAGTACATACCTTTGCCTTCACATCAGGAGATAAATTTTTTTCTTTATTAAACTTGGCCCTCTTTGAAAGAGGAATTTCATCCTCAAAGTCGCTGTCGTGGGGCAAATTCACCTCTGCCATTTTACCCTTTCCCTTACTTTCCGAACTTATTTTACAAGGCCTTCTGCTAGAAGTAACATTTACGACTTCTTCCTTAGACTTTTTTGAATCCGAACTGTATGCCCTTTTAGATGGTGATGGTGTGTAAGCATTCAAATCAAAACTTGGTCTAGATGGCGAATGAGTGGTGCTAGCAAACCGAGGGTCTTCCTCATAGGTGTCACTTCCATAGTAATTTAGTCCTCTTCTACAAATACAACACTACACATAAAATCGACAAACAAATATTAAATACAAAACAGAATACCACATAAAACACCAAAATCAGACTGTTAAAGTTTCAACCTCGACACAATTACATATTGCATACCAAAAAATATACCAAAAATTACAATATAAACTCTATTGAATGTCACCAATTTCTCTTCCACAAAAACAACACTACACATAAATATCCGACAACCAAATTAAATACAAACAATAATACCAAAAAAAGGGGGGAGAAACAGCACATGCTAAAGTCACAGACCCCCAATTACCAGTTGCATACCAAAAAAAATACCACAATTTCACTACACTCTATTGAATGACACCAATTCCTCTTCTACATATACAACACTACGCATAAAAAACAGACAAACCACATTAAATACACAGAATAATACCAAAAAAAGGAAAGGGAATACCTTGAGAATATTAAAATATCAATGAATTACAGTAAAACTCTAATGGATTTCACAAGGAAAAAAAATGCACACTATAATGGGAGAAAAAGAACAACAACAACTTTGTAAACACACCACTTCAAAGAATACCAATCCGAAACCAAAAAAAAAAAAAGAGGGATAAAGACATACCTGGAAAATATAATCTTCCCTTACACAAATCTGAAAAACGAAAAAAAAATATAACGGTGAAAACACATACATGAAACCAACTTCGCAATACCAAAGATTACATACATCACCAATAACCCTCTGAAAACATAAACGAAAAAACCAAAAGAATGCAAGAAAACCGAAAATAACGAAAAAAAGGAGTTTGGGGGGGGGGGGGGGGGGGACACAGATATGGAATGCAAAAAATGCAAAAAAAAAAAAAAGGTGAGATGAACATTAGACAAAATGGGAGATGACCATTAACCCGCTGACCCGACTCAAAACGTAAACCAAAAAAAAAAAATAATGCAAAAGTTCCATACCTGAAATCCACGAGATGGAGAGTATTTGTGAAGAAGAAGATGAAAATTTCTTGCAAAACAAATAAAATTACCAAGAGGGAGATGAAAAATCATTTTTATCCTCGTGAATAGACGCGCCGGCTGACGGACCGGCGCATTAGTCAAGAAAGTCACGTCCGTCAGAACATTTATTACCCTCGTTTATTACACTTGGTGTAATAATAATAACGTGTAGAGGAATATAATTAATATAATATTTACTATGTCAGAGTATTAAATGAATAGTACATTCTTTATAAAAAGAGTGACGGTTGATTTAATAAAAATAAAAATTAACTAATTAACAGAAAGGTGCATTAAATGCTTAATTAAATAGTCGACTGACGCATTAAATGCTTGTCCCGTCAAGTGCGTAAAAAAAAACATTTTATTAATGGCAAAAGTCAGAATAAATAGTTGGTAAATATGTAAATTTTTTGATAGTGAAATAAATAAATTGGTAAATGTAATTTAAGACCACATTGTAGTATATTTCTGCAAAAAATCCTTAAATCAATACTTGGGGATAAAGATTCAAGCAACATTATTTAAGAAGTATATCAAATAGAGAAGGGTTTCTTGAAGCCAAATAAGAGTTACTACATTGTTAATGGCCGGTTAGATCAGACCAACCCCAACTACTCTTCGGTATCGAAAGAAGTTAAACTGTGATTTACAAACACACGACCATAATAGAGACTGATCATGATGTTTCACATCACAAATACTCTGATAGCTTTGTATCTTTGGAACGCGCGGAGAAATTGCCAAATGGTGCAATATTCGATAAATCTTCACACGAATAATTGTCTATTTCCTTACTCAAATACATAAGAGTTATTAATAATCTACATGACCTCTATTCAGACTTGATATGTATGTTAGTTATGGTGAATTACCTCATTGAAGCAAAAGACGAGAAATAATTATTACAAATGAACAGTAAGTTGCAATTATGAGTTCTTCATCGTCTATTGATATATGGTGATGTATTTACAATATTCTAACTGAAAGTCCAGCATGAAACATACACCTGTACTCTATGGGTTGATTTTACCGTCAATGATGGTGCCAGCTTTCTAAAAGATCTGACAAATGGTCACCCTATTCATGGCTTATGCAACGTTAGAGTCTCAATCTACAAAGATTGATGACAACCTCTTGGATGTGCCATATGGACTCCATCATATACAACTGAGCAGAGATGTTTGTCAATGAAGAACAAGGTAGGCACATTTAAATACAACCAACAATCAAGTTACTGCATATGTCAGACAAATTCCTACTACAAACTTAAATAAATACATCAACTATTCACCTAATATGGAGAAGACCAGTGATATAATTTTATACAATAGCACGTTCTGAGTCTAAAAGCAACAAATTAAAAAGTGGTAAGCTAACTCATTTACATGCTGAGTAATATAAAGTACTTGAATTTAGTTGTAGGTGTCTAGAGCAAATTAGTAATAGTTCGTAACATGACAGTCATTATTTCGTATTAGCTGAGCTATAAACTAATGTCTTCAAGGAGCATTCGAGTGATAACTTTTTCTGTCCTCTGTTTATTCTAGAATAGTTGGTACCACCTAACTTATCATTCATATAGACAACTGCAACAAGACTAATTTTATACACCAATATCGAATGTTGTCACCTACATAAAAAATATAGGCCCATGAAACTTTAGCTTCCAACTCAAAGTCGATCCTATGAACACCTTGTCCCACTATAATTTTCAACCCTACGTTTATGTTTTGCAATGATGATGAATAAATAAATTGCAAAGTCAAACAATCTCAAATATTGGATTGTATTCAATATAATATGCTTTCTCGCATATCAACTATATGTATCACTTTCAAGAGGAATTTAAATGGCCACGACAAAAGTATTAGTTATGATAGAACAATCAGATGGTAAGACAAAGACATTCATAAGAAATATCGTCTACAAGAAAGTAATAGATGAAATAAGGTTGATAACATTTTGAAAGTAATGAATATTGAAAAAACATAAACATTACATGAAGCTAATGAAACTTTGGTTGGTTCTATTCACAGATTCGTTTGGATAAGAGACGAGATGAACATCATCATGTAAATTCTAAACAAAGTGCAATTATTGTGTAGACTTAGTTAATGATAATTATGATATAAATGGCTAGGTCCTTCTGAAAGGTAACCTGTATTTCATGACTCGATGTAAATATAGGTCTAAAAAGATGATTCAAAATCAATTAGCTAGCTACTTACAAATTATCATAAACTTTGGCCCCACGAAAGTTCAAAACATACGCTTGGATACAATTAAATGGTTATAAAAATTCCAATGCTCGATATACACATGCAACGCACGCGCGATGAATCGTGTGTGTATAAAGAGAGAGAGATTCAGCAGAAGAAATGATCTAAAATAAATTTTAGATAAATAAAGGAAAATCAAATTATGTAAAAAGATTACATTCTTTATGAAATTATAATAATTAGTTCCTAGGAATACAAAAATAAAATTTTAGAAAAAAGAACAAAGGAAGGACAAAAAAGTGATTTATGGAAATAATATAAATAACATTGATGATGAGATTAAGAAAACGAAGTAAAAGAACTTTGTATGAGGTGAGGGCATGCATTACTAATTCAGCTCGTTAAATTTGTGTTTGGCAGTTTGAATATTAAAAGTAGTAGTAAGAATGCAAGTCACAGGAAACAGCCTCTCTACTTCTTACGAGATAGTGGGAAGGTCTGTATACATTTCTATCCTCCCCAGACCCCACTTGTGGGATCCAACTGGGTGTGTTGTTGTTGTCGTTGTTGTAGTAAGAATGCAAGTGAAAAAAATAAGAGCTAAAGTTATAAGAAGTTTTGGCCTTCATGATGCCTCCAGATAATGTTGAGTGAAGATAGCTTTATAGAACTTGAACCCAAGTAAACAATAGAAACTTGGTGCTCAAAGAACAAAACTAGTGTTACTCTTTTTGCCTCAAATCGAATGTCGTTACAAATGAGTGGAATAAACTATATATAATAGTTACCTGTGAAAATTGATGGAAGGGTGACAAACAAGTGTTCAAATTAATATTGGTGACAAGTTTGACCAAGACCGGTCAAACTTGTCATTATTTAAATTAATAATGTGATTAAGTTAATGATGGGTGTAAGTGTAAGGTTTTAAAACTTTTGGAACCCATATGTAAAAAAAAAAAATATTTATTTTTAAAAAAAAAATGAAAATTAAAAAAAAAATTTAAATTTTTTTTTAAAAAAAACGAAATTCCCAGCGGTGGTTTTCGCATGTTCCGCGACCAGTCCGCGACGCGGACTGGTCGCGTAATAGCGTAGAAATGTGAAGCAGATTTTATTTTGCCCAAGTGTCGCTCCGCGATCGATCCGCGTCGCGGATCGATCGCGGAGTAGTGTATTTATTTCCTCGTTTTCCGCGTAACCCTAGGACTATATAAAGTCCTTTTGCCGTTTTTAGGGTTTTTTTCTTACCCATTTCAAGCCGTTTTCGCATTTTCTCTCTTCTCTCTCAATTTTTTTGCCCTATTGTTCAACTTTTCAACTTCCTACGCGACGCACACATCTAATCTTGAATTAAAGTAAGTATTTTTTCTTGTAAATGTCCAATTTTTGTTATTTTTTGTTGTTGGATTTGGTTATTGCATAATTTGAAGTATGGGTGTTGTTGTTTTTGTTATTAACATGGAGAAATATGTTAGATATGTTGTTTGAGTTATATTATTTAAAGAATTTGTGATGGTTTTCATATAAAAGATTTAGTTAGGGTTTTGTTTTTACTCTTTGGTTTTGTAGTGAAAATTGAGAGGAATGTGACCCAAAAAATTGTAAATTATGGTTATTGTGATATTTCAAGTATGGTTGTTGTTGTGATATTTCAAATTTGTGTTAGATTTGGTTATTGGATTTGGTTATTGCATCATTTTGAAGTGTAGGTGTTGTTGTTTTTGTTAATAACTTGGAGAGATATGTTAGATTTGTTGTTTGGTTTATATTATTTCAAGAATTTGTGAAGGTCGACATAAAAAAGAATTTGTTAGGGCTTTGTTTTTACTCTTTGTGACATTTAATGCATGGTTGTTGTTGTTTTAGATATTAGATGTGTTGGTTGATGTAGTATATTTGAAGAAATTGTGTTGATGCTTTATGTTTTTAAGAATTTGTGATGCAATGAAGTAGATATTTAATGGCGTGACATTGTGTTGTTGCAGTTATCAATGGCTTCTAGGGCAAGACGTGGAGGACAACCGAGTCAAGTTGGTTCAGGTAGCCGCAGGCGCCGTAACAGGGAAGTCCCAGACGTCCCCCCAGCCCCGGCGCGCACTGCCCAACGCACTATATATGGGATCCGGGCAGTCCACCGAGAGGGACAGAGGTGGTACCGGTCTCATGATGAGACGAAGTACTTCCCCGATGTGCCTATTGATGCGGACTCCCTGGCACGCGAGTTCCCGGCCATCTATCAAAGGTGCATGGAGTATCAATTGTTTTTCTTCTTCAACAATCCCTTACCATGCAACCTCAACATTGTTAGGGAGTTCTATGCCAACATGAAGACGGAACCTCGGTCACAGGTTATTATTGTGCGGGGAGTTGAAGTAAACATAGGCCCCGTTGCCATAAATGCCATTCTGGGCACTGCAAATTGTGATTCTGGGCCTTTCAATGATATCCTAGCGCAACCCCCGTACCGTCTCATCCGGCACACACTTGCGGGAGTTACCTCCTCGGCAAGATGGATAAGGCACGCTGTTGGAGGACACCACCTAAGCTTCCCCTTTGCCCACATGAATCGGGAAGCTCGGGTGTGGCTCAAAATTGTCATGCATTCCTTCTTTCCGGGGCAACACTTTACTGCGGTGACCCGAGACCGGACCTGCTTGGTGTATGCCCTCATGACGGGCTCGGAGCTTAACTTTGGGTCAATTCTCAAGTCCTCCATGCGGAAGGCTAGAGTCCATCGTGGTCGCAGGTATGCCTTTGGGGGCCTAATTACTGAATTGTGTAGGCGTGCAGGTGTCCCGGTCGATGTTGCGGACTATTGCCCCGTGATCGAGGCCCCAGCGTACAATGTGACCAACATTAAGGGGGCAGAGGAGTCTACTGGTCCAATCCTCACCACTGCTGAGCGGAACCATCGGGATGAGCTAATTATGGCTCGCATGTACGGGCTTGAGATGCTGAGGCATAGGACGGGCGGTCGCCCATCTACGGAGGAGGAGTTGACAGAAGTTGCGGCCCGCTACCCTCTCAACGACCTTGCAAATGCTGTGCTGGGCATCGGGCCTACCTTTGTGGAGCCCCTTGATGATGATATCCCCACGGACCCCGAGGCAGGACCAATGGGATCTGAAAGTGATGAGTTTGAAGTTGAGGATGAGCCGCCATTAGCCACAGTGTTGCCCGAAGATGATGATTAGTTCAGTAGTCTAGTTGCTTTTGTTTATTTCAGACTTTGGTTGTGTACATTTAAGACAATGTTTATGTTTTTGTAAATCGTATTTTGTGTACATATATCCTTGTTTTTATTAATTTCATTGCCATCCATTAATTAATCTTGGATATCAATTTATTTTTAGACATATATCATTGGTACGTTGCAATAGTAGGCGTCGCGAACGATAGTATGCGTATTAGGATGTAATATAATTATTGAGAAATGTCATGTAAATTTGAGCCTTTTTTTTGGGAACAAGAACGTCTTTACATTTCGGATTGATCCGGGAGTTTTCTTGGGAGTTTTTTTGGGTGAAGCAACAATTCTTAGTATATTGAAGGTTGTGTAGGTGTTGGTTCATTTTTTCGGGGCCCGTAACGAAAAATCCCAAATTTTTGGGTGCGCAAAACAGTGTGCATCCGCGACTTGTCCGCGTCGCGGATGCATCGCACACATGCACTTATATGGTGCTTAAAATGTTGCGTGGTTTTGCGATCGATTCGGGATTTTTTTTGGGAGTTTTTTTGGGTGAACCCACTTGTCTTAACATATTGAAGGTTGTGTATGTGTTGGTTGAATTTTTCGGGGCCGGGAACGAAAAATTCCAAAATTTTCGAAAGCAAAAACAGTGTGCATCCGCGACCTCTCCGCGTCGCGGATGCACCGCGCACATGCACGTTTCCTGTGCTTAAAATGTTGCGTGGTTTTGCGATCGAGTCGGGAGTTTTTTTGGTAGTTTTTTTGGGTGAACCCACTTGTCTTAACATATTGAAGGTTGTGTAGGTGTTGGTTGAATTTTTCGGGGCCCGTAACGAAAAATCCCAAATTTTTGGGTGCGCAAAACAGTGTGCATCCGCGACATGTCCGCGTCGCGGATGCATCGCACACATGCACATTTCCTGTGCTGAAAATGTTGCGTGGTTTTGCGATCGATCCGGGAGTTTTCTTGGTAGTTTTTTTGGGTGAACCCACTTGTCTTAACATATTGAAGGTTGTGTAGGTGTTGGTTGAATTTTTCGGGGCCCGTAACGAAAAATCCCAAATTTTTGGGTGCGCAAAACAGTGTGCATCCGCGACATGTCCGCGTCGCGGATGCATCGCACACATGCACATTTCCTGTGCTGAAAATGTTGCGTGGTTTTGCGATCGATCCGGGAGTTTTCTTGGTAGTTTTTTTGGGTGAACCCACTTGTCTTAACACATGTCTTAACACTTTTTTGTGGGAGTTATTTTAGGCATTTGTTTGGGAGTTTTAATTACTGTGAATAAAACGAGATAATAATTAGAGATATTACGTGTACTAAAAGTATTCATCATCGACATTTCATAAATTCTGGAAATTAACATAATTCATACGTTAAACATCAAAACGAGTATATAATTACAAACATCCAAAAATATATGTTTTTAAATTCAACTACTGCTCCTCCGTAGACGTTGCTTGCTGCTCCTCCATCTCAGATGCTGCCGGCTGCTTGTCCTTCATCACGGCACTTTTGGCTTTTTTCCTTGCAGTCATGATGGCCTTTGAAAGTTGCTTTCGCCTCCTTTGATGTCGAATTGGAGTATAAGGTGACACCAACCTAGACGACGGGATGACACCTCTTTTGGATTGGATGGTGTTCAATGATTCCTTGAATGATAGCATCATTTCCATCATTTTATCTATCTTCTCATTATGTGACACTATCATCTCCATCATCCTGGTCATCCTCTCGTTGCAACTTTCGCAACCACAAGTTTGACAAGTTGCTGCCTTAGAAGTCCCGGCACCGAAATCGTGGGATCTACCAAGGGTGAATGGAGTTCCAAAACCACATTCACCACCAACAGGAGAGAATCCACCAATATGTTCATCCCCTACCCCTGCCCCAGTAGCATCACCTACCCCTACCCCAGCAGCATCAACATCAGCACCAGCACCAGCACTAGCAACCCCAACCCCAACACCAACACCCACAAATCTTTTGATGGCCGTTACCCCGCGCAAATCTTCCACCATCCTCACAATCCTAGGATCCTCTTCTCTTTGCCTGAGTGGCATAAATCCCTTGCAGAAGTCCATATCCTTCTCACTTTCAGTCGGGATTAGCCACGGATAAACGACCTAAAAATTTAATAAAACTATATTAGCAACAAAATAGTAAAGTACGAGAATGAAAGCAGTTTTTAAGAAGTACAACAATAGTATGACTTACCTCGTCCTCCGGTGGATCAAAGAGTTCATGCGCCTCCACTCTAGCGTTATTTGGCGCTGCCAACCATCGAAGAAGTCTCGGATAAGACACTTCCTCGTCGAACTCTTTGAATGTTTTCCGAATATAAGGAATTGCCTCAAAAGCCCAAGCCTAAATAAGTCAATGTTATTAATTAACATAATAAATCAATATAATAATAACAACCAAAATACAACACAAACAACTTACCATAAAAGCCCATGGAAAACCATATAGATTGGACGACTGTTTCGTTGATGTCGCCGCCTTCTTCAAATATTGTACTGTAAGTTCATAGCTATCCCGACCCCAAGGATATGCACAGAATGCATCTCTGTCGGCCGATAGCTTGAACCAAGAATCCTTTGCATTAGTCCCTCCATCTCTACCCATAAGAACCACATGGACAAAGTAAACTAGACAGAGGGACTTCTTCACACTCCTCCTCACCTCACTTGACTGCAAAAGGTCAAGTATCTCCTTTGTTTTGCAATGCGTCTTTCCCATTGCTTCACAAATTCTTCTATAGGTCTTTTTTGTTTTTTGGGAGAAGAAGGGAGGAGGAGGTGGGACATGACAGTTCAAGCCAGTAACAATGCCAAACTCCCTCAGCCCAAAACAAACTGGCATACCGCAATAATTTACCCAGAAGTCATTCTGGCTACTAATCCACCGACGAATAAGCTGATACATCAGCTTCATTTGAAATCGGGGGATGTTTCCCTCACCTATGTCTAGGTATAATTTCCCAAATACCGTAGACCTAAAGTATCCATCTAAGTCTTGCTTCACTAGAATACTTTTAAAATCCGAAAATGGTTTCCCAAGTTCAGATTTAATCCCTATATCCCCCCCCTCATGACGATTGAGAAACCCTGGCATATCAAATCCATAATCGTCATACCTGAAAGCCACAACTGTGGCAGCTTCTGAAGCGGGTGATGGACTCCCCACAGCAGTTGAGGATGTCCAATCAGTAGGTGAGGAAGAACTGGCTGCAGCTGCTGGGCTCTGTGGAGCATTTGAGGCAGAGCATACAGCAGCTGCTGGGTTCTGTGGAGCATTTGAGGAAGAGCTTGCAGCAGCTGCTGGGCTCTGTGGATCATCTGCTTGGCTGGGACCAACACCAGCTTCAGCACACACTGCGTCGACGAGACGATCAAGTTGTTGTTGTTGTGTTTGATCATCGTCTTCTTCGTCTTCCAGAATAATCACTCTTCTACTATGTCTAGAGGGAGCATCAAGTGGCCCAACATTTTTTCGCTTTGGTCTTGCCATTTAGTATAGCCCTACCAAAAAATCAACCAACATTCAACAAGAGTGGGAAAAAGAAGCCATATTTTTTAATTAATTGTTGGAAATGTACCCCAAAAAACAATTAATCAAAAACAACAAGACCCAACAAAAATCAACAAACAAATCCAACATATTCGACAAAATTACTACAAAAACAATAATACCCATAAAGCAAAGTGCAATAATAAGTACAAAACCAACCAACAAAGCACTCACACTAACCAAAAACCTAAGAAAAATTGATGGTGAGATGAGTCAATGATTGGAAATTTGAAGAGTAGAGGGAAAATACTTACTTGAGTTGATGGTGAAATGAGTGTGCGTCGCGTAGGTGTTTGAAATCTTGAAGAATGAGGGAAAAAAATTGACTTTGGAGGGGTTGAGGGCCGAAAATCGGGTGGCAAAAATGTTAAAAAAGCCCTAAAAAATCGATGGGGCCTTTATATAGTGGTGGGTCCACGCGAAAATCGAGGCCAGAAATACACTGAAGCGCGACGCGTTCGCGACGCGGATGTGTCGCGCACATACACTTGTGCAAAAAATTGAAGGTCAAAATTTACAGTTCTCCGCGACACTTCCGCGACGCGGATGCGTCGCGGAGTTTTTTCCATGTCCAATTTCTCAGCAGCTGCTGGGCATTTCCCAGCAGCTGCTGGACCCGACCTTCGATTTTTGTTAATGCGTATGGGAAGATGCCTATAAGGGGATGCTATCGTCCATGTGTAGTGGTAAGTTGAGTTTTTTTACTCATACTACAACTAAAATGATAAATTCACCAATGATCTTATACATTGCCTTCACTATCTCAGAAGTAATAAACAATCGACTGATCAATTGCACATGTAAGTGATGCTGACTAAGTAAATCACACTTATTTCGGATTTTGTTTCGATTAATTGGTCGACGTGGTCATCGTTATACATGAATATGAGGAATTTGGTCCAATTCAACACTAGAAATAACTCGATCGAAAATATTTTTTTACAAATTCCCAGCAGCTGCTGTGTCTTTCCCAGCAGCTGCTGGGAATTCCCCAGCAGCTGCTGGGAAAGACACAGCAGCTGCTGGGAAAGACACAGCAGCTGCTGGGAAAGACACAGCAGCTGCTGGACCCGACCTTCGTTTTTTCGTTAATGCGTATCGGAACATGGCTATAAGGGGATGCTATCATCCATGTGTAGTGGTAAGTTGAGTTTTGTTACTCCGACTACAACTAAAATGGTAGATTCACCAATGATCTTATACATTGCCTTCACTATCTCAGAAGTAATAAACAATCAATTGATCAATTGCACATTTAGGTGATGCTGACTAAGTAAATCACACTTATTTCGGTGGTTGTTTCGATTAATTGGTCGACGTGGTCATCGTTATACATGAATATGAGGAATTTGGTCCAATTCAACACTAGAAATAACTCGATCGAAAATATTTTTTTACAAATTCCCAGCAGCTGCTGGGAGATGTACAGCAGCTGCTGGGAAATGTACAGCAGCTGCTGGGAAAAACACAGCAGCTGCTGTACATGTCCCAGCAGCTGCTGGGAATTTCCCAGCAGCTGCTGGACCCAACCTTCGTTTTTTCGTTAAGGCGTATGGGAAGGTGCCACTAAGGGGATGCTATCATCCATGTGTAGTGGTAAGTTGAGTTTTCTTACTCCGACTACAACTGAAATGGTAAATTCATCACAATTGATCAATCGGTGGTTGTTTCGATTAATTGGTCGACGTGGATCACAATTGATCAATCGGTGGTTGTTTCGATTAATTGGTCGACGTGGTCATCGTTGTACATGAATATAAGGAATTTCGTCCAATTCAACACTAGAAATATCTCGATCGAAAACATTTTTTTACAAGTTGTTGTAGCAACTTGGCAACTTGCTGGATTATTCTCAGCAGCTGCTGTAAAATTCTCAGCAGTTGCTGGGAATTTAAGTGCATGTGTGCGATGCGTCCGCGACGCGGAGAGGTCGCGGATGCACACTGTTTTTGCTTTGGAAAATTTTGGGATTTTTCGTTCCGGACCCCGAAAAATTCAACCAACACCTACACAACCTTCAATATGTTAAGACAAGTGGGTTCACCCAAAAAAACTACCAAGAAAACTCCCGGATCGATCGCAAAACCACGCAACATTTTCAGCACAGGAAATGTGCATGTGTGCGATGCATCCGCGACGCGGACATGTCGCGGATGCACACTGTTTTGCGCACCCAAAAATTTGGGATTTTTCGTTACGGGCCCCGAAAAATTCAACCAACACCTACACAACCTTCAATATGTTAAGACAAGTGGGTTCACCCAAAAAAACTACCAAAAAAACTCCCGACTCGATCGCAAAACCACGCAACATTTTAAGCACAGGAAATGTGCATGTGCGCGGTGCATCCGCGACGCGGAGAGGTCGCGGATGCACACTGTTTTTGCTTTCGAAAATTTTGGAATTTTTCGTTCCCGGCCCCGAAAAATTCAACCAACACATACACAACCTTCAATATGTTAAGACAAGTGGGTTCACCCAAAAAAACTCCCAAAAAAAATCCCTCATCGATCGCAAAACCACGCAACATTTTAAGCACCATATAAGTGCATGTGTGCGATGCATCCGCGACGCGGACAAGTCGCGGATGCACACTGTTTTGCTGACCCACATTTTTAGGATTTTTCGCTACCCAAGTGCACAAGTAATATACAATGTATTGAGCAATAAATAAATTGAGTAAAAATGTATTGAACAATAATACAAGTAATATACAATGTACAATGTATTAAATAATAATAAATGTTAATTGTTTCATCTATACTTAACATGCATAATGAAAAGACGTTTACAAACACCAAATAAAATAGAGTGTCCTTATGAAACATTCCGCTCAGAGCAAGTCGTTCTCTTGTGCCCAACCCTTTTGCAGATGGAACATCTATTCTTCTTGCTTGGCAGTGATTGTCCGATACTTGGACGCCGCTTATTTGCCCTTCTTCCCACCTTTCCCGTCGCAACATGTGGAGGAAGTATTTCACTTTCTAAAATCTCCCTAGGAACCTCCCAAAATTCTTCGGACGGCACGGGATTGATTTCCTCCGCGTATGCAAGGATGTATGTCTCTACCTTATAGTATTCAGAAGAATACTCATAAATACACCTTCCATAATCTTCGCCATATTGACTCCTAAGCGCGGCCATCGCATGAGGACAAGGAATTTTATCCAGATCGAACACCCTACAACTGCAAGATTTGCAATGAAGATCAACAGTTGCCACTGCATCATGTCCGGAGACAGCATATCTATAGTTGGCAATTGGATGCACCAATAGCTTGTTCCCTATAATAGTATTTTTGGAGATGACCTCCTCTATCGAAGGGACCAAGAGGGTTGATGCATTGATGAACTCCATTCTTCTTTGGTGAAATTTTTCCCCGAACTTCCTGATTATCGCATCAAATAGAGCAGGAATTGGAAATTCTCTTTCAACAACAAAAAGAGAATTAACCGACTCAGCTATATTTGATGTCATAATACCGAACCTGTAAATGTTGCAACCGATATTATAAAATTTAATAACTACCATTATTAAGAATAGAGAATTCTAAAACAGTAATTACACATACCTATTTCCAGGGAAAAAAGCCCTGCTCCATCTATGAAATCCAATTTGTTCCAGATGTGCGGCAGCCTGTGGAACCATATCTCTTATTTGATTGAAGTGATCATGAAACTCACTTACATTGTATGCTTGTGCAGCCTGGTAAAAATGATATATGATTCTTCCATTGTGAAATTGGGTTCGAATATTTTCACCAAGGTGCCACATGCAACAACCATAATGAGCTGAAGGGTAGAAAATTGACACCATTTTTTTAATGCTTGGATGTCTATCCGAAATTACGCACAATTCCGGAGTATCGTCTACAAAACTTCTCATTTGGTCAAAAAAATAACCATAAGCCGCATCACATTCAGAGTCAACAACACAGAATGCAACAGGAAAAATATGTTTTTCAGCATCCTGTGCAACAGCAGACAACAACACGCCACCATACTTCCCTTTCAAAAATGTTCCATCTACGGCTATGACTTTTCTCATATGCCTAAAACCATGAATCCAGGCTCCTAAGGCCACAAAAAAGTACTTAAATTTACCATTTTCATCTACCTCCAACGCCGTTTTGGTGCCCGGATTCACAGTGCTAAGCATATGGCGATATGCGTCAAGCACCGCATATCCATGCTCGTGTGTTCCCCTTATCAAAGATTTTGCAATTTCACTGCCCTTCCAGAGTTTCCAGTAACTAACCTTGCATCCCAATTCAACCCGCAGTGAGGTTCGCATATCTCTAGTAGACGGCCCTTTACCCTCGGGGAACTTATCTTTGAAGTATGCGCCAATTACCTTGGCCGTAGCATGGGGGTTGTGGCTAGTCAGATGCTGAGAACCACAAGTGTGAAACTTTTCATATTTTCTGATGTAAAACCTATCAGAACTTTCAAGCTTCACCGCTCTCAACCACCACTTGCACTCGGGATGCACACACTTGACGCAATACACATTTCGCGAGTTAATCACTTTTTTTATTCTAAAATCTTTCTTCAAACAGGCCATTTTCAATGAAATATCTAAATCTTCCTTATTCTTAAAGGTCATACCATTGTGAAAACCAGTTTCATCATCTTGGTGGTGATTCGACTGTGTCGATTGTGTATTCGCCAGTGTGTTGCTCCCAACTTCTGGGGTCGGCGTCAACTCACCTATACTTGCTCCATCTGGAATGTCCATAGCCATCAAAGGAGGTTCATCATTCACAATTTCCAGATCTTGTTGACAATTTTGGTTCTCCAACGCCATTTCAACCATGTATACCCGTAGAACGGGTCTTCCTTCATCTTCCAGATAAATCCGTAAACTCACTTCATTTTTTATTCGAAAAGGAGCCACTCTCTGTTTTTCACCACAAGAATGCATGTAAGTGATGACGATATCATCCGGCTCACAATTTAATTCACAACTGCAAATAATTTGATTTACAAAATCAGCGTACGAGATATCTCGATTCACAATCATCGCTATCGTCTCGGCCATTTCTTTCCCTTTCCAACGCCAAATAAATCGATTATTAGACTCAACCCATTCACCATGGCAATCAACTCCTAATACTATTTTGTCTGCCATGGTTGATCTTCAAGGTACCTATATGAATAACAGTTAAAAGCGCAACATCAGAAAACATGTACAGAAATACAACAATTGCAGCTACTTCATCATATGAAACCAACTAATTCAGTCAAAAACTCCAGCAGCTGCTGAATTTAGTCCAGCAGCTGCTGAACTCAGTACAGCAGCTGCTGCACACAATCCAGCAGCTGCTGAACAGTCCAGCAGCTGCTGCACAGTCCAGCAGCTGCTGCGTCTTCTCCAAATCGCCCCCAATGTGCACAAATGGCAACAATGGCCAAATATTCAACAAAACCACAAAACACAAATACATATCACCAAATACACTTTTATCAACCATAATGAGGATGGAAACATACCTTTCAAGTAATTTTTACGGCTATCCGAACAAATCCCCAAATAAATTGATTTTTTTTCAACCTAATTTGTGCTTCAAATTAGGTTGTGGGGAAAAATACAAACAACAACAAGAATACCAAGAAGGAGAAGAAGAAGAAGAACAACAACAACAACAACTACAACAACAACAAAAACAAATGAAAGATGCAAATGGGAGAAAAATGTGTCGCGGGGGAGGGGGTGTGCGTCGCGGAGGAGGGCTGGGGGTCGCGGGGATGGAGGTGAGGAAGAAGGGAGGGTTTGGGGGTATTTTGGGTATTTTGTATTGATGGGTTAAAGTGTAAGAAATTGAAGTTGAGGACCTTTTTGCAAAGTCAACTTAAACCATTAATCCTTAATTAAATATTTGTCACCTACACCTAATTCTTAAGACTTGAGTCACTTTTTTTAAATTTTGAAACAATCTTGTCACCCTTAATTAAAAAGCCCTAGTTACCTATCCGTCAATAAAAAAGCTCCACTCAACCTAAATACTAAGACCAATAGTCATGGGCCACATAGTAGTGTCGTCAGGAGTGTCAGCTAATATTCCTACCATACTTAGGCGGTCCCTACAAATTCATCTATCCTCTGCAAGTTCTTTCCTTCTATCTCTAGGATAGGAGGGCAGAGGGAGGGGAAATGTTGAGCTCAACCCGCAAATTTTTTAAATCGATCCGTCTCGCCCCTCAGAATGACTTTTGCATTTTTAACCCGCTCTGCCCCGTATAAACTCGCCCCGCTTTTAAATTTTAAAGTTCTTTTATTTTTTAATTGAATTTGATTTTTTCGCTAATTAACGTCTCAACAATTAATTAAGTATTTCTAGCTGACATTTTAATAATTGTTTCTTAATTGTTACTTAAAGGTTTCTAATTAACATTTTAACAACAAACAATTTATTCAGACATGTCTAGTTTAAATTTTTAGAAAAAAAAAATTAAAGTCAATATTTAATATAAAATGTTTATATCTTTGATTTTTACTAATTACAAAATTCTAATTTCTTCGAATTCCTATTTGGTCTTTTAAACTTGCCCCACACCCGCTCTGCACCCGTCCCGTACCCACTCCGCCCCGTCCCGTTGCCATCCCTAGAGTACTCTAGGATGCTCCTTCGAAAGGCTGGTACTATTGATAACTCAATCTCCTCTAGTGTTACCATGTGTTCCTTCCAGTGCCACGAGCCTTAGCCAATTCCACCCAACACAAATAGTCCTTCCGCTTTTCGGGCATGGGGTCAGACATGGCCACGTTCACGGGAACAGAGATCACAACTTTTACCGACTATCCTTTCTTCAGCATGCTTTGTTTTGCATTAAAACCTCGAAGGCATCTCCTGGACCAAGCCCAAAAAAGTCTTAGAAGCTTTACAAAATTGGTAGGAAGAAGCAAGGGTGAATGCGAAGGGCATAAACAGATAGAGAGATATCATTGCTAGTATATGGTGGGACTATTTGAGAAGAAAAGTATTCTAGGTGTTCTGAGAGCATACAGAATAATGTCTAGAAGGTCAAGTTAAACTACATTTTATAATTATATTTACTTGTATAATCAATTATACTCCAATGACATTGTATCTATGATTGATGTTCTAGACACAATATAGACCGAAAACATTAGAATAAGAGATGTAAATATGGTTTTAGTACAACCCATGTCCTGTTCTGTGATATAATTCAAAGTTATCTATTTCAAAAAAGAAATAGTACCAAATTACTCAGTTTTTTATTTTAATCTTCAACTTCTCAAAGAATTACATGCTATAAGAGCTCTCTGGCTGGAAAATCAGGCTGGGTTTGAACTTCGATCTGTATCAAAATTTAGAGCATTCATCTAGTTCATGTTACTGATTTTTCTGAAAGCAATCTTGCTTCTGCTATAAAGTGATGCAAAACATTGAGAGTATGTTTGGTAGGAGGTATTAGGAGGAGTAATCGATGGACTATTTATTATATTAGATAATACTATATTTGGTAGGATTTTTGGATCCATGTATAACTAATTGATGGATTAGTTAACTAATACCTTACATTTGGTGGTATTAGCTAATACCTTGGATTTAATACCATGGGATTAATTATACACAGACAAAAATATACCTCAAATTCTTTTACACCTTTTTTTATTTTCTTAATTTTATGTTTTATATTTAAAGTTTTGTACTGGTAAATTTGTTTAAATAAATTAGATTACAAATTTTATTTATTTGTGAGTTCATATTTTTATAATATAAAAAACAAAAAAATTTACCATGTCAATTTTTACATTTTATTTATTTGTGATTTTCATATTTACATAATAGACAAAAAAAAAATTGTCATGTCAATCTTTTTTTTATAATTAATTTAGTTGAGTGATTTATCGATACAAAACAAAGTCCAATTATGTTAGATATATTTGCAAAGTTTGTAAGATGTAAACACTATATTAAAATTACAACTTCCAAATTTTTATGTATAGATTATTTATTTACAATTATTTATCATCTTTTTTATTTTAATAATAGATGTCTATCTTTATTAAATTAAAACTTAACATTTTATTTATTAACATCACAATTATTTATTGTCTAATAATTCAAGTGAGAAAATAGCAAACATGACGACAAAATTATTGTTCTCTTAACTAGTTAGAAGCCACAAAAAAATAATTTACTTTGATCTACTTACATGATATAGAAAATTCCATAATAATTCAAGGGTATAATTGGAAAGAACGTTTTTTTGTGGAGTTTTAAACCGAGTACAAGATTAGATAGGAAACAATGAACCAAACATTTGATAAAAAAATAACCTCTGCATTACTAATCCCTGTGTTATTCATTTTTATACCAAACGATCCCTAAGTATTCTTGAGCCCAATCAATTCATCAAATATTGACAAGAGCGGGAATCAGTGGAGAACATGTAAATGGCGATCTAAGGCGGAATCTCAACAATAATATAGTTCCATCAACAATTAATGGTGGAACTGGAAATCAAATCCAAGCTTTATATACTGAACTTAGCAAGGAAAAAGGGAGCCTACACTTACCATTGAACCAGCTAACAAAAGGAATTGGAGAAATGGCATCATATGCAGTTAGAGAGTCATCAGACACCCTTTGGGGTGGCCCAGCGGTTTGGGCTTAAGACTTTCATGTTGGACGTCTCAAGTTCGAAATCCCTTGCCAACGAAAGAAAGGGGATTGTCTTTTGGGTCGAGCTCATCTACTAGGATCGCTACTGTGGGTTACTTCTCCTATCGTTTGCGAGTCATTTGTCACGGACTTGGTCGCAATTCCAACGAATCGTGTGGCCTAGCAAACTTTCTCACTATAAGATGCTAGTCAGCCTTGTTCCTAACGCTTAGCAGAAGATAGAAATTATAAGCGAAAGGATTAAAGAAGGAACTTGAGACTCTCGAGAAACAAAGAAAGAACTTTATATTGCTCACAAAGGCTTTACAATGCTTGATTGCTTGCTTGATGCAAAATTCAAGGATGGGAGGGGTATTTATACGACTCCACCTCCTCAATGGACGGCTAGGATCTATTTGATCCAACGGCTACAAATGAGTGCCTAGAATCTTCTACCAAAATATCTAAGATACTTACAAGGCAAGACTTATCCAAGACTTATCTACAAGGGTCTTGAATCTTCCAGGTTGCTCTCCCAAGCTCCACACGTTTCTAGAGAATTCTGGAGATGACTGTGGACTTCTCCGGACGATTCTGAACGGTCACTTGGGCAGATTTTCGAGCAGAATTTCACTGGTGCGTCACAATCTCCCCCACTCAATCTGGCAACGTCCTCGGCGCATCCCTCTTGTAGGCCTCGATCAAAACCTTGTGGTTCAACAAAGCAAGTTCATGTTCCCAACTTGCCTCACTGTCGGGAGACCCTTTCCATCGAACAAAGTACTCGATATAGCTTGAATGAGTCCCTCATCTCGGAATGACTCGGTGCGCAAGAATTTCTTCAACTTCTCGTTCTGGCACCGTAGTAATGGTTGTAGGTGTTCTTTTTGACTCGCCTCGACTTGGATCATCCTCATCTTGATGATACGGCTTTAGCAGGCTCACATGAAAAACAGAATGCATCTCCAAGCGAGAGGGTAAAGTCAAGTGATAGGCTAGCTTACCAATGTGTTTCTCGATGGGAAACGGTCCTTCATAACGTCGTACTAGTCCTTTGTGCACCTAAGCAAACCTCCAGCTTTGATGGGAAAGGAGTCTCACCATGACTAAGTCGCCTTCCTCCAATTCTAGATGCCTCCGCTTAGCATCGGCCCACTTTTTCATCTTCTTCGCGACCTTTGTTAAGTATGTCTTTGCCAAGTCGGTCTTCTCATACCATCCCTTGGCAAACTTATATGTTGCGGGATTCGACCCTTTGTAACCAATGGCCATAGTTTGTGGCGTCACTGGTTGTTGCCATGTTGCTAACTCGAATGGACTCACCCCAGTTGATTCACTCTTCTGCAGGATATACGAAAACTGGGCGATGTCAAGAAGCTTGGCCCAATCCTTTTGGTTGGCACTAACATAGTGCCGCAAGTATAACTCGAGCAAAGCGTTCACCCGTTCGATTTGGCCATCAGTTTGCGGGTGAAAGCTTGTTGAAAAGTTGAGCTCGGGCCCTATAACTTTAAAAAGCTCCAACCAGAACCTTCCTGTGAAGCGAGTGTCTCGGTCGCTAATTATAATCTTCGATATGCCCAATATTTCACCACATGTTTGAAGAACAATTTTGCACCATCCTCGGCATTGAACTTGGTTGGGACTAGTATGAAAACTCCGTATTTGTTGAATCTGTCCACCACGACCATAATGTTGTTGCATCCCTCCGACTTTGGCAGACATGTGATAAGATCCATGGAGATGCTTTCCTAAGGTCTCTCCGAGATCGGCAATGACTCCAACAGACTAGGAGTAGGACGCTGCTCTACCTTGTCTTGCTGGCACACAAGACAAGTCTTCACATAGAGCTCCACATCGTCTCTCATTTGGGGCCAATAGTAAGCTCGCTCGATGAGTGTCATCGTCCGTCGGACTCCGAGGTGACCCGCCCACCTTGAATCATGGCACTCCTTGATGATCTCCTTCCGTAAGCCCTGCCATCTCGGCATGTATACTCGATTTCCCTTGGTTACGAGCACCCCATCCTTTAGCCAAAATCGGCGCGTCTTCCCTTGACTTGCCAAATCCATCAAACTCTTGGCTTGCGGGTCTTGCTGTGGTCTCTCGTTGATACGATCCACCAAAGGAAAACTTGGACTGGTGATGGAGGCAAGTTCGGCCTTTCTGCTCAAAGCGTCAGCCACAACGTTACCCTTGCTTGGCATGTACTCCATCACGAAGTCGAATTCTGCAAAGAAAGCCTGCCATCTTACCTGCTTAGGTGTCAGCTTCTTTTGCTTAAGGAAGTAACTGGTGGCAACATTATCGGTTTTTACTACGAACTCTGTGCCCAATAGATAATGTCTCCACGTCCCCAAGCAATGTACCACGGCCGTCATCTCCTTTTCTTGGACCGTGTACCGTTTCTCAGCATCATTGAGCTTATGACTCTCGTAAGCCACTGGGTGACCCTTTTGCATCAAGACTCCTCCTAAGGCGAAGTCTGAGGCATTGGTCTGCACCTCGTATGGTTTGGTGTGGTCAGGTAAGACCAACACCAGCTCTTGGATCACGGCTTCCTGGAGTTTCTCAAAAGCTGCCTGACATGTCTCGTCCCAATCCCACGTCTGGTTCTTCTTCAGAAGGTCGGTGAGGGGAGCATCTATTGTTGAATAGCCCTTGATGAATTTTCGATAATAATTGGCCAATCCAAGGAAGGAACGGAGTTCTGGCACCTTCTTTGGCGGCTCCCATTCTTGTATAGCGCGGACCTTGGACTCGTCCATTCGTAGCTTGCCCCCTCCGACAACGTGCCCCAAAAAAGTGACTTCCTGCTGAGCAAAGGCACATTTCTTCTTCATAACATACAACTCGTTCTCCCGAAGTACTTGGAAGACTTGTCCCAAATGATTGATATGATCCTCCAAGGTGTTTCTATATATGACAATGTCGTCCAAGTACACCACCACGAATTTGTCCAAGAACGGTTATAGGACTCTTTTCATGAGGGTGCAAAATGTTGTAGGCGCATTTGTGAGTCCGGAAGGCATCACCAAAAATTCGTATGAACCATACCTTGTGACACATGTGGTCTTTGGTTCGTCTCCCTCGATGATTCTAACTTGATAATATCCGGACCATAGATCCAACTTGGTAAACCACCGGGCTTGGCCAATTTGATCGAAGAGATCAGCAATCAGCGGAATTGGGTACTTATTCTTGACCGTGATCTTGTTGAGCGCCCGGTAATCAATGCACAATCGAAGTGATCCATTAGAAATGTTCCCCTTGATTAGAAAAAGAATGAAATGGTCTTTTTTTTTGTTCAATCATTGGATAGGAGGGCAGGCGCCATAAGGTGCTTTTGATGGACGAATGTACCCCATGTCCATTAACTCCTTCAGTTGCCTCCTTAATTCTGCAAGCTCAGGAGGCGTCATGCGGTATGGCACAGCCCTTAGCGGGGTGGCACCAAGTACAAGCTCGATTTTTTGATCCACCTCCCTCTTTGGTGGTAACTTCTTCGGCAGCTCAGGCGGCATCACGTCCTTGAATTCCTCCAAGACAGGAACAATTCCTTTGGGAAGGTCTTCGATGGGAGGAACTAGTGCTTCCTCCTTCAAGGCAACCAGGCAGGTTGGCTCCCTCTTCTTGACGCCTTTGGAAAGCTACAGTGCTAAAATTTGCTTTTCTCGGAGTCGGGCTTCTCATTCTAGCGGCACTAGATGAGTGTTGCCATCCTTTAAGATCAACATGGCATTTGCAAAGGGGACGGGGACGGCCTTGACTTTGTCCATGAAATCAATACCCAAAACGATTGGATAGTCGTCCATGGTGATGATAGAGAAATCAATGAGGTCGTTCAGTCGCCTAAGCAAACCCTTACATTTGGGGCAACTCCAAAGGTGGTTGTAGGTTCAGCATTGACCCCTTTTAGCCAACCGCATCCTTTCTCGTACTGAATGCCCAATCTTTTGGCTTCTTCCACTCAGAGATAGTTATGGTCAGCCCCTGTGTCGACAAATGCCTTTACGGTATGTTCTCCGACCTTAGTTTCCACGTACAGCCTCCTTCTCGGTTTTGGGTTCTTCTACCTTGGCCTTGATTGAGTTGAGGAGTTGTAGGGCTCCTACTTTCCCCTCTTCCTGTTCTTATTCCTCGATTAATGCTGAAGGTTTGGCCCTATTAGGGCATTCCCTTGCTCTGCATGGTCCCTAGCATTTAAGCGAGGGTCTATTGCCAGCCTTGGGTCCCTTTGCCTTGTCGGTTGTCTCCTCGCCTCGACGTTTTTCTCCCCCACTCTTTCCCTTGCCGCCCTTATCCTTGGATTTAAGCTTCTCTGATTTCTTGAACTCGATAAGGGACTCGGCAATGGAAGTAGTGGTGGTCAAGTCTTGGGCTCCCCATCTCTGGATCTCGAGTCTAGCCCACTATTGTAGGTCATCCATGAAGGCAAAGAAGGTCCCTTATCAGGGTAATCAGGGATTTCGAGAAGTACCTCCGTGAATTCCTTTACACACTCCCGTATGCTCCCCTTGTGTTGAAGACTCCTTAGTTTGCCCCGGGCCTCCTCTTCAACATTCCTTGGATAGAACTGCTTTTTGAGTTCACTCTTAAACTCCGCCAAGTGCCTATCGAGCAGATGCCTCTTTCAATGTCCCCCTGTCTCCTCCTCCGCCATACCATCACGGTGTCCTCGAGGTAGAGGCAAGCCATATCTACCTTCGACGCTTCGTGTGACGCGCCACTCAAATTCTACCCAAAAATCTGCCCAAGAAACAGTCTGGAATCATCCAGGGAAGTCCATAGTCATCTGGAAGGCTTCGGAATTCTCTAGAAACATGTGGAGCTTCGAAGAGTAACCTGGAAGATTCAAGGACCTTGTAGATAAGTCTTGGATAAGCCTTGCCTTGTAAATATCTTAGATATTTTGGTAGAAGATTCTAGGCACTCATTTGTAGTCATTGGATTAAATAGATCTTAGTCCTCAAGAGTCTCAAGTTCTTTCTTAAAGTCATTTCGCTTATAATTTTCTATCTTCTGCTAAGCGTTAGGATTAAGGCTGACTGGCAACTTAAAGTAAGAAGTTTGTTAGGCCGCACGGTTCGTTGGAGTTGCAACCAAGTCTGTGACAGTTGGTATCTAAGCACAAGGTTAAAGACTATCGGAACATCCATGGGAAATGGAAGGCGGAAGTGAGATTACCCAAGTCGTAAAGGTAGCCGACAACAAGGCCAAGGGCCACAAATCTCAATCGAGCGAACCCATGGGAGACTTCAAGGCACAGCTAGCTCGGGTGGAGCTTGCGATGGCCAACGGGCAGGAGAAGTTCGAGGAGGTCGAACAGAGCACGGAGGAGTTGCGGGAGGAGATGCAGCCCGCCATGAATTAGGTTCTGGCCCAATGTCTCGACAGTGTGAAGGCCATAGAAGAATCTCACAAGGTAGAGATTTTGTTGGTCTAGGAAGCGCTAGGGATGCTCTTGTGCAAACTGGAGAGCACTGAGGAAGAACTAAGCTTGTGCAATACAACTCTTGCCTAGGGTACTCCGTCAACGTCCAAGGTAAGGACCCGCTAGAATGGACGTTCCACGCCCCAAGACCTTCAAAGGGTCTAGGAATGCAAAGGAACTAGACAACTTCACATGGAGTATGGAACAATACTTTCGGGCGCTCGCCATCATTGGCGAAACGTCGAAGGTTGATATGGCTTGCCTCTACCTCGAGGACACCGTGATGGTATGTTGGAGGAGGAGACGGGAGACATTGAAAGAGGCACCTACTCGATAGGCACTTGGGCGAAGTTCAAGGGTGAACTCAAAAAGCAGTTCTATCCAAGCAATGTTGAAGAGGAGGCCCGGGGAAAACTAAGGCGTCTTCAACACAAGGGAAGCATAGGGGAGTATGTAAAGGAATTCACGGAGGTACTTCTCGAAATCCCTAACTACCCTGAGAAGGAAGCTTTCTTTGCCTTCATGGATGGGCTACAGTAGCGGGCTAGACTCGAGATCTAAAGACGGGTAGCCTAAGACTTGACCACTGGTATTTCCATAGTCGAATCCCTTATCGAGTTCAAGAAACCGGAGAAAGCTTAAACCCAAGGATAAGGGGGCAAGGGAAAGAGTGAGGGAGAACAACATCGAGGCAAGGAGACAACCAACAAGGCAAAGGGACCCAAGGTACACAAGGCTGGCGAGAGACCTCCGCTTAAATGTTTCTTTTGTGAGGGACCACACAAAGTAAGAGAATGCCCTAAGAAGGCCAAACTTTCAGCATTGATCGAGGAACGAGAACGAGAAGAGGAGAAAGTAGGAGTCCCACAACTCCTCAACTCAATCAAGGCCAAGGTAGAAGTGCCCAAAACTGAGAAGAATGGGAGGTTGTACGTGGAAGCCAAGGTCAGGGAACACACTATAAAGGCATTTTTTGACACAGGGGCTGAGCACAACTACCTCCAAGTGGAAGAAGCCAAAAGATTGGGCATTCGGTACGAGAAAGGATATGGTTGGCTAAAAGGGGTCAATGTTGAACCCACGGCCACCTTTGGAGTTTCCCGATATGTAAGGGCTTGCTTAAGCGACCGGAACGGCCTCACTGATTTCTCTATCGTCACCATGGACGACTATCCAATCGTTTTGGGTATTGAGTTCATGGACAAAGTCAAGGCCGTCCCCGTCCCCTTTGCAAATGCCTCGTGGATCTTGGAGGAAGGCAACACTTATTTAGCGTCGCTAGAACGAGAAGCCTGACTCCGAGAAAAGCAAATTTCAGCACTGCAGCTTTCCAAAGGCGTCAAGAAGAGGGAGCCAACCTACCTGGTTGCCTTGAAGGAGGAAGCACCAATTCCTCCCACCGAAGACCTTCCCAAAGGAATTGTTCCTATCTTGGAGGAATTCAAGGACGTAATGCCGCCCGAGCTGCCGAAGAAGTTACCACCAACGAGGGAGGTGGATCACAAAATCGAGTTTGTCCTTGGTGCCACCCCGCCAGCAGCTGTGCCATACCGCATGTCGCCTCCTAAGCTTGAAGAATTAAGGAGGCAACTGAAGGAGTTCATGGACATGGGGTACATTCGTCCATCAAAAGCACCTTATGGTGCCCCGGTATTGTTTCAGAAGAAGCATGATGGATCACTTCGATTGTGCATTGGTTACCGAGCCCTCAACAAGATCACAGTCAAGAACAAGTACCCAATTTCGCTGATCGTTGATCTCTTCGATCAACTTGGCCAAGCCCGATGGTTTACCAAGTTGGATCTACGGTCCGGATACTACCAAGTTAGAATCACCGAGGGAGACGAACCAAAGACCACATGCGTCACAAGGTATGGTTCGTACGAATTTCTGGTGATGCCTTTTGGACTCACAAATGCGTCTGCGACATTTTGCACCCTCATGAATAGAGTCCTATAATCGTTCTTGGACAAATTCGTGGTGATGTACTTGGACGACATTGTCATATATAGCAACACCTTGGAGGATCATATCAATCATTTCGGACAAGTCTTCCAAGTAATTCGGGAGAACGAGTTGTATGTTATAAAGGTGAAATGTGCCTTTGCTCAGCAGGAAGTCACTTTCTTGGGGCACGTTGTCGAAGGGGGCAAGCCACGAATGTACGAGTCCAAGGTCCGCGCTATACAAGAATGGGAGCCGCCAAAAAAGGTGCCAAAACTCCATTCCTTCCTTGGATTGGCCAATTACTACCGAAAATTCATGAAGGGCTATTCAACAATAGTCGCTCCACCGACCTTCTGAAGAAAAATTGAACGTGGGATTGGGACGAGAAATGCCAGGCAGCTTTTGAGAAACTCCAGGAAGTCGTGATCCAGGAGTCGATGTTGGCCTTACCAGACCCTACCAAACCATACGAGGTGCAGACCGATGCCTCAGACTTCGCCTTAGGACGAGTCTTGATGCAAAAGGGTTACCCAGTGGCTTACGAGAGTCGTAAGCTCAATGATGCTGAGAAACGGTACACGATCCAAGCAAAGGAGATGACGATCGTGGTACACTGCCTGAGGACGTGGAGACATTATCTATTGGGCACAGAGTTCATAGTAAAAACCGATAATGTCGCCACCAGTTACTTCCTTAAGCAAAAGAAGCTGACACCTAAGCAAGTAAGGTGGTAGGCTTTCTTTGCAGAATTCAACTTCGTGATAGAGTACAAGCCAGACAAGGGTAACATTGTGGCCGACAGTTTGAGCAGAAAGGCCGAACTTGCCTCCATCACCAGTCCAAGTTTTCCTTTGGTGGATCGTATCAACGAGGGACTAGAGCAAGACCCGCAAGCCAAGAGTTTGATAAATTTGGCAAGTCAAGGGAAGACGCACCGATTTTGGCTAAAGGATGGGGTGCTCATAACCAAGGGAAATCGAGTATACGTGCCGAGATGGCAGGGCTTACGGAAGGAGATCATCAAGGAGTGTAATGATTCAAGGTGGGCAGGTCATCCCAGAGTCCAACGAACGATGGCACTCATCGAGCGAGCATACTATTGGCCCCAAATGAGAGACGGTGTGGAGCTCTATGTGAAGACTTGTCTTGTGTGCCAGCAAGACAAGGTAGAGCAGCGTACCACTCCTGGTCTGTTGGAGCCATTGCCGATACCGAAGAGACCCTGGAAAGCATCTCCATGGATCTTATCACATGTCTGCCAAAGTCCGAGGGATGCAGCAATATTATGGTCATGGTGGACAGATTCAGCAAATACGGAGTTTTCATACCAGTCCCGACCAAGTTCAATGCCGAGGATGCTGCAAAATTGTTCTTCAAACATGTGGTGAAATACAAGGCATACCGAAGATTATAGTCAGCGACAGGGACACTCGCTTCACAGGAAGGTTCTGGTTGGAGCTTTTTAAAATCATGGGGTCCGAGCTCAACTTTTCAACAAGCTTTCACCAGCAAACTGATGGCCAAACCGAATGGGTGAACGCTTTGCTCGAGTTATACTTGTGACACTATGTTAGTGCCAACCAGAAGGATTGGGCCAAGCTTCTTGACATCGCCCAGTTTCCGTACATCCTGCAGAAGAGTGAATCAACTAGGGCGAGTCCATTCGAGTTAGCAACATGGAAACAACCAGTGACGCCACAAACTATGGCCGAATCCCGCAACATATAAGTTTGCCAAGGAAGGGCATGAGAAGTCCGACTTGGCAAAGGCATACTTAGCAAAGGCCACGAAGAAGATGAAAAAGCGGGTCGATGCTAAGCGGAGGCATCTGGAATTTGAGGAAGTCATGATGAAACTCCTTCCTCATCAGAGCCAGAGTTTTGCTAAGTGCACAAAGGGCTAGTACGGTGTTATGAAGGACCGTTTCCCATCAAGAAACGCATTGGTAAGCTAGCCTATCGCTTGACTTTACCCTCTCACTTGGAGATGCATCTTGTTTTCCATGTGAGCCTGCTAAAGCCGTATCATCAAGATGAGGATGATCCAAGCCGAGGCGAGTCAAAAAGAGCACCTACAGCCATCACTACAGTGCCAGAACGAGAAGTTGAAGAAATTCTTGCGCACCAAGTCATTCCGAGACGAGGGACTCATCCAAGCTATACCGAGTACTTTGTTCGATGGAAAGGGTCTCCCAATGGCGAGGCAAGTTGAGAACATGAACTTGCTTTTTGGAACCATAAGGCTTTGATCGAGGCATACAAGAGGGATGCGCCGAGGATGTCGCCACATTAGATGAGGGAGATTGTGACGCGCCGCTCAAATTCTGCCCACGAAATAGTCTGGAATCATCCAGGGTAGTTCACAGTCATCCGGAAGGCTCCGAAATTCTCTAGAAACGTGTGGAGCTTCGAAGAGTAACCTGGAAGATTCAAGAACCTTGTAGATAAGTCTTGGATAAGCCTTGCCTTGTAAATATCTTAGATATTTTGGTAGAAGATTATAGGCACTCATTTGTAGCCATTGGATCAAATAGATCTTAGCCGTCCATTGAGGAGGTGGAATAGTATAAATACCCCTCCCATCCTTTCATTTGGCATCAAGCAAACAAATAAACAATCAAGTATTGTAAAGCCTTTGTGAGCAATACAAAGTTCTTTCTTTGTTCCTCAAGAGTCTCAAGTTCCTTCCTAAAGTCCTTTCGCTTATAATTTGCTATCTTCGGCTAAGCGTTAGCAGTAAGGCTGACTGGCAACTTAGAGTAAGAAGTTTGCTAGATTGCACGGTTCGTTAGAGTTGCAACCAAGTCCGTCACATTCGTCAGTGATGGCGAGCGCCCGAAAGCATTATTCCATACTCCATGTGAAGTTGTCTAGTTCCTTCACATTCCTAGACCCTTTGAAGGTCTTGGGGCGTGGAACGTCCATTCTAGCGGGGGCAGTCCTTACCTCGGACGTAGATGGAGTACCCTAGGCAACAACCCTCTTGCACAAAGCTTAGTTCTTCCTCAGTGCTCTCCAGTTTGCGCAAGAGCATCCCTAGCTCTTCCTGGACTGACAAAATCTCTGCCTTGTAGGATTCCTCCATGGCTTTCATACTGTCGAGACATTGGGCCAGGACTTGATTCATGGCGGATTGCATCTCCTCCCGCAACTCCTCTATGTTTTGTTCGACCTCCTCGAACTTCTCCTGCCCGTCGGCCACCGCAAGCTCCACCCGAGCTAGTCATGCCTCGAAGTCTCCCATGGGTTCCCTCGATTGAGATCTGTAGCCCTTGGTCTTCTTGTCGGCTACCTTTCCTAGGGTAATCTCACTTCCGCCTTCCATTTCCCCTGGATGTTCTAACGGTCTTTAACCTTGTGCTCTGATACCAACTGTCACGGACTTGATCGCAATTCCAACGAACCGTGCGGCCTAAGACACTTTCTCACTATAAGTTGCTAGTCAGCCTTGTTCCTAACGCTTAGCGGAAGATGAAAATTATAAGCAAAAGGACTAAAGAAGGAACTTGAGACTCTTAAGGAACAAAGAAAGAACTTTATATTTCTCACAAAGGCTATACAATGCTTTTTGCTTATTTGTTTACTTGATGCCAAATGAAAGGATGGGAGGGGTATTTATACTACTCCACCTCAATTGACGGCTAAGATCTATTTGATCCAATGGCTACAAATGAGTGCCTAGAATCTTCTACCAAAATATCTAAGATATTTACAAGACAAGACTTATCCAAGACTTATCTACAAGGTTCTTGAATCTTCCAGGTTGCTCTCCCAAGCTCCACACGTTTCTAGAGAATTCCGGAGCCTTTCTGATAACTGTGGACTTCTCTGGACGATTCTAAACTGTCTCTTGGGCAGATTTTCGAGCAGAATTTGAGCGGTGCGTCACACATTACATAGGAGCCGAGGTTTTACATTGTAAGCGAGTCATTGCATAGGGAGCCAAGGTTTTACCGAGTGAGCACCCAAAGGGTAGCGGCTACAAGTATCCCTTGTTATCAATGAAAGAGTCATCAAAACTTAAATAAAACAGCGGGCAATTGGATGTCGAAGTGTGGGATAAAAGTATTGGACATGCTTCATCTATAGCTCTAAACAAGTTGCTTCTCAATTTACAGCAAATTAGCAATGAAATGGACAAATATATAATATGGCCTTATCCCAAGCAGCCACAACCAGTTTTTCCTACAAGTAATCGAAAAACTTGTGGTAGCTTTAATATGGGTCATGCAGATCTATGGGGTTCTTAAAAGACAGCAACAGTAGGTGGAAATAAGTGCATCCTGGCTTTAGTTAATGATTACTCAAGAATGATATTGAATTTTTTGTTGAAACACAAGTCTAATGTGTTTGTCCACAATACTTTCTTCAGGTTGTGAGGAAATAGTTTGATAGGTCATAAAGGTCACAAGAACAGATAATGGCACAAAAGTGGCAGATTATTCAGCAAACTTTGTATAGTACATCCAAGAACCTGTGATTTTAGCAGCCTTCAACTACATGACACTAATTTTTATCATCATGTCAATTAGGCGCCAAGACATTTACATTATTCATACTATCTTGTCCTTATTAATCTATAGGTTGGAGTTGTTGAAAAGCGGTCCACGAAAAGAAAAGGAGAATCTTCGATCTTGAAAAGGGAATCATGGATAAGAATTATGGATCAAAATTCCCTTTTCAAAAAACAATTATGGATCAATTTCTCTTTTCAAGATAGAAGATTCTCCTTTTCTTTTTGTGGACCCCTTTTCAACAACCCCAACCTATGAATTAATAAGGACAATTTAGTACGAATAATGTAAATAACTTGACGCTTGACGTTTAATTGATGTAAAAATAAAAGCTAGTGTCACATAATTAGAAGGTCGTCATAAAAATCACTTCTAGCATAAATGCAAGGGAAGACGAGCTAATCACTTTTTTAAAAGTAATTTGGTCAAATAGGTTATAGCAGTTCAATCAAATACATATAATGTAAGAACTTACCTTTTTTACTTCATTCGTTTCTTGACCAACTTCCAATATAAGAAACATCGTTGAATAAATATTTTTGTACATTCGAAATAGATAGATATTTTTTGCCCTTGTGATAGTGATATTGCAAGCCAAGAAGATTTTTCTTAAGAACTAGCTACATATATGATTTTACAAAGTACAAACTGCAATACATTAAATAGTAATTATATTTATTAGCTCTCATTTTCTTGCTTTATCATTATTTAGATATGAAAAGGATACACCATAAAAGGAGTCAAATTTACCATGTCATATGCTCTAATTTCACGTTGTCTCCTTTCATCTCCCCATACATGTAGCATCACTTGGTACTTATGGTTATGTCTGTGGGAATCACTAATTGAATTTTCTACATGATCTCTACTAACCTTGTGGGGTTTACAAATTGTTTAACAGTTAGCTTTACCTATAAAAGGTTCGATTCGGAAGCTAACATCAAAAGAGACTGATCTTTTCTTCTTTTTATCGGTCAATGTTTTAGGTACTCTTAAAGCTTCAACCAGATCATTTTCCAGGGCCAACCACCACCAAATGAATTTGATCCTTGTAACCTTTCGTACGCTGAACCCACTGTAAATCTTCCATTTTTGTCAGAAGCCAAAATAAACTGTCCTCGTTGGACTTTATATCTTCGCATTGTTCCGAAATCTTGAATAGTTCAGCCACTCCGTTGATTTTCCGGTCAATCAGATGCCTTCTAAAACCTTAGGTCTCACCCATGACTATCTCTCATTTCTCTAATTGTGATGACTTTTGAAGACTTAAATTGAACAAATTAGGGAAATTGTTCTTCAGAGTTTCCTGTCTCACTCACCTATATATCTTTCCAAAACAAAGTTTTCCCCCCATTTTCCAAAACAATTCTAATGAATGAAATATACTCTCACAACTTGCTCTCTTAGTTCTTGATATGAATATTCATCTTCTTACTCAAAGAATTACATTTTTAAACACTTATGAGTTTGATCACCTCCTTTTGCAATGTAAGATTGCTAAACAGGTCTGGAGAAGGTTTGTAAATTGTTTGGCCTCGACTGGGTTTATGCCAAGGACATGAAAGGTCATCTTTTGGAAGAAGACGGATGTGAGCTCGACAAAAGGGGATTGAAGATTCATGTAGCTTGACAGGAATTACTGGTGTTTTGAAGGGCAACCGGGAAGTGTAATCTCATAGTTTGAAATATGACAAGAGCAGGAATCAGTGGAGCCTAAACTTACAGTTGAACCGGCTAACAAAAGGAATTGGAGAAGTGGCATCATATGCAGTTAGAGAGTCATCAGAAACCCTTTGGGGTGACCCAGCGGTTTGAGCTTAAGACTTCCATGTTGGAGGTCTCAAGTTCGAAACCCCTTGCACACTAAGGCAAGGGAATTGTCTTTTGGGACGAGCTCGTCATACTGGGCTCGCTAGTGTGGTTACTTCTCCTGTCATTTGTGAGTCATTACATAAGAATTGGGGTTTTACCTTGTGAGTGAGTCATTGCATAGGGAGTCGGGGGTTTACCGTCTGAGCACCCAAAGGGTAACGGCTACAAGTTTCCCTTGTTATCAATAAAAGGGTCATCAGAACTTAAATCAAACAGCGGGCAATTGGATGTTAAAGTGTGGCATAAAAGACTTGGACATGCTTCATCTATAGCTCTAAACGAGTTGTTGCCTCTCAATTTACAGAAAATTAGCAATGAAATGGACAAATATATAGTATGGCCTTATCCCAAGCAGACACAACCAGTTTTTCCTACAAGTAATCTAAAAACGTGTAGTAGCTTTAATATGGCTCATGCAGATCTATGGGGTTCTTAAAAGACAGCAACAGTAGGTGGAAATAAATACATCCTGGCTTTAGTTAATGATTACTCAAGCATGATATGGACTTTTTGTTGAAACACAAGTCTGATGTATGTGTTTGTCTACAATAGTTTCTTCAGTTTGTGAAGAAACAGTTTGATAGGTCATAAAGGTCACAAGAACAGATAATGGCACAGAAGTAGCAGTTTATTCAGCAAACTTTGTATAGTACAACAGGGAATCTGTGATTATACACCCCAACAGAATGGGGTAAGAGAGCATACACACATTCTCGAAGTCACTAGAGCTATAAGGCTTCAAACATATATAGCTATCATATTTTGGGGTCACTGGGTTGGCTGTTGTTTACTTGATTAATAGAGTGCCATTAGTGATCATTCACCTTATGAAAGGCTGCTTAAGAAGAAACCAACGGTTATACATCTCAGAATGATAGGCTATTTGTGTTTTTCCAAAAGTTCTAACTGGACAGGCTAAGAGCAAGAGCAGCTGTACATATTGGATACACTGAAGTTCAGAAAGGTTGTATCAATATGGAAAGAAGTTTTTTCCTTTGCAATTGACACTACTAGTTTACCAATCTTTGTGGATAATTTACACAACTCGGCAGTTCTCTAAGATGGCACCTATTAGCATTATCACCAACCAGAATGTTGTCTCCTAGTGAGCATCACAGTATACATACTGAACCAGTAAACAATGAGAACACTGATCCTTCACAACAGCCACAAGATGGAAACATGTTACAGAACACAGAACACTTGGCATCCAATTACACAGGATCCCAACATGCTGAACCTAGTCTTAGGCAGGTTCAGTCCCAAAGGAATCCAGAAGATCGGGAATAGGTACTCATCCACAAGTATGAATGGAAGACTTTCTGTCTTCTAACATAAATAAAGACGGTCATTATCCTCTCTGCAACTATGTTACCTATGATAGTCTCCTTCATATAAAGCCTACATTGCAGCTATCTCATATCTTACTGAAAGTAGTAGCTATGCAGACGCAATTAAAATTTCCAGGTGGGTGGAGGCTATATCCAACCAGAAATTCAGGCTCCGTAAAGCAATCATACCTAGGATGTGGTATCCCTATAGAAAAGATTCCAACTGGCAGTGAGCAGTGAGCAGTGAGCAGTGAGCAGTGAGCAGTGAGCAGTGAGCAGATAACATAATAAAAAAAAGCTTCAGGGGAAGATTCAAAGCAAGGGTAATAGCTAAAGGTTAGAGCCAAAAGAAGCTATAGACTACAAAGATTAGGAGCTTATCTCAAGGACTAATCAATTAGTTGGGAAGCAGTTGACTTTATATAGCCGTGTTATCCTGTAAACAATTTTTTCTTTTTTGAGAAAGTTAACTTGTATATGAACAAAGGAATAAGTATTCCAGTACAACTTATAACAAAAATGCAGAGTAGTGAAAAACAACTGTTGCATCAGAAATAATCTAGAATACTAGGAATATCCTCTTGTTGAGGATATTTATGTTTACACCCAAAAAAAAAAAAGGACCAGACAGTTCATCTTTAGTTTCTGCAGTGAGCAACTCCCGTTTTCATAGCATCTCTAGTTCCTTTCCATCCATATAACCCTCGAAAGGCAGGCTGGGATAATCTTCCGTCTCTCCCTGCGTCCTGACTGATTTCCTTCTCTATTCCAGCAAGCTAGAACTTCTTTGATGCTCCTTGGCATAGTCCAGCTTATGCCCCTTCAGTTATAGAACATCTGCCATAACTTTAGAGTCTCTCTACAATCTAAAAAGAGATGGTTTATTGTTTCAATCTCACATTCACAAAAGAGCACCTAGAACAAACTTGGGAACCTCTTTTCATTAGATTGTCCTGGGTGAGTGTAGCCTATTTGGCTAGAAGCCAAGTAGAACATGCTACCTTGAAGGGTATCTTAACTATCATTGACTGATGAAGATCAGTCTCTTTTAATGTTAGCTTCCGAATCGAACCTTTTAAAGGTAAAGCTAACTTTTACACCATTTGTAAACCATACAAGGTTAGCAGAGATCACGTAGAAGGTCCAATTAGAGATCCCCCAGACTTAACCATAAGTATCAGGAGATGCTACATAGATGTAGAGCTGAAAGGAGACAACTTGAAAACTGTAGCATGTGACATGGTAAATTCAACTCCTTTTATGGTGTATTCTTTTCATCTCTAAATAATGATAAATCAAGAAAATGAGAGCTAGTAAATATAATTACTTTTTAGCGCATTGCAGTTTGTACTTTGTAAAATCATATATATATAGCTAGTTCTTGAGAAAAATCTTGTTGGATTGCAATATTACTATCATAAGGGCAAACAATATCGATCTACTCCGGATGTACAAAATATTTATTCAATTGTTTTCTTATGTTGGAAGTTGATCAAGAAACCAATGAAGTAAAAGAGGTAAGTTCTTACATTATATGCATTTTGTTGGACTACTACAGCATATTTGACCAAATTACTTTAAAAAAGTGATTACCTAGTCTTATGTTGAATTTCTGCAAGAAGTAATTTTCACGACCTTCAACTACATGACACTAACTTTTATCATCATGTCAATTAGGCGCCAAGATATTTACATTATTCATACTATATTGTCCTTGTTAATCTATAGGTTAGGTATATCATATCTAGCATATTCTGCTGATGGGTTTTTGTGATGAGGGTTTCCAGGAAACAGCCACTCTACCTATGTGGTAGCGGTAAGGTCTGCGTACATCTTACCCTCCCCAGACCCCACTTGTGGGATTTCACTGGGTATGTTGTTGTTGTTGTTGTTGTTAATCTATAGGTTAGAGTTGTTGAAAAGCGGTCCACAAAAAGAAGAAAAAGAGAATCTTCCATCTTGAAAAGGTAATCATGGTTCAGAGACCAAGAAACAAATAATGTGCAGGATATGTTTTGGCGTGAATCAGATTCCCTTTTCAAAAAACAAACATGGATCAGATTCCCTTTTCAAGATGGAAGTTTCTCCTTTTCTTTTTGCGGACCCCTTTTCGACAACCCCAACCTATGAATTAATGAGGACAATTTAGTACGAATAATTTGACGTGAAAATAAAAGTTGGTGTCACATAATTAGAAGGTCGTCATGAAAATCACTTCTAGCAGAAATGCAAGGGAAGACGAGCTAATCACTTTTTTAAAAGTAATTTGGCCAAATAGGTTATAGCAGTCCAACAAAATACATATAATGTAAGAACTTACCTTTTTTACTTCGTTGGTTTCTTGACCAACTTCCAACATAAGAAACATCGTTGAATAAATATTTTTGTACATTCGAAATAGATCGATATTATTTGCCCTTATGATAGTAATACTGCAATCTAACAAGATTTTTCTTAAGAACTAGCTACATATATGATTTTACAAACTGCAATACGTTAAAAAGTAATTATATTTACTAGCTCTCATTTTCTTGGTTAATCATTATTTAGATATGGAAAGGATACACCATAAAAGGAGTCAAATTTACCATGTCATATGCTCTAATTTCACGTTGTCTCCTTTCATCTCTCCATACATGTAGCATCCAGTGTTTTGGACAGCGAAAGGCGACAAGGCGAGGCGAGGCGAGCAACGAGGCGCTCGCCTTTTTGAATTGAGGCGCCAATTTATACCAAAATCTTAAAATATTTAATTGCACATATAAATATGATTACAAAGATGATTACAATTTTTTTTTAAAAGAATGGGAACTGGCAGTATTTAATAGAGAAGAGAAGAAGAAGAAATTAAGCAAACAGAGAAAGAGAACTGGAAGTCTGAAACTGAAGAAAACAGAGAAAGAGAAGGAAAAAAAGAATAAAGAAGAGAAGAAGAAGAAGAGAGAAGAAAGAAGAAAGGAAGAAAAGAGACGCGACTTACCTGAAGAACTGGAGAATGAATGATGAATAGAGTCGGAGCTTGCTAGTGAGTCGCGGGAATTGAAGAACAGGTGAGTCGTGTCGCCGGAACTGAAGAACAGAGTCGCCTAAACTGAAGAAGTGTCGCATCGTCTCGCGTCGTGAGGAAGAGAGCCGTGAATTGCGAGTGAAGAGTCAAGTCGCTAGAGGCTAAACCCTAATAATTTTTTTTAAAATCATTTAAACAAGTCGGTTTTAAAAAAATATCAAAAGGCGAGGCCTCTGCGCCTCGCCTAGCCTTAGCGCCTCTCGCCTTTGTATCGCCTTACGTCGCCTTTTGAACCAGCGCTTCGCCTCACTTGTAAATGGCGACAAGCCATCGCCTCGCCTCGCCTCTCGCCTTAGGCGCTGAGGCGAGCACCTTTCACAACACTGGTAGCATCACTTGGTACTTATGGTTATGTCTGTGGGAATCACTAATTGAATCTTCTACATGATCTCCACTAACCTTGTGGGGTTTACAAATTGTGTAACAATTAGCTTCACCTATAAAAGGTTCGATTCGGAAGCTAACATCAAAAGATACTGATCTTTTCTTCTTTTCATCGGTCAATGTTTTGGGTACTCTTAAAGCTTCAACCAAATCATTTTCCAGGGCCAACCACCACCAACTGAATTTGATCCTTGTAACCTTTCGTACGCTGAACCCACTGTAAATCTTCCTTTTTTTCAAAGCCAAAATAAACTGCCCTCATTGGACTTTATAACTTTGCATTGTTCCGAAATCTTGAATAGTTCAGCCACTCCGTTGATTTTCCGATCATTCAGATGCATTCTAAAACCTTAGGTCCCACCCATGACTGTCTCTCATTTCTGTAATTGTGGATGAACTTTGAAGACTTGAATTGAATAAATCAGGGAAATTGTTCTTTAGAGTTTCTTGTCTCACCCATACATCTTTCCAAAACAAAGTGTTCCCCCTATAGCCCAAAACAATTTTGATGAATGAACTATACTCTCACACATTGTTCTCTCTTAGTTTTTGATATAAATATTCATCTTCTTACTCAAAGAATTACATTTTTAAACACTTATGAGTTTGATCACCTCCTTTTGCAATGTAAGATTGCTAAACAGGTCGGGAGAAGGTTAGTAAGTTGTTTGGCCTCGACTAGGTTATGCCAAGGACATTAAAAGGTTATCTTTTGGAAAAAGATGGATGTGAGCTCGACAAAAGGGGATAGAAGATTTATGTAGCTAAACAGGAACTACAGGTGTTTTGAAGGGCAACCGGAAAGTGTAATCTCAGTAGTTTGAAATTTCAATGGAGAACATGTAAATCGCGATCTAAGGAAGAATCTCAACAATAATAGAGTTCCGTCATCAGTTAATGGTGGAACTAGAAATCAAATCCAAGCTTTATATACTGAACTTAGCAAGGAAAAAGGGAGCCTACACTTACTGTTGAACCAGCTAACAAAAGGAATTGGAGAAGTGGCATCATATGCAGTTAGAGAGTCATCAGAAACCCTTTGGGTTGGCCAAGCGGTTTGGGCTTAAGATTTCCATGTTGGAGGTCTCAAGTTTGAAACCCCTTGCACACTAAGGCAAGGGGATTGTCGTTTGGGACGAGCTCGTCATACTAGGCTCGCTAGTGTGGGTTACTTCTCCTGTCATTTGCGAGTCATTGCATAGGAGCCGGAGTTCTACCTTGTGAGTGAGTCATTGCATAGGGAGTCGGGGGTTTACCATCTGAGCACCCAAAGGTAACGGCTACAGGTTTCCCTTGTTATAAATAAAAGAGTCATCAGAACTTAAATCAAACAGCGGGCAATTGGATGTTGAAGTGTGGAATAAAAGACTTAGACATGCTTCATCTATAGGTCCAAACAAGTTGTTGCCTCTAAATTTACAAAAAATTAGCAATGAAATGGACAAATATATAGTATGGCCTTACCCCAAGCAAACACGAGTTTTTCCTACAAGTAATTAAGAAACTTGTAGTTGCTTTAATATGGCTCATACAGATCTATGGGGTTCTTAAAAGACAGCAACAGTAGGTGGAAATAAATACTTCCTGGCTTTAGTTAATGATTACTCAAGAATGATACGGACTTTTTTTTTCAAACACAAGTCTGATGTATGTGTTTGTCCACAATAGTTTCTCCAGTTTGTGAAGAAACAGTCTGATAGGTCATAAAGGCAACAACAATAGATAATGGCACAGAAGTGGCAGTTTATGCAGCAAACTTTGTATAGTACATCCGAGAACCTGTGATTATACACCCCAACAGAATGGGGTAAGAGAGCATAGACACATTCTTGAAGTCACTAGAGCAATAAAGCCTCATGTATATATAGCTATCAGATTTCTGGGTCACTGTGTTGGCTGTTGTTTACTTGATTAATAGAGTGCCATTAGTGATCATTCACCTTATGAAAGGCTGCTTAAGAAGAAACCAACGGTTATACATCTCAGAATGATAGGCTGCTTGTGTTTTTCGAAAGTTTTAATTGGACAAGCTAAGAGCAAGAGCAGTTGTACATGTTGGATACACCGAAGTTCAGAAAGGTTATATTCAATATGGAAAGAAGTTTTTCCCTTTGCAATTGACAGTACTAGTTAACCAATCTTTGCGGATAATTTACACAAGGAGTTCTCTAAGATGGTACCTATTAGCATTATCACAAACCAGAATGTTGTCTCCTAGTGAGCATCACGTTATATATACTGAATCAGTAAACAATGAGAACACTGATCCTTCACAACAGCCACAAGATGGAAACATGTTACAGAACACAGAACACTTGGCATCCAGTTACACAGGATCCCAACATGCGGAACCTACTCTTAGACAGGTTCGGTCCCAGAGGAATCCAGAAGATCAGGTATAGGTACTCATCCACAACTCACAAGTACGGATGAAAGACTTTCTGTCTTCTAAAATGAATAAAGACAGCCATTATCCTCTCCGCAACTATGTTACCTATGATAGTGTCTCCTTCACATAAAGCCTACATGGCAGCTATCTCATCTCTTACTGAACGTAGTAGCTATGCAGACGCAATTAAAGATCACAGGCGGGTGGAGGCTATACCCAACCAGAAATTCAGGCTCCGTAAAGCAATCATACCTAGGATGTAGTATCCCTATAGAAAAGATTCCAATTGGATGTGAGCAGTGAGCAGATAACAAAATAAAATAAAGCTTCAGGGGAAGATTCAAAGCAAGGGTAATAGCAAAAAGAAGGCATAGACTACAAAGATTACGAGCTTATCTCAAGGGCTAATCAATCAGTCGGGAAGCAGTTGGCTTTATATAGCCATGTTATCCTGTTAACAATTTTTTTCTTTTTTGAGAAAGTTAACTTGTATTAACAAAGGAATAAGTATTCCAGTACAACTTACAACAAAAATGCAGAGTAGAGAAAAACAACTGTTACATCAGAAATAATTTAGAATACTACGAATATCCTCTTGCTGAGGATATTCATGTTTACACCAAAAAAAGAAAAAGGACCAGACAGTTCATCTTAAGTTTCGGCAGTGAGCAACTCTTGTTTCCGTAGCATCTCTAGTTCCTTCCATCCATATAACACTCCAAATGCAGGCTGGGATAATCTTCCATCTCTCCCTGTGTCCTAACTGATTTCCTTCTCTATTCCAGCAAGCTAGAACTTCTTTGATGCTCCTTGGCATAGTCCAACTTATGCTCCTTCAGTTAAAGAACATCTACCATAGCTTTAGAGTCTCTCTACAATCTAAAAAAAGATGGTTTATTGTTTCAATCTCATGTTCACAAAAGAGCACCTAGAACAAATTTGGAAACCTCTTTTCATTAGATTGTTCTGGGTGAATGTAGCCTGTTTGGCTAGAAGCCAAGAAGAACATGCTACCTTGAAGGGTATCTTAACTATCATTGACTGATGAAAAGAAGAAAAAATCTCTTTTGATGTTAGCTTCCGAATAGAACCTTTTATAGGTAAAGTTGATTGTTACACCATTTGTAAACCACATAAGGTTAGTAGAGATCACGTAGAAGATCCAATTAGTGATCCCCACAGACTTAACCATAAGTACCCCGAGATGCTACATGGATGGAGAGCTGAAAGGAGACAACATGAAACTAGAGCATATGACATGGTAAATTCAACTCCTTTTATGGTGTATTTTTTTCATCTCTAAACAATGATAAATCAAAAAAATGAGAGCTAGTAAATATAATTACTTTTTAACACATTGCAGTTTGTAATTTGTAAAATTATATATATATACACACACAAAACTACATATATATATAGCTACTTCTTAAAAAAAATCTTGTTGGATTGCAGTCTTACTATCATAAGGGTAAACAATATCGATCTATTCCCGATGTACAAAAATATTTATTCAATAGTTTTGTCATGTTGGAAGTTGATCAAGAAACCAATGAAGTAAAAGAGGTAAGTTCTTACATTATATGCATTTTGTTGGTTGACCAAATTACTTTTATAAAAGTACTTACCTAGTCTAATGTTGAATTTCTGCGAGAAGTGATTTTCACGGCCTTCAACTACATGACACTAACTTTTATCATCATGTCAATAAGGCGCCAAGACATTAACATTATTCATACTGCATTGTCTTTATTAATCTATAGGTTGGAGTTGTTTAGAAGCAGTCCACGAAAAGAGAAGGAGATTCTTCCATCTTAAAAAGGGAATCATGGATCAAAGACCAAAAAACAAATGATGTGCAGGATATGTTTTGCCCTAGATCAGATTCCCTTTTCAAAAAACTAACATGGATCAGATTACCTTTTCAAGATGGAAGATTCTCCTTTTCTTTTTGTGAACCGCTTCTACACACCCCAACCTATGAATTAATAAGGACAATTTAGTACGAATAATGTAAATGTCTTGACGCTTCATTGGCGTGATAATAAAAGTTAGTATCACATAATTACCGCCATGAAAATCACTTCTAGCAGAATTGCAAGTTAAGACGAGCGAATCACTTTTTTATAAGTAATTTGGTCAATAGTTAATAGCCGTCCAACAAAATACGTATAATATAAGAACTTACCTCTTTTACTTCATTGGTTTCTTGATCAAATTCAAACATAAAAAAAACCATTGAATAAATATTTTTGTACACTCGGAATAGATTGATGTTGTTTGCCCTTATGATAGTAATACTACAATCTAAAAAGGTTTTTCTTAAGAACTAGCTACATATATGATTTTACAAACTGCAACAATACGTTAAAAAAGTAATTATATTTACTAGCTCTCATTTTCTTGATTTATCATTATTTAGAGATGCAAAGAATACACCATAAAAAGAGTTGAATTTACCATGTCATATGCTCCAATTTCACGTTGTCTCCTTTCATCTCTCCATACATGTAGCATCTCTTGGTACTTATGGTTATGTCTATGGGGATCACTAATTGGATCTTTTACATGATCTCTACTAACCTTGTGGGGTTTCCAAATGGTATAACAGTTAGCTTTACTTTTAAAAGGTTTGATTCGGAAGCTAACATCAAAAGAGACTGATCTTTTCTTCTTTTCATCGATCAATGTTTTGGGTACTCTTAAAGCTTCAACCAGATCATTTTCCAGGGCCAGCCACCACCAACTTTTGATCCTTGTAACCTTCCGTACGCTGAACCCACTGTAAATCTTCCTTTTTTTATCAAGAAGCCAAAATATACTGCCCTCAGTGGACTTTATATCTTTGCATTGTTCTGAAATCTTGAATAGTTCAGCCACTCTGTTGATTTTCCGGTCATTTAGATGCCTTCTACAACCTTAGGTCCCACCCATGACACTCTCATTTCTCTAATTGTGGATGACTTTTGAAGACTTTAATTGAACAAACCAGATAAATTGTTCTTCAGAGTGTTCTGTCTCACCCGTACATCTTTCAAAAACAAAGTTTTCCCCCCATTTCCCAAAACAATTTTGATGAATGAAATATACTCTCACAAATTGCTCTCTCTTAGTTCTTGATATGAATATTCATCTTCTTACTCAAAGAATTACATTTTTAAACACTTATGAGTTTGATCACCTCCTTTTGCAATGTAAGATTGCTAAACAGCTCTAGAGAAGGTTTGTAAGTTGTTTGGCTTTGACTGGATTATGCCATGGACATTAAAAGGTCATCTTTTTGAAGAAGACGGATGTGAGCTCGACAAAAGCGGATAGAAGATTTATGTAGCTGGACAGGAACTACAGGTGTTTTGAGGGGCAACCGGGAAGTGCAATCTCATAGTTTGAAATTTCAGTGTGTATCTTTTTGCTTGTGGTGTAATATGGGTAAACCATGTTAGATTTTAGGAAAAGAAAAGAAAAGCATGGTAGTCATATTTGATTCGAAGCTTTCTTGCTGAGATCACATGGGCAAACTACTCATTTGGCCTGCCTTCAGTAAGATGAGAAAGACTCGCTCCGGGTATTTGAATAAAGCTTGCTGCCCAAGCCTAAGTATATATGGTGATTGGTGTAGTAGCAACCTAAAAACTGTCTCAAAGAGTTTGTTTTCGAAAGAGTACAATGTGAGGGGAGTTAATATTACTACAGGTTATGTGGTTAGAGGAGAGCCTTAATGTAACAAAAGTTAAAGGAATTACATATTTGAAGCAAGTGTCTTTTGTCCATACCCAAAAGAAAAATACTATTTTGTAAGAATGTAAGTGTTACACAAAAGTAAACATGAAAAACAGATCATTGTATATTGTTAATACTCCCTGCTGTTCAGACATTGTGTGGTTCCTAGTTACCACAACAAAGATTAACCAAACAATAACATTTATAATTAATTACCTGATGAAGAATATGCCATTGTGAAGATTTGCAATTTTTGCTGGTAGAAAGTATGCACAAGTGTCTTACTTTCACAACTCAGTACCTCAAAGCAAAGAACAGAAAACAGGGGGAAAAACAAAGGTTGAAAAGTTAAAAGGTGAACATTAAAATCCCGACTTAATCTTTGTAAAGGTGACTAAAATTAAAATCCCTAGCAATGAACCAAAGTTTGTTACCGCTTGTGTGCACATAATGTGGGTAAAAAATTTTACATTTATAAGATGTTTAATGGCATCGATCTCTACATAAATTTCTTCGAAGAGTTCTCCTCGTCACACTATATGCATGCACAAGTTGTTCATAATTTGGAAATGGCCTTTAAATAATTAATTACATTTATGATAAACATAGGACCAACTCTCGTCATCTATCTAACATTTAATGCTCAATTGTAACAGTAATAATATGTGAATGAGTACACTCATATGTTTGCTGCTCATGTTAGATAACGAGAATTAGTTCAAGTATACTTATTATACTTGAGGAGAAAAAAATTTGTAAAATGAAAGTACAGTAACCAAAAACGGACGGAACAAAAGATTTAGAATAGATATATGACACGATATCTTAAAGAATTCTTCCCTTTACACTACATCATAATAAGAAGATCCTTTGAATCTTAAAACTGCACACACAAGTTTATCAATACCTCGTGTAAGCAGTTAGAAGATTCAAAGAAGTTTTTTCACACCAACTCTCATCATGACCTAAGAACATAGCGATTGTACACATATTCACATGTAAGTATGAGAACAACTGTGTTAAATGTAAAAGTTGACAAGAGTTGATGCAAAATAATCCTTGGTCTTTCTAAAAAGTTGAACAAAATCTCATCACTTTCTATATTAACATTCAATTATGATCATACTCGTATAGTAAAAATATCTAGTATCATTTACTCAACCAAATTTATCATACAACCCTTCTCAATAATTGATCCAATTACTTTATCCATTTTGTTTCTAGCACTTACATTTATAGATTTGTTTGTCTTTTATAATAAGTAAAATAAACAATTTTGATATAAATCTTGTCATCGAATATGACCTAAGCTCAGAGTGATTGTACTCATATTTACATATGAGTACGATCAATAACAATTGAGCATTAAATGCAACGAAATATGACGAGAGTTTAAGAAAATTAATCCTTAGACCTTTTAAGGTTTTGAACAAACTCTCTTCATCTCTTATATTTTAACAACTAAATTGGAATATAAGATTACAAATCCATAGAATCTTTTACCATTTCTAAGAAAAATCTTTAGTAGCTATGCTAGAAAAGTAGTTAACTATTAAACTCTATTAAATAACTCGATATAAAATTTGAAGATTCAAAGAATCATATTATAAGGACCCAATACGATCACAATAGTATTAAATGAAAGAAAAAAACTGAGAGTAGGAGCAATTCAATCCTTAGTAATATTAAGGATTTGAACTAACCTTATCATTCTATTTATAACCACTCAATTGTAATAATACTTGTAATATGTAGTGATTGTACTCAAAATTTTCACATCAATACAATCACAATAGTGTTAAAATAAAAAGATTGACGAGAATAAGTCAATATCAATTCTTGGTATTTTTAAGGATTTTAACTCACTCTCATCATTTCTTTACAATAACATCCAATTATGATCAAACTCGTAAACTAACATGAGTACAAATCCTTAGTATCTTTTACCTTGTCAAAATAAAAATATATATTTAATATCTTTACTAGAAATGTAATTACTTTAACACTATTCTTTTTTTCTAAATAACTTGGGAATACAACAACAACAACAACATACCCAATTGAATCCCACAAGTGGGGCTGTGTTTAGAAAATTTGAAGATTCTTCCTAATAATATAGTGTGAATAATTGAATTCTTTAATTAAATTTATCATCCAACCTTTTTAAATCATAGTCAAGTACTTCATCCATTTTGTTTCTAGCACATAGATGTACAGATTTGTTGGTCTTGCAAGTAACATACATAAAGTTGAATTAAATCTTGTCATCAAACACGACCTACGCTTGTACTCATATTTACTTATGGGTACGATCAATAACAAATGAGCGTTAAATGAAACCAAAAATGACGAGAGTTAGCACAAATTAATCCTTAGTCCTTAGGTTCTGAACTGATTCACCTCACTTCTTATACTTAACAATCAATTGTGATCATACTTGTATAATAATATGGATACAAATCCTTGGAATCTTTTACTATATCAAAAACAAATCTTTAGTATATTTATTTAACCACTCTGTTCTTTGATTCTAAATAACTCATTTAATGGAGTTTTAAGATTCAAAGAATCATTTGTTATGATCCAGTTCGATCACAATAGTATTAAATGAAAAAACAAATGAGGAGAGTAGGTGCAAATTAATCCTTGGTAAGGATTTGAACTAGCTCACGTCGTTTTTTTATATTCACTCAATTGTGATCATACTTGTACTACATAGTAATTGTACTCATATATTCACATCAGTACTATCACAATAGCGTTAAAGTAAAAAAAAATTGACTATTCACACTATATCATTAGGAAGAATCTTCGACATTCACGAGTTATTTAGAAACAAGGAATGTTGTGCGTGTAATTAATTACATTTCTAGTAAGATATAAAATATATTCTTTTGTGAATATTAATCCTAGATATTTTTAAGGAACTGACCTAATTCTCATCATTTCTTTTGCAATACTACTCAATTACGATCATACTCGTAAACTAACACAAGTACAACACCTTAGTATCTTTTACCTTTTATCAAAACATATATATATGTGTGTGTGTGTGTAATTAACTACATAAACATTATTCTTTGTTACTAAATAACTCGTGAATATGGTTTGAAGATTCAAAGACTCTTCCTACTGATATAGCGCAAATAGTAGAATTCTTTAAGTAAATTTATCATGCAACCTTTTTAGTACTTAGCTTCAATAACATCATACATTTTGTCTCCAGCACTTACATTTACAAATTTGTTTGTCTTTTAAGTAAACAAAGATAAAATTAAATCTCGTCATCCAACACAACCTATGCTTGTAGTGATTGTACTCATATTTACACATAAGTATGATCACCAACAATTGAGCTTCAATGAAACAACAATTGCCGAGAGTCAGCACAAATTAATCCAGAGTACTTTTAAGGTTTTGAACTAATTCTCCTCATTTATTATATTTTAACACTCAGTTGTGATCATACTTGTAAACTAATATGGATACAAATCTTTAGAATCTTTACCACATTAAAAAAATCTTAAATATATGCAATTAACAACTCTGTTCATTGATTTAAAATAACTCGCGCAAGCAGTTTCAAGATCCAAAGAATCATATTATTTTGAAGCAAAGTGATCACAATAGTATTAAATTAAAAAAATTTGACTAGGTGCAAATTAATTTTAGTAATATTAGGATTTGAACTAACTCTCAACATCTTTTATAGGCAAAATACATAAACATGCCCCTGAACTGTCGAGTTTTTCCTTCTAGGCATCTCAACTATGTCATCTTCCTATAGAACCCTTGAACCATCTACAATTTGCAACTTTTAAACATACTTGGATGACATGGCACAAAACTTCAGCAAATATACTTCCTTTAATGTGTACGTGAAACCCAGCCTTTCCTACGTAGAAAGTGCAACCAATCAAAGCACTCAATTCCTTTAACTAATTTACACATCACCCAACCTAAACAAATCCAAAAATTCAACCTTCTTTTTATATCAATGGCGTTCTTTTTCATACCCACAATCTTCATCCTCATTTTTTTTCTTCTCAAAACCCTTCGTTGCTTGCCATCATTCACTGGATTCATCCATGGTGCCATCAATTGCACTTCAAATTCAAGGGGCTTGCAAGGACTCGCAAAACCCATCGATAAGCTTAGCTTCAATTTCTTTAAAACTTGAAAAAGAAACCAATAGAACCAGCCATTACCTCTTCTAATGTTCAACTGTTTTAAAAAAGGCGAACAAGGTCTGACCCTTCCAAACATGCCACATACATTGTCATCCTAAGATAAGAATATGCAACAGAATTACAACAGACATTTTGGTATATTTAACTGTTAAATAAATTTATTTTCAGTTGCGGAACTCTAAGTTCTTTTTTTATTAAGGGAAGAACCCTCTTGCTATATCCTTCGGTCACAGCAAACTCCATGAGATGCCTGCTATCCACACCAAGATAAATAGTGTTCTCCGAAAAAACCTACTCTTGGAGGATATCCCCAACTTGTTGGTATCCTTGGATTTTTCATGAAATTCATAAAAGTAAGGAATGACCCTGAAGCATTACATTCTTACTTCTAGTCTTATCACCACCACAAAGAAAAAATATTTTTATCTACTTGTTAAGAGGGAAGAAAGGCCCACGTTTGGGTCAATTTGACATTAGTATTTGATGATGAAGAAGTGAAATTTTTTAAGCCACTCCAACTTTAAAATAGCAACAAGGAAGAAAAGAAAGAAAAGAAAAGAGAAATAAGAGAAAGAAGGGGGAAAATTAGGGTTAAATAGATTAAAAAAAAAAGAGGAAGAAGACTCTTGTGGGTTCCACATCAGCTTTTCTAAAACGTGTTCACGCACTCAAGCGACATTAGAATATGTTTATGCCATGTCAACCAAGCGTGTTTAAAATTATAAATTATAGATGGTTCAAAGAAACTAGAAGAAGATGACATAGTTGAGGTGCCTAGAAGGAAAAACTCAAGAAGTGCAAGGACTTGTTTATGTATTCTGCCTTTTTTATAATAACTCAATTTTGATCATACTTGTAGTGATTGTCCTCATATTTTCACATTAGTTCGATCACAATAGCGCTAAAGCAAAAAAAATAGCGAGAATAAGTGAATATTAATCCCTAGCATGTGAAGGATTTGAACTAACTCTCATCATTTCTTTTACAATAACAGTCAATTAAGATCATACTCGTAAATTAACAACGGTACAAATCCCTAATATATTTTACCTTATCAAAATAAAAAAAATCTAATATCTTTAGTAGAAATGTAATTAATTACCTAAACAATATTCCTTGTTTCTAAACAATTCGTGATATAATTTGAAGATTCAAAGATTCTTCCTAATGATGTAGTGTGAATAGTAGAATCTTTTAATCAAATTTATCATACAGCCCTTTTAAATCTTTGATTCAATTACTTCATCCATTCGATTTCCAGCACATACATTTATAGATTTGTTTGTCTTTTAAGTAATGTATATAAATTTGCATTAAATCTCGTCATCTAACACAACCTGTGATTGTAGTGATTGAACTCATATTTACATGAGTACAATAATAAAAATGGAACATTAAAATGAAAGAAAAAATGACGAGAGTTAGTGCAAATTAATCCTTAGTCCTTTGAAGGTTTTTAACTGATTCTCCTCCTTATATTTTAATACTCAATTGTGACCATACTGTATATTAAGGGTACAAATCCTTAGAATCTTTTACCATATCAAAGAAAATCTGTAGTATCTACACTAGAAATGTAATTAACTACTCTGTTCCTTGACTCTAAATAACTCGTATATGCAATTGCAGTTTCAAGATTCACAGAATCAGATTATTATGATTCAATATGATCACAATAGTATTAAATGAAAAAAATGAGGAAAGCAGGTGCAAATTAATCCTTAGTAATATTAAAGATTTTAACTAACTCTTGTCACTTATTTATAATCACCCAATCGTGATCAAACTTGTACTACATAGTGTTTGTACACATATATTCACATCAGTACGATAACAATAGCATTAACGCAAAGAAATATTGACGAGAATAAGTGAATATTAATCCTTAGTACTTCTAAGGATTTGAACTAACTCCCATCATTTCTTCTACAAAAAGGATCAATTATGACCATACTCATAAACTAACTTGAGCACAAATCCTTAGTATCTTTTACCTTGTCAAAACAAAACATATATTTAATATCTTTAATAGAAATGTAATTTAGTTACTTAAACAATATTTCCTATTTCTAAAAATAACTCGCGAATGTGGTTTGAAGATTCAAAGATTCTTCCTAATGATATAGTGTGAATAGTAGAATCCTTTAATTGAATTTATCATATGACCTTTTTAAATCATAGCTTCGATTACTTCATCCATTTTGCTTCCAGCACGTACATTTCCAGATTTGCATGTCTTTAAAGAAACGTCGATAAATTTGAACTAAATTTAGTCATCTAACACTACTGCATTGCAATGATTGTTTTCATATTTACATATGAGTACAATCAATAACAATTGAGCGTTGAATGAAATAAAAAATGATGAGAGTTTGCACAAATTAATCCTTAGTCATTTCAAGGTTTTGAATTGATTCTCCTCATTTCTTATATTTTAACACTCAATTGTGATCATACTTGTATCTTAATAGGGTACAAATCCTTAGAATCTTTTCCATATCAAGAAAATCTTTAGTATATGTAATTAAGTACTCTCTTCATTGATTTTAAATAACTCATATATGCAGTTTCAAGATTTCAAGAATCATATTATTATGATCCAGCACGATCATAATAGTAAAATGAAAAAAAAAACTGATGAGAGCAGGTGCAAATTAATCCTTAGTAATATTAAGGATGTGAACTAGCTCTCATGGTTTTCCTATAATCATTCAATTGTGATCATACTTGTACTCCGTAGTGATTATACTGATATTTCACATTAGTATAATCACAATAGTGTTAAAGTTTTAAAAAGAAAAAGACAAGAACAAGTGAATATTAATCCTTGATATTTTTAAGGATTCGAACTCACTCTTATCATTTCTTTTGCAATAACACTCAATTAAGATAACACTCGTAAACTAACACTCAATTAAGATCATACTCATAAAATAACTTGAGTACAAACCCTTGGTATCTTTTACCCTATTAAAACAAAAAAAAAACATCTTAACTAGAACTGTAATTAATTATTTAAACTATATTCCTTGTTTTTAAATAACTCGTGAATGTAGTACGAAGATTCTTCTTAATGATACAGTGTGACCAATAGAATTTTTTAATTAAATTTATCATACAACCCTTTTAAATCTAAGATTCAATTACTTCATCCATGTTATTTCCAGCACTTTTACATTAAAAGAATTGTTTCTCTTTTAAGTAACGTAAATAAATTTGAATAAATCTCGCCATTTAACACAACCTACACATGTAGTGATTGTACTCAACTTTTCTTATGAGTACGAGGAATAACAATGAGCATTCAAAGTAAAAGAAATTGACAAGCATTAGCGCACATAAATTCTCAATATTTTTAATGATTTAAATTATCTCTCATCATTTCTTTTAGAATAACACACAACTGTGATCATACGCATATACTAAAATGAGTACAAATTCTTAGTATCTTTTACCATATCAAGACAAAAAATATATACAATTATAATATCTTTACTAGAAATATAATTAATTACTTAAACAATATTCCTTGTTTCTATAAAATCCGTGAATATAATTTGAAGATTCAAAGATACTTCCTACTGATATTGTGAAAAATACAATTTTTTAATCAAATTTATCATACAACCCTTTTAAATCTTTTATTTCAAGCACATACA